>CM035153.1:6895022-7252814 GCA_020205615.1 Panax quinquefolius
GGTCAAGCAAATTACCAAGATATTCGATGTCTTGGGATGCACGGAGGAACAGAAGGTTCCATTCGCCACCTTTATGTTCCGTGGCGAGGCGATCATCGGTGGGAGTCTCAGAAGCGCACTCCATCCAAACCAAGACTCAAAGATGTCTCGGGGAGACGCTTGAAACTTTTTAATGACAAATACTTTCCCGAAAGTGTTCATTATACGAAGGAAGTGGAGTTCATCGATTAGAACAAAACAACATGACGCGGTGTCTCAAAGACGAGGCAAAGTTTGCAGAGTTATCCAAAGTTTACATCTCATTTGGTGGAGAATGAGGAACGATGATGCGGATGTTTCGAGAGGTTTGAAATCCCAAGATACGACAATATCTCATTTCTCATAAATTTTCTCTTTATTCAGATATGTTGTTAATGTGGCTCAATTGTTAGAAATGAGATAACGAGTATGTTCAACCGAGGGACCATAACCAGGATCGCACTTCGTAGATAGCGCAATAATGTAATAATGATAACCAAATGGAGAAAGAAACAGACGGACAAAATGGTAACCACTCCGTGGTAATCACGGCCATTAAAATAGAAGAAGCGAGTCGAGGAGAGATTTTAAAAGAGGAGATTTAACAACGACTGTAAAGACGACAATGCCGACAAAGAACTAGTTCTAAGGAGGAGAACGACCACCGATCATATGCTATAAATGCGGAAAGAGGGACATATCACCAAACCGTCCACAAATAGCTCAAGGTACGCTATAATTGTGGAAAGGAAGGACATATCGCCGAGATCAGACAAGAATAAACCTAGTTCAATGGGGATTATGTGACTCAAAAGACTCGTCCCCGTAAAAGTCAAAGTCAATCTGCCCGGAAGAGCGCTTTGTCATGATCGGTCAAAATTGAGGAACCTAAACGAAGTGATCACGGTAAGCTATTTATAAATTCTTTGAAGTTTATACCTTACTTGATACCGGTATACCCATTCATTTATCTCTCCCGCCAGTGCTCAACGCTTAAACTCGACCGGAGAAATTAGACTTTGACCTATCTCGTGGAAACTCCGTTAGAGAAACTTTCATCACATCCACCGCTTATAAATCTTGTTTGATTCAAGTCAGCACCATTACCTTACACGTTGACCTTATCTCTTTAAAGATACTTTCTTTTGATGTTATTTTAGGATTGATTTGTTAACTACTCATCATGCCAAAATTGATTGTTTTCGTAAGGTTGTTAGTTTTCATATTCCTAACCAACCTTGCATTTAATTCAAGCAACTAAACCATTAAAATCAATCACCGCTATATCTAATCCATTCGCTTAAAACACTGTGTATTACGCCAATTACCGTAAGACCCCAACTTATTATTAATGAAATTTAATTTTCTATTTATTATTTTGAAATAGTAGTAGGGTCGATTTGATTAATGTGATAGTTAGGGTAAAATACGCAAATATTTCAAAATAAGCAAGTGGTTATAAAATATTCATCATTGCTTTGAATATTCGTCATCGTCGTGGAATATTCAGATCGCTTGGGAATATTCGTATTTACGGCAAGCAAAATGCATGTGTGGGGCCCCATAACTAAAAAGCGATCGATGAAGAAAACGACAAATATAAGTGGTTTAAAAAATAATCTACAGAAGTTGTTACCATCAAGTAATATCGTTAAAATACCCTATGGTTAAAACACAAGAAGATTACCAGATTGCACCAATTATTGATTCTTACGTAGTAAGGCACTACTCAATAATGGTTACAGAATTACCGCTCAAAGATTTTATCGAAGTTAATAATTGTCATATTGATATTTTATATTGTCATTGTTTTTCAATAATCACATTACACAAGAAGATTTTTCATTATCGGCAATAATTCATATTATCCTAATAATATTATTAGATAACATTATTGGCAATGTCTAGAAAGTTCTGCTCTAAGGAGAGGTTTGGTCACCTAATCATGCCAAAGAAGAAGAAATTTTATCGAAAGCCCCTTTCCTGAACCGCCTCGTCACAATATCATCAGATTCTCAGAATATTATTTGTGAATAATTAATTATCGATTCATATGATGAGGAAAATATTGATTTTATGTGGATATAGATGGAGAAAATTTTAATGTGACAATTGTTGAAAATTGAAATTTTATCTTTTTCTCGATAAAATAATTTTTTAAATATATTATTATATTTTAATAATATAATAATGGTGATATTTTTACAACGAATGTGGGATATATGAGTATACGAGGAGGAAGAGTATTTTTGTTGCAATAAATGTTTAAAACATGTTAAACATGTCAAGGACCCCATTTATCGATCGAAATTTGATTATAAATTTCAGAAAATCGCCCTGCTTGTGGATTTCTTGCCAATTTCTTGCTTTGAATTTGGAAAACTTTCTTCTCGCAAAGTTGTAGAGAATTGAATTTCCTATAAAAACTCAAGAGATCTTCGAATTTTCTGATAAAGGGCTATTTATTATGAATTATCAAGTTCAAGTTCAAATAATTGATTTTTGGAAGTTTAAAATATTTTAAATAATAAAAACGTTTTTTGTTTGTTTTGTGGGCTACAACATGTGCATAATGAGCTGAGATCAGATCTAGGAAGGTGGGCGAGAAATCTTAATATATATATATAATATTATATTAAATTTTCTCGCTTTGTGTTCTAAGATTTTCCTATAAATAGGTGCTTAGTTAGAATTGAAAATCACACCGTAAACCAAGTTTTCTCTCTATATTATCGAGCGATTCTTGTGAGTATTTTGAGTATACTTTGAGTATTGTTAGACTAAGCAAGTAAGTTCCTTCAAAGACTATACCCTTAGATTCCAAATTTGTAAGTACTAATCTTTCGAGGTAAGGATGTTATTTTCTTCTCAAAATGATATTATTTCTTCAATATCATTATGTCAAAAATATCGGTTGAACTTTTTATCAAATTTGAACTTTTTCATGCTCGGGTTACTATTCATTGAGTTACTATTCACATGTTACTATTCACGAGTTACTATTCACGAAGTTACTATTCACGAGTTACTATTCACGAGTACTATTCACGAAGCTGCGAAGATGTTTTTTTTGAAATTTTTCTATCTTTGGTGTCTGAGTTACTATTCACGATACTAAGACTATTTCACGATACTAAGACTATTCAATCAAAAATGAAATTTCTTCTTTTTCATCCAAAATATCTATTCTCGATACTAGCTTTGATCAGATCCATGTTTTGATCATTCTCGAATTTTACACCACTATGATTATTTTTGAGGTATTTTTGACATGGATAAAACAAAGTACTAATCCTTAATCCTTAATCCTCACTATTTTGTTTCACCGATTCGCTTTTTTAAAATATTTTTCATCATCCTCGCCTTAAATGATGATATTATTGAATATCTTCGCCCCAGCAAAAAGATGAATGATTTCAAAGAATATCTTCGTCAGAAGTGCAAAGATGAACAAAGTTTTTTATGAATACGACTAATCGATGAATATCTTCGCCCAGAGTGCAAAAAGATGAATATTTGATTCCGTATGTATATCGATTGATGTTACAGGATAAAAGATAGATTTATGAACTTTTAAATTCATACATGTAAGATAGTAGTTTGCATTCTCTCTACTTAACTCTTCTAATGAATTATTATTTCACCGCTAATATTGATTTAAAATTTGTCGCCTATCAGATTCTATTAGATTTTTCCCTCGTCAAGACTAACGATAATTTGTCAGATATTATCTTAGTCATAATATTCTTTATCGGGCTAGTTGAGCTCACCCTTTTCCTTTTTTGTTCCATTTTTCTTCTCGTGAGGCGAGAATATAAATGAAGTACGAGCTCTGGGTAATGAATGAAGGTTTTAGAAAGAATTGTTTAGTAGTCCTCACCATTTTTGTAAAATAATGTATCAATAAATGTGATGAGGATTTATTTGAGTATAGATATTGTTCTGTAGATAATATTTGTATTCAAACTCACGCTTTTACTCGTTGTAATAATAAAGTTGTAGTTGTTTTCGCATCACGTATTGACAACTCGTAATGGGTGATGTATACCTATTTTGGGGGCGCCACAATGGTATCGTAGCTAGGATACGATCTCCATGAGATCTGGAAATAGAAATCCAGAGGGGAGAGACGAGTAAATCCTTCGCTAAAGGTGTCCTACCTAAGCTTTTTTTTTTAGTCGGTCAAGATATAAGGATATTATGTGATATATTGATTTCTTAATTAACCCTTGTTTTACGACAAAGATTTGAGAATGTCGATCGAGAATATTAACAATGGAAATGAGACCGTGGAGACGCCTCAGACTCACCAACGAGGAGAACGTGTAACAGTCGGCAAATGTTCCTCCCGTGAACAACACCACCGAAAGCGTATGATGAACGAGGGATGTTTAGAAGTTTTTGCAGCTCATGCAAAATCGCATTTGGGAGACTCGTGTTCAAAATACAGAGGAAATGATAAGAATTACCACGTTGTCACAAATGCCAAGCAAGCTCAAAGAGTCAGGACCACCGTAATTTAAGGGAAAGCCAGATCCGATCACGGCGAAAACACGGGTCAAGCAAATTACCAAGATATTCGATGTCTTGGGATGCACGGAGGAACAGAAGGTTCCATTCGCCACCTTTTATGTTCCGTGGCGAGGCGCATCATCGGTGGAGTCTCAGAAGCGCACTCCATCCAAATTCAGACTCAAAGATGTCTCGGGAGACGCTTTCAGAACTATTTAATGACAAATACTTTCCGAAAGTGTTCATTATACGGGCGAAGGAAGTGGAGTTCATCGATTAGAAAAAACAATACGACGGTGTCTCAAAGACGAGGCAAAGTTTGCAGAGTTATCCAGTTCAGACCTCATTTGGTGGAGAATGAGGAACGATGACGCTGGATGTTTCTTAGAGGTTTGAAACCCAAAGATACGCCAAGATCTCATTTCTCATAAATTTTCTCTATTCGATGTTGTTGTAAAAATGTGGCTCAATTATTAGAGCGAGATAACGAGTACGGCCAACCGAGGGACCACAACCAGATCGCATCTGTAGATAAAGCAACAATGTAATAATGATAACCAATGAGAAAGAAATGAAATGACGGACAAAATGGTAACCACTCCGTGGTAATCATGGCCATGAAAAAATAAGAAGCGAAGTCAGAGGAGATTTTAAAAGAGGAGATTTAACAACGACTATGTGAAGACGACAAAGGTTTAAGAAAGAATCGGTTCTAAGGGAGGAGAACGACCACCCATTATATGCTACAAATGCGAAAAGAGGGACATATCACCAAACCGCCCACAACAGCTCAAGGTATGCTATAATTGTGGAAAGGAAGGACATATCGCCGAGATCAGACAAGAATAAACCTAGTTCAATGGGATTATGACTCAAAAGATCGTCCCTAAAAAGTCAAAGTCAACGATTCCGGAAGAGCGCTTTGTCAGATCGGGTCATAATGCGAGAAACCCAAACGAGGTGATCACGGTAAGCTATTTATAAATTCTCAAAGTTTATACCTTTACTTGATACCGGCATACCCATTCATTTATCTCCCGCATGCGCTCAACGCTTAAACTCGACCGAGAAATTAGACTTCGACCTATCTCGTGGAAACTCCGCTAGAGAAACTTTCATCACATCCACTCGCTTATAAATCTTGTTTGATTCAAGTCAGCACCATCACCTTACCGCTGACCTTTATCTCTTTAAAGATACTTGCTTTTGATGTGATTTTAGGATCGATCGTTAACTACTCATCATGCCAAAATTGATTGTTTTCGTAAGGTCATAGTTTTCATATTCCTAACCAACCCGTTGTATTTAATTCAAGCAACTAAACCATTAAAATCAATCACCGCTATATCTAATCATAAAGCTATTCGCTTATCAAAAACTGGATGTCAAGCTTTCTTAGCCCATGTTATGGATTTGAATAAAGACACGCCAAATTTGAATAATATTCCTCGTTGTTATCGACTTTCCCGACGATTTCAAGAACTTCCCGGCCTACCCCCGTAACGTGAAGTCAATTTTTATCGATCTCAACCCGGCACAAAGCCCATTTCTAAAACCCCATATCGAATGGCTCCTATTGAACTTCAGAGTTAAAGGTCCAACTACAGTGAATTGTTGGACATCTGCTTTCATTCTGGCCCCAAGACATCTCCTCGGGGTGCTCCTGCTTTATTCAGAAAGAAGAAAGACGGAGTATGCGACTTTGTAGATTGACTATCTGAATCGAACCATGTCACCATCAAGAATAGGTATCCTCACCTCGTATTGATGACTTGTTCGACCAAATGCAGGGGGGCACAATTTTTTCAAAATCGATCTTCGCTCGATATCATCACCAAGATTAGAATCGAGGATATTCCAAAGACCGCCTTTAGAACTCCAGACGGCATTATGAATTTTTAGTCATGTCTTTCGACCGACTAATGCTCCCGCGGCTTTCATGGATATGATGAACCGAGTATTCAAGGAATATTTGATCATTTTGTTGTTTTTTATCATGACATCCTTATATATTCCAAAAGTCGTGAAGATCATGAGCACCATTTGAAGTCGGTACTCCAAAGGCTTCGTGAAAACAAACTATATGCCAAATTGAAGAAATGCGAGTTCGCTTGAGGAAGTAGCATTTCTTGGGCACGGGTGTCAAAACACACGGAGTAGTATCCGTGATCCCACAAGATCAAGCAATACAAAGTCGGAGCAACCAAGCTCATGATCAAGTACGAGCTTTTTTGGCTTAGCCGGTTATTATCTGAGATTCGTGGAAGGGTTTTCTAATCGCTACTCCATTAACTCAAATAACTCTAAGGATACAAAATTGCTTTTGAGCTAAGAATGCGAGAAGAGTTTCCAAGAGCTTAAGAGGAGACTTATTTCTAACTGCTCTAACAATACCATCCGTTCTGATGGATTTGTTATCTACAAATGATGCTTCGTGCAAAGGGGTTAGGATGTGTTCTCATGCAACGGGGAAAGTCATAGCCTATGCCTCATGACAACTTAAAGAGTATGAGAGGAATTATCCTACCATGATCTAGAGTCAAGCAAGCAATGCTTTTCGCTTAAAAGATACGGAGGCACTATCTATACGGGGAGAAAGTGGAGATATATTCGCACCATAAAAGCCTTAAATATTTCTTCACTAAAAAGAACTCAACACGCTAAAATGACGCTGCTCGAGCTATCGAAAGACTACGACCACACTATTCAATACCATCCTCGAAAAGCTTAACGTGGTAGCCGACGCTACCGAGTAGAAGATCATATGCAGAACGAAAAGGATGATGTCAAGTATACGACAGAGCCAACTTTAATAGAAAAGTTAAGGTCGCTTCAAGCCACCGAATCTTGAGCCGATGCGTATGAAGAAGAAAAGTACAAGAAGGAGCTATTCCTAAGCGAGAATCGATGAAGAAGGAATACTTCGAGTCCACTCTAGACTTTCAGGTTCCTAACGACTGATTTGAAGTACAAGATTACGATGGAGGCACACAATACACCATTTGCAATCCATCCTCGAAGTACTAAATGTATCGTGATCTTCGACATACATTTTGGTGGAACAATACGAAGAGAGAGATTGCAAAGTTTATCTCAATGTGTTTAACTTGTCAACGTAAAGGAGCATCTAGTACCTAAGGGTCCGTCAGCAGAACCACTTGAGATTCCGAAATGGAAGTGGGAACACATTACCATGGATTTCAAGCATTTTGTCTTCCTACTTTGCTTTCAAGGCATCAATGCTATTTGGGTTATTGTTGATAGATTAACCAAGTCTCGCTTCATTTCTTGCCGATACGGAGACTTATTCACTCAACGCCTTGCTAGTATGTACGTGAATGAGATCAGAGGTCAGTATGGCATGCCCAGATCCATAGTTTCGATCGCGACCCAAGATTCACTTCAAGATTTTGGGTTAGCTTGCAAAAAAAGCTATGGGCACGGATTTATTTATTCTGGCTTCGCATATACCATCCTCAAACCAGACGGACAATCGAAAGGACTATTCAAACTCTCAAGATTTATTAAGACTCGTGGTCCTAGACTTCAAGGGCGCTTGATAAGTATTTACCATCGGTGGAATTCTCCTACAACAACAAAGCTTATCGTGCAAGTATAGTGTAGCTCCATTCAAGCATTATATGGACGAAAGTGTCGCTTCCAAAGATGTTGGGACGAGGTGGGTGAAGCAACACCGTTGGGACCCGAGTTAGTACGTATGATACTCACTTTAAAAGATCCAAATGATTCGACAACGATACAAACCAACACAAGATCGACAAAAGAGTTATGCGGATCTTCATCGAAAGGACGGGAATTTAGTGTAGGGATCATGATTATCATGAAGTCGCTTCCATGGAAGGGGAGTTACAAGATTTGGGAAGAGAGGAAAGCTCAATCCACGATTTATCGTCCATTTCAAATTCTCGACCGAGTAGGAAATGTAGCCTATGTACTCACAAGCATCCAAGTATGTCTCGTGTTCATAATGTGTTTCATATATCCGCATTTCAGAAATATGTGAAAGACCCAACCACGCTATAGAATTAGAACCTGATTTAAATAGCCAAGACTTAACGATGAGGAGGTACCACCAAGATCTTGATAGAAGGAGCATGTCCCACGCCAAGAAAGGTCATACCACAAGTTAAAGTTTTGTGGAGGAATCATGCTATAGAGGAAATGACCGAATTGAAACTAAAATGAAAGCGAGGTATCCTCACCTTTTCAAACACTGTGTACGCACGCCAATTTCGAGGACGAAATTTCATAAGGAGGGAGGTCAGAAGACCCCAACTTATTATTAATGAAATTTAATTTTCTATTTATTATTTTGAAATAGTAAGGGTCGATTTGATTAATGTGATAAGTTAGGGTAAAATACGCAAATATTTCAAAATAAGCAAGTGGTTATAAAATATTCATCATTGTTTGGGAATATTCGTTTCGTGGAATATTCAGATCGCTTGTGAATATTCGTATTTACCTGCCAAAATGCATGTGGGGCCCATAACTAAAAGCGATCGATGAAGAAAACGACAAATATAAGTGGTTTAAAAATAATCTACAGAAGTTGTTATCAAGCTAATATCGTTAAAATACCCTCGTGGTTAAAACACAAGAAGATACCAGATTGCACCAATTATTGATTCTTACGTAAGAAGGCACTACTCAATAATGGTTACAAAGAATTACCGCTCAAAGATTTTATCGAAGTTAATAATTGTCATATTGATATTTTATATCATCATTGTTTCAATAATCACATTACACAAGATTTTTTCATTATCGGCAATAATTCATATTATCCTAATAATATTATTAGATAACATTATTGGCAATGTCTAGAAAGTTCTGCCTAAGGAGAGGTTTGGTCACCTAATCAATCAAGCAAGAAGAAGAAAAATTTTATCGAAAGCCCCTCTTCCTCGAACCGCCTCATCACAATATCAGGATTCTCATAATATTATTTGTGAATAATTAATTATTGATTCATATGATGAGGAAAATATTGATTTTATGTGGATATAGATGGAGAAAATTTTAATGTGACAATTGTTGAAAATTGAAATTTTATCTTTTCTCGATAAAATAATTCTTTTTAAATATATTATTATATTTTAATAATATAATAATGGTGATATTTTTACAACGAATGTGGGATATATGAGTATACGAGGAGAAGAGATTTTTGTTGCAATAAATGTTTAAAACATGTTAAACATGTCAAGGACCCCATTTATCGATCGAAATTTGATTATAAATGTAAAATCGCCTCGCTTGTGGATTTCTACCAATTTCTGCTTGGAATTTGGAAAACTTTCTTCTCGCAAAGTTGTAGAGAATTGAATTTCCTATAAAAACTCAAGCGAGATTCAAATTTTCTGATAAAAGGGCTATTTATTATGAATTATCAAGTTCAAGTTCAAATAATTGATTTTTGGAAGTTTAAAATATTTTAAATAATAAAAACGTTTTTTTGTTTGTTTTGTGGGCTACAACATGTGCATAATGAGCTGAGATCAGATCTAGGAAGGTGGGCGAGAAATCTTAATATATATATTATTATTATATTAAATTTTCTCTTTGTGTGTTCTAAAGATTTTCCTATAAATAGGTGCTTAGTTAGAATTGAAAATCACACCGTAAACCAAGTTTTCTCTCTATATTATCGAGTTTATTCTTGTGAGTATTTTGAGTATACTTTGAGTATTGTTAGACTAAGCAAGTTCCCTTCAAAGACTATACCCTCTTGTGATTCCAAATTAAAGTACTAATCTTTCGAGGTAAGTGGATGTTATTTTCTTCTCAAATGATATTATTTCTTCAATATCATTATGTCAAATATCGGTTGAAACTTTTTATCAAATTTGAACTTTTTCATGCTCTGGGTTACTATTCATGAGTTACTATTCATGATTACTATTCACGAGTTACTATTCACGAAGTTACTATTCACGAGTTACTATTCACGAGTTACTATTCACGAGTACTATTCATGAAGCGTGAAGATGTTTTTTTTGGGAAATTTCTATCTTTTGGTCTGAGTTACTATTCACGATACTACACTATTCACGATACTAAACTATTCACGATACTTTCACCTAAAAATGAAATTTCTTCTTTTCATTCCAAAATATCTATTCGATACTAGCTTTGATCAGATCCATGTTTTGATCATTCTCAATTTTACACCACTATGATTATTTTTTTTGAGGTATTTTTGAACATGGATAAAACAAAGTACGAATCCTTAATCCTTAATCCTCATTATTTTGTTTCACCGATTCGCTTTTTAAAATATTTTCATCATCCTCACCTTAAATGATGATATTATTGAATATCTTCGCCCCAGAGTAAAAAGATGAATGATTTCAAGAATATCTTCGCCGAAGTAAAAAATGAACAGTGTTTAGATGAAATACGACTTAATCGATGAATATCTTCGGCCCAGAGTGTAAAGATGAATATTTGATTCCGTATGTATATCGATTGATGTTACAGGATAAAAGATAGACGATGAACTTTTAAATTCATACATGTAAGATAGTAGTTTGCATTCTCTACTTAACTCTTCTAATGAATTATTATTTCACCGCTAATATTGATTTAAAATTTGTCATTGCCTATCAGATTCTATTAGATTTTTCCCTCGTCAAGACTAACGATAATTTGTCAGATATTATCTTAGTCATAATATTCTTTATCGGGCTAGTGAGCTCACCCTTTTCCTTTTTGTTCCATTTTTCTTCTCGTGAGGCGAGAATATAATGAAACGAGCCTGGGGTATGGAATGAAGGTTTTAGAAAGAATTGTTTAGTAGTCCTCACCATTTTTGTAAAATAATGTATCAATAAATGTGATGAGGATTTATTTGAGTATAGATATTGTCTAAGAAGATAATATTTGTATTCAAACTCACAGCTTTTACCGTTGTAATAATAAAGTTGTAGTTGTTTCGCATCATGTATCGACAACTCGTAATGGGTGATGTATACCTAATTTAAATTTCATATTTAAATTATCCATGTATCATACCCAAGATGGGTGATGTATACCTAATTTTGGGGCGCCACGCTTCTATTCCCCGATCTCCGCCAGAGATCATATCCCTAAGCTCGATACTAATCCGCGACGCCCCAAAATAGGTATACATCACCCATTCCGAAGTCATCAATACACGGTACGTAAACAACTACAACTTTATTATTATAACAATAAACTGTGAGTTTGAATACAAATATTATCTTCTAGACAATATCTATACTCAAATAAATCCTCATCACATTTATCGATACATTATTTTACAAAATGGTGAGGATTACTAAATAACTCTCTCTCTAGAACTTTCATTCCATACCCCACTTGCACTCGCTATATTCTCGCCTCCCCGAGAAGAAAAAATGGAACAAAAAGAAAAAGGGTGAGCTCAACTAGCCCAAGAAGAATATTATGACTAAGATAATATACAACAAATTATCGTTAGTCTTCAACAGGAAAAATCTAATAGTAATACAATAGACAACAAATTTTAAATCAATATTCGCAATGAAAATAATAATTCATTAGAAGAGTTAAGTAGAAATGCAAACTACTATCATCTATGTATGAATTTAAAAGTTCATCGCTCATCTTTTATCCCCGTAACATCAATCAATATATATCTCAAATCAAATATTCATCTTTGCACTACAAAGCCAAAGATATTCATCAATGGTCATGTTCATCTAAACACTTGTTCATCTTTGCACTACGCCAAAGATATTCTTCAAAATCATTCATCTTCACACTACAAGTGCCAAAGATATTCCATAATATCATCATTTAAGATCAAGATGATGAAAAATATTTTTAAAGAAACGAATCCAAAGGAAACAAAATGACAAGGATTAAGGATTAAGGATTCGTATTTTGTTTTATCCACGCCCAAAAATACCTAAAAATAATCACAGTGGTGTAAAATTCAAGAATGATCAAAACATGGATACAATCAAAGCTAGTATCCGTATTAGATATTTTGGACTTAAAAGAAAATTTTTCATTTTCAATGTAAGATCGATATAAATAGAGATTCGTGAATAAAGGTCGATACGTGAATAAGAATTCGACACCAAAAGTTCTAAATTTGATAAAACTTCAGATCAATATTTCAACATAATGATATTGAAGAAATAATATCATTACTAAAAAAAATAATATCCCTTACCTCGAAAGACAAGATTTCTAAATAAAACACCTGATATAAAGTTATGACTTGAACTCATATCATTACTTAATAGCAATACTCAAAGTATACTCAAAATACTCACAAGAATACGCCGATAATATAGAGAGAAAACTTCAGCTTCAGTGTGATTTTTAATTCTAACCTAAGACCCTATTTATATTTATAGAAATTGCTAGAACACCAAAGCGTAAAATTTAATATAATAATATTATATATATTACAAATTTCTACGCACACTTAGCATCTAAAATCAGCAATCTTAACACATGTTAAATGAGTCCCAACAATGTAAAAAAACGTTTTTGTAATTAAAATATTTTAAACTTTCAAAAATTAATTATTTCTGAGCTTCGTAACTTCAATAATTCATAATAAATAGCCCTTTTATCGTAAAAATTCAATCTCACGAATTTTTATAGGAAATTCAATTTCTACAACTTTGAAGAAGAAAGTTTTTCCAAATTCCAAATGTAAATTGACCAAAATCCACAAACCAAGGGCGATTTTACAAAGCTATAATCAAATTTCAAATAATAAATGGGGTCCACCGACATGTTTAACATGTTTTAAAAATTTATTGCAACAAAAATACTCTTCCAACTCAGATACTCATATATCCCACATTCGTTGTAAAATATCACCATTATTATATTATTAAAATATAATAATACATTTAAATGAATTATCTTATCGTAAAAGATAAAATTTCAATTTTCAACAATTGTCACATTAAAATTTTTCTCCATCTATATCCACATAAAATCAATATTTTCCTCATCATATGAATCAATAATTAATTATTCACAAATAATATTACGTAATCACAATATCGACAACCTGCATAGCCTCAGAAAGAGGGGCTTTCCAATAAGAATTTCTCCTCATCGCCGCAATTAGGTGACCAAACCTCTCCTTCTACGTAACTTTCTAGACATTGCCAATAATGTTATCTAATAATATTATTCAGATAATATGAATTATTGCATCGATAATGAAAAATACCGTAAATGACAATTATCAAACAACAACAATATAAAATATCAACGCAAAGAATTATTAAATCAATAAAATAATCGAATAAAGAATTATCGTAACCATTATTAAGTAGTGCCTTCACGTAAGAATCAATAATTGGTGCAATACCGCAAGTACGCTACCGTGTTTTAACCAATTTAGTATTTTAACAAGATAATCTGTAATAACTACGCCATTATTTTTAAACCACTTATATTTGTCGCTTTTCTTCATCCAATCGCTTTCGCATGGGCCCATTAAAATATCATACTGTCATTTAATATTCCCCGACAAAGAAGAATATTCCACGACCAAACGAATATTCCCCGACAACAATGAATATTTTATAACCACTTGCTTATTTTGAAATATTTATGATTTTACCCATAACTATTCACATTAATCAAATCAACCCTTACTATTTCAAAATAATAAATAGAAAAATTAAATTTCATTAATAATAAGTTGGGGTCTTACAACCTCCCTCCTTATGAAATTTCGTCCTCGAAATTGACGACGTGCTGTGTTTTCAAAAGGTGAGGATACCTCGCTTTCATTTTCGCTTCCAATTCCTGTGTCATTTCTCTATAAGCATGATTCCTCCACAAAACTTTAACTTGTGGTATGACCTTTCATAGCAGTAGGGGCGCTGCCCTTCCTATTCAAGATCTTGACAGTACCTCCTCATCATACGCTAAGTCTTCGGCTATCTCGTCCGGATCTAACTCTATAACGTGGTTCGGGTCTTTCACATATTTATTTAAGTATAGATATGTGAAACACATTATGAACACGAGATATACTTTGAGGTAACGCGAGTCTATAGGCTACATTTCCTACTCGGTCAAGAATTTGAAATGGACCAATAAATCGTGGATCGAGCTTTCCTCTCTTCCCAAATCTTGTAACTCCTTCCACGGAGCAACTCGCAACAATACATGATCCCCTATACTAAATTCCACGTCCTTTCGATGAAGATCCGCATAACTCTTTTGTCGATCTTGTGCCGCTTGTATACGTTGTCAATCATTTGGATCTTTTCTAGTGAGTCATACGTACTTAACTCTCTGTCCCAACAATGTTGCTTCACCCACCTCATCCCAACATATCGAGAGAGCGACACTTTCGTCCCATATAATGCTTCAAATGGAGCTACACCTATACTTCGCTTGATAACCGTTGTTGGAGAGAATTCCACCATTGTTAAATACTTATCCCAAACGCCCTTGAGTTCAGGACACTCGAGTCTTAATAGATCTTCAAGAGTTTGAATAGTCCTTTCGATTGTCCGTCCCGGATGGTATGCGCGCCGAATCAATCGTAAACTGCGCCCATAGCTTTTTGCAAGCTAACCCAAAATCTTGAAGTGAATCTTGGGTCACGATCCAAAACTATGGATATTGGCATGCCATTCAACCTCACAATCTCATTCACGCATATACTAACAAGACGCTCAAGGAATAAGTCTCCGTGACGGCAAGAAATGAGCGGACTTGGTTAATCTATCAACAATAACCCAAATAGCATTGATGCCTTGAGAAACCGTAGGAAGACCAAAGAATCGAAATCCATGGTAATGTGTTCCCACTTCCATTTCGGAATCTCAGTGGTTGCAACGGACCTCGAGTTCTAGTGTCCTCGAGTATTTTTCAATCACGTATCGTGTTTGTTCTACGCCGTGATTCATGGTGAAGAGTAGAACACCTACATTCGAAGCGGCGCGTAGGGTCGCCAAAGTGAATCGGCACCACGAGTGTCTGCATCAAGGATCGTTTGGGACCGCAATAAATGTTCATGCCAAAGACAAATATCAAACGATCACATGAAGATTTTCTACCAAGGCGGTGGGCAAGAGCTAAGCGTGTAGCTAGTTTTCCCGACGGAGAAAGGGGTCCGCCATGGTTTGAAACGAGTAGAAGGCACCTCGCCTAGAACTCGATAATCGAGATGACCAAGACGAAAAGGCCTCACGACTGACTAAGATGGCAGATGAAGCGGATAGAGCTATGGAAGTACTCGTGAAGCAGCGACAGGATATAGCTGAGCAGATGGCTCGGATGGCGGATTTGAGGGACGAAGAGTTCAGTTATGATCAATCCGAAGAGCAAGGACACCGGAGTGGGAAAGAACCTGCTCATTCAGGACGAGTGTCTCGAGACCGAACTTGAGAAAGAAGAAGATCCCGAAGCCCTACTCCTCAAAGATCGAAGAGGGCACATCACCCTGTCGATTCTAAGGAGCAGGGTCGAAAAGAACGAAGAGGTCGATCCAGAGATCGCACTCCTGAGACCACAAAGAAAGCACTTGTTGTTGCACATTCTCGCTATAGCGCCCGAGTTCAGAGACGAAGTATGTCCAGAGATCGTACTCCCGAGAGTCTACTGAGGGTACACCACCCTGTGGACACTCGCCATCGGAAAAGTCCTTCTAAAGTTGAAGGCTCTATTGTAAGAAACCGGTCCACTCAGAGGAGGAAGTTCTGCAGAGGAGAAGAAAGCTCAAAGGTTCAAATTTCAAATTGGCAGGTAAAACCTTCAGAATTGGTAAAGTTTATCTTTTATACTGACGGTTACACGGTAATCGAGGGCAGCACATTTAATTTACAGCAATGATGATGAATTGGAAGAGGTTTCGTCCGTTTTTGGGTCTAAATATCTTCACCTGAGTGGACTTGTGTCTATTGGACCTCCCATTTCTGTTTCTGATATCAATTTGGACCGATTTTGTTGGGCTTTTGTGAGTTTCACTTTGGACCTCTTGGGACTTATCATAATTTGTTATATCATGGGCCTATACTGTTTATAGTCTTTCATTAAACACCCTGTTTAATAAAAGACTAGGGGGCAATGTTGGGCCATAATCATTTTCCTTATTGGGCAAGACTTAATGGGCTCCTCCCTTGGATTATGTTATTCTTGTCCTGATTGGTCCGAATGATTTGGGCCCAATTACTTGATTATTTCGTTGGGTCCTTTCGGTTGAATCCGGTCATTTGGGTCATTTCCGTTATTTGGGCTTAGTCATTAAATTGGCCCATTATACAAATTGCCACTTAACCCAACTTTGACCGGTAATCATTATGCCAAATAATAGTTGACTACTATGTCTGCCACCTTTCTGCATGGCATTAATGAGGATGGGACTCGGATAACCCACAAGTGGCAAAAGAGTGGTAGCAGTGAGGAAGTAGGCTACATACTTTCGGCTGAAATGACCGGGAGTGGGGGAAAAGGTGTCAGGAGGTGATGAATGGCACGGTAAACCGGGATTAGAGTACGTATGGGGCTAGGATCACAAAAGAGGTAGGTAACAAAACATTACACACAATCATATTATTATTCTCTCTCGACATTTAGACATTATTTTTCTCTCATTGTTAATCTTGTGATTCACGACATCGACTCTCACGCCAGTAGCTATCCCCACTCGGTCGGTAGTAAAGCTTTTGGTGTTGACTTGTTGAATATGCGGGATATCGGACGCGTCTTGGTAATTGGAACGTGGAGAAAATCTTGGCGTTAACATATATATATATATATATATATATATATATATATATATATACTATTTTAGTGGTGTTCTAACCTTGTATGTATTTTCTCAAGCTTCAATAATGCAGCTGCAATAAATAAGTAGTAAAAAAGTGCTTGCAGAGGGTAGTGGTTTTGGGATTGCATTTCTTTATATAGAATTTGATTGTTGAAAGGGACTCATGGTTTGGGTTAAATAAAATGCTATTTTATTAAATTTTACTCCTTTCATCCTATTATATCTGACGTTCTAGAGTGTTTTTTTTCTCCAAAATATTTGACGTTCTATAAAATCAAGACTATTTTACCTATTTGTTTTCCTTCTTTACCCTTCCTTCTCCACCACCATTAATGCTATTTTCTCTGTTTTCAAAAAACAGTTCAAATTGAACAGACAACAACTCCTAAAAAGTCCAATAAAGTCGGTGCAGAGAAGAAGAAGACTCCTATTTTATTTCGGCGATTCTCCGGAATAATTACACTAATTACATTAATTGGGGTGTTAAATTATACTAATTACATTAGCAATTTTAACCGGTTTTTGACAGAATCTTTGCAGTGGTTATTACCAGTTTTTAAAAGGCAATTTTTTTTTGCCTCTACTTAAAAAAATAAACCAAATCAGAAACTTAAATTTAAGGTTGATGAGCTTACCAACTATTAAGTCAAAAGTCATTTACAGTTTTGTCAAACATGAATATCTACTCTTTCTTTTCGGGTTTTATGTTTGCTTATTGATATTAATTACACAAATTTTATTGGCTCATGGTTGGTTAAGGGGTTATACATCATTTTCTATAGATATGTATATTTGTCAATAATTGGATTTCACTATCATTATTTATATTACAAGTTTGATTTATGAATTCTGATTGATCCCTAACCTCCTGATCATGTGCACCAAAGAATTTGATATCTATCCTTTCATACACACACACACACACACACACACACACACACACATATATATATATATATATATATATATATATATATATATATATATACTAAGAACGAACTCCTATTTATAGTGACGGTTTTTTTCATCATTACTATAAGATAAAAAGCGGAGCTTTTTTATCTTATAATGATTTAAAAAAAATTAATTCTTTTGAGAGGTCTCTCTCTCTATATATATATATGAATTTTCATTAATATATTAGAAAGATAGATAATTTAGAGAGTATTTAACTATTATATTTCATTGGATTTATACGTTGTGTGAACGTTTTAGAATTAGGGCAGGAATATTTATGGAATTATAATGGAAATTTGAAGTTTAAATCCTATTCAATTACCCTTTTTTTTCTGAGGTACTCAATTTCTTTTGTTTCTTGAACATAATCAGTATGACGATTTCAAAGAACAAAAACTAATTCCAACAAAAGATGATTGTTAATCGACAATAAACAATTTATGGGGTGAACGTTTTTGAATTAGGAAACGGTGAAGAAAGAAAAAGAAAATGGCGGAAATAGGGAACAAGAAAATTTCGATGATTGTTAATCGAATTGGCGGATCGAATTATCGACCTGGTGGGCCGAGCAGCGGAAGAATCATACTTATTGTTGAAGGAATTGGTGGAGAAATCAAAATCAACGGAACTCTCAGATTCTGAGAAGAAGATTAGTATCCTCAAATACCTTGTCAAGACTCAACAGCGGATGCTCCGCCTCAATGTTCTTGCCAAATGGTGTCAACAGGTGACTCTATTTCTCTTCTGGATAATGGTTAATTTATAGGTGTTATGATTGTATGGACTGTTTGAATTTGTTAAAATGATTGCTATGAGTTTGCTTAGTGTGATATAGAGAGAGAAATGTAGGGAATTTGATACTTTTGATGACAAAAAGAAGGGCTCCTAAAAATTTGCGAAATAGGGCATGGAGAAAGTTCAGTGATTTAGGGTTTCTTCAGAATTAACATAGGTTATGTTTAGAGGTTACTTAAAAAAGAGATTTCCCCCCTATTTATTGATGTCAGAGTTATGATTTTTTGTGTTTTTTCAAATTGACTGCCATGATTTTTGGTTATTGTGAAGATGATATTTTGAAAAATTAAAGAAAAGTATACATACTCCAAAAAATTGTGAACTAGAGCTAGTAGAAAACTTGGTAAACAATAGGATAGTTTAGATAGTTTAGAGTGTTGAGTTGTTTTCACATTGAGCTTAACTAAATCTACTGGTCAGGGCTAATTTGGTGGAATTGACTTGGTATGATCTTTGAATACGGTTTATAGTGTTGGTTTGTTCCTCAATGAATATCATAATGAATGAAGAAACAGTGCCAAATTCAACGAAGAAGTCAGTAGGAAGCAATATAACTAAGGATCTAAGAGTGAAATTTAAGAAAACATGAACTCCTAGATATACTTGGAAACATAATGGGCTCACACCACTAGTTGTAGGAAGCCAAGATGGATTCGACCCTTACCATGGCCCACCTAGATGTGTTCTAACAATTGTTCTTTAAAGGCGAAAAACTTTAAGAACAACAGTAAAAAATTACAGCATAATGATAACATATGTAAACAATGAGATGCATGGTTTTTAACTTTTATGTTTCTGACTCTTGTACATATATCCTGCATGTTTACATGACAGCTTCCTTTTTGGCTGAAATTTGTTATATCTGTTCCTTTCTTTTTTTTCCTTTTTTAATTTGTGTCAGCTGGTGATTTCTAGGAATTCTAACAATGACAAATTTATATAATCATTGAATTTTCTGTTTTTTTTTTTTTTAATTCTTTTAATGTGATAGTTGTACATGTCGTTATACAACTTGCCAACATTGTCAGACTTTATGTGCTCTTTTACCCAATGTTCTAAAAGGCGCTAGTCGGGAGGCGGGCGGCCGGGGGGCCTAGCGCCTGGGGGCCTAGGCGGGGCCTGGACGAGATTTTTTATTCTAAGTCAATTTTAATATTTTATTTTACATTTATCCAAACAAAACAATAATATAAAGCAAAACAATCTATACTAAAAATAATAAAAGCCTTTGCTTAAAGTTCAAACACATATCCTTACTGCCAATGTCAAAGTTCAAACGCAAACATGCAATTGCTGAAAGTTCAAACATATCTTTAACGTATTAATTTTATTCATAAACAAATTGATATTAAATAATAAAATTTAAAATTCAAGAATTCAATTCAATATTAAAACTTAAGAAATTAAACATAAATTTAAGAATTATATTGAATTAAACTAAATATTACAAATATATAATTATTTATATAATTTGAAGTTGGTACAAGTTCAAAAAATTACAATTATAATAAAATTATCTATTTTGACTTGATATTGTTCACTTCTTGTTGTGATTTGATATGCTACAACTTGCATTATGAATATGGTAAATCATTAGAAAATAAATATATCAAGATCTGGTTTGGGTAGTTATTAAAATAAAAAAACCCTATCCGCCTAGACTCCACTTAGCTCGTTTAGGCCCCGCCTAATTTTCCTGGAGGGATTTTTTGTCGCCTTATTAGGCTCGAGTGAGGAGGCCCGAGGGGTTTGGAGCCTAGGTGGAGCGCCAAGGGGCCTAAGCGCCTAGGCGGGCTAGGCGAGATTTTAGAACAACGCTTTACCAGAGGAAAAAGGATATTACCTGGAGTGGCTGCTGTTAATTTGTGTCCTTTTAACTACACACTCTCACAAAATTTCTGTTGTTTGATCTGCAGGTTCCATTGATACAATATAGTCAACAACTTACATCAACTCTATCAAGCCATGATACATGTTTTACTCAAGCAGCAGATTCATTGTTTTTCATGCACGAGGGGTTACAGCAAGCTCGAGCTCCGATATATGATGTTCCAGCTGCTATTGATATTCTCCTTACCGGGAGTTATCAGCGTTTACCAAAATGCTTGGAAGACATCGGAATTCAGAGTACATTAACCGAGGATCAGCAGAAGCCGGCTTTAAAGAAGTTAGATACACTTGTTAGGTCAAAATTATTAGAAGTTTCACTTCCAAAAGAAATTTCTGAAGTTAAAGTTTCTGACGGTACTGCGTTGCTTCGCGTGGATGGAGAATTTAAGGTTCTTATGACACTTGGTTATCGGGGACACCTGTCAATGTGGAGAATATTGCATATGGAGCTGCTTGTTGGTGAAAGAAGTGGGCATGTGAAGCTGGAAGAAGTGCGACGACATATTCTTGGAGACGATTTGGAGCGTAGAATGGCTGCTGCAGATAATCCCTTTGTTACATTATATTCTGTTCTCCATGAACTTTGTGTTGTTCTCATTATGGACACTGTCATAAGACAAGTACAAGCACTTAGGCAAGGCAGATGGAAGGATGCAATACGGTTTGAGCTGATATCTGATGGTAATTTGGGACAAGGTGGGAATGCTGTTTCCACCCAAATGAATCAAGATGGAGAAACTGATTCGAATGTTCTACGAACTCCTGGATTGAAAATTCTTTACTGGTTAGATTTTAATAAGAACTTGGGAACCTCTGATGTAGGATCATGCCCATTTATAAAAATCGAACCGGGGCAAGATCTGCAGATAAAGTGCATTCATAGCTCGTTTGTTGTTGATCCACTGACTGATAAGGAGGCTGAACTTTCCCTCGATCAGAGTTGCATTGATGTTGAGAAGTTGCTTCTACGAGCTATATGTTGTAATAGATATACTCGTCTTCTTGAGATTTATAAAGAGCTTGGAAAAAATGGTCATATATGCCGAGCTGCAGGAGATGTCCTTCTTCATTGCCGCGAGGATGAGCCTGATGCTGGCTACAAAGGGGTCAGTGAAAAGAGAAATGATTCCTTGTCATTATACATACACACACACACACGTATATGCACGCATATTACCTTGATATGTTTCTCTCTCTGTTATTCTATTTTATATATGTGTATGGGTACTTTTGTACATAAACTGTGAGGAGTTCCATAAGTTGGGATTTAAATTATGAACTTGTTAAAATCTTTGCGAAGAATTTGTTTCTATGCTTATACTCAACTCAACTTGACAACGCCTTTAGTATGTAATACGTATATTATAGTTAAGATCAAATTTCAACCTGGCCGTTTAATTCTGAATTTGGAATCTCCAAGGCTGGACTAGTATCAAGCTCATGCAATTATAATTGAAATGTTGTACGGCTCACTAGGCCAGTGTTAAAAATGTTGACTTGCATGTCTATGCTTTTGTATTTGGAAGTTGGGCTTCAATTTATTGTTAGATAAAGAAAAGGCTTTTTCCTTGCGTTAAATTAAAAAAATCCCTTGTGGATTGGCTCAATTACACATTTTACCCCAGTGGTACAAAAAGTGCCTCTATTTTCCAACCCTACCATACCCTATCAGGATTAACAAAAGAACAAAAAAATAAAATAACCTCAAGATTGCTAGTTCCAAGCTCCCATACTAGGGGCCAAACTTACCTATCAATATGTGTATGCGTGTGTGTATATATATATATATATATATATATATATATATATATATCTTCATTCATTTTTATTCATTTTCAGTCATTTAGAATTTTCTGCTCATGATAATCTACTCTAATGATGCTATTACATAGATTACATTTTGTCCATGTAGATAATTATTGACTTAGGAGTCTATTTCAAACATTTATGCTATGGTCTTTTGGAGTTTGTTGCAGTGTTTTAAAAATTCCCGCCTAGGCGTTAAGCGGTCATCTACTGCTTAGATTTGGTTGGGCGCCTAGGCCCCGCCTAGGTAGAACCAGACCTCTACTTTGAATCTCTACAATACTTAAATGAATTTTTCAGTTTTAAAAGATTTTTTTTGATAATTTTCATGTAAAATTTTAGAATATTACATCTATTTTATGTTTTGTATAGTATAACAAGTACATATAATAGAAAAACAAATAAATGAGACCGCCTAAAAAAATACCTTGCCCACCTAGGAAAACGCCTATGTCTAGGTGGCCTAGGCGCTAAGTGCCCCCTCTGTCGCCTAGGTCCGCCTAGCGACTTCTAGAACAATGGTTTGTTGTGTTGTATTATTAACCACACTGTATGATGTCTTCTCTTGCTTTACTTAATTTCTCTCTACAGAAGGATAATAAATCCAATGCTGAAGGGCAAGAGGTTCTACGTGTGCGTGCCTATGGATCATCATATTTTACTCTTGGAATAAATATAAGGTTTTCCTTCTTGATCTGTGCAAGTAAATTCTGTTTTTTTTTGTATAATGTTTTGTTACCTATCCTTTTTGCATGTCAATCTTAAATGTAACTAGTCTAGGTAACTGATTGTCTGTGAAGCAGCATGTAATCAAGATTATCTCTTCATCTTATAACAAAAAAGGTATGAAAGATCTGTCAGGCCACACCTTGGCCCTGACTTGAATCTGCAGAGATGAATAACAAATAGAGGGATAAATAGAAGAATTTTAGGGAGGAAAGAGATAGATTAGACAAATAGAATTATTTTGGTGAGAGCAAACTTGCTTCTCAGATTTTCATATCATTCATAACTTCTAAAATAAAAGTTACAGGACTCTTATATTTATAGACTACATAGACTTGCTGGAAAAGTAAAGTCTAAACCTACACTATATTCTCTTATTCTACACTCACAAAATAGCTAACTACCCATGTGTTCACATGCTAACTCAAAATATACTAACTTTAGAATATATTAATTTATTGTTTGCTGTCCAAAATGCCCTCTGCTTGATATTCCCTTCCCCTTAAAAGCATTCATGTTCTCATGAATTTGTATCAAACCCAGGCTGGTGTCTCTACCTGATTTCCTCCAGGATCAAAGATGAAACTTTGAAGTTTGCTTATTAAAACTTTGTCCTCATAGGCAGTGCATATTCTTGCTTTTGCACACCAACTACTCCTTTGATACACAAGTATAAACACTTATCCATAGTGCAACAACTGATATGAAAATACTCCATGAACTCATCCTACTGGAATGACATTTGCCCCATTTGAACCAGTTTGAAGAAGGTCGAGCTGGTAATAGCCTCCATGCGTTCTTTGTTATCAGCGAAAAGCTGCTTTTCCTTAAGATTCTGCAAGCTACCTTGACTCCAAACCTTCCCATCTTGGAGCTCTTGCTTAAGATCAATTTAAGTTCTTCATAGTTTCTCAGCTCTTCTTTGTTGGTCATTTCAATTCCATACACAATTTCAGCAAAAACATCTAGAATTTCTCTAAAGATTTGGTTTCAGGTTGTAAGTCCGTTTTAGGGAGATTGGTAAATGCCCTTTTGAATTTCTCAAAGATTTTAACAGCTAGAACTTTCCATTGAAAGCCATCTTTCAGCAAAAAATGAACTAGCAGGGCAGCAATATCTAACCCATAAAATAGATAGTTTGCATTCAATAGTAAAAGCACCCAAACCTTCTCATTAACAACACTACTTAGAATGGCTGCTTGAGCATTTAAAGTAGAGAACTGTCTTACCATGGTCATTCCTTTTGCTGATAGCATGCCAATCAAATGGAGCCTCTTGAAGATCAAAATAGATGGTCTTGATTTCTAGTCGATCCTTCACAGCCGAGTGCTGGTTATGAAGGTTATCTTCTAGGTGAAAATTTGTAGGGTCACTTCTATTTTATCCCTCCAAGGAGCTGCTGTTGCAAGCTGCTCCCTTTTTAATTCCTAAGCATTCCTCATCACAAATAGCTGCAGTTCTCTCTTGGCTATTGAAATTTATTGCACCCAAAGAGATTCATAGTCTTCTTGTTCTTGAACTTTGTTCTCTTTATTTTCTTCACTAAGAACAGGTTGCTTCTCATGCCTTGGAACATTGTCATGCTCTTCAATATACAAGAGACTGCCTTCATATTCATCCTCAACACAAATTGGTCTTCATCATAAAGTGGAGAATCAAGAATTTCAGCCTCTTCATTCTTACCAACTATCATGAGACAGTGATGTTTGTTAAATTTGGACCTTGCATCATAGCTTTTATTATCACAGTAACAGCAAGGTACTTTAGTTCTTGTGTCATCTCTTTGGTTTGAAGTGATAGGTATTGAAGTAGGGACTTGAAGAAATAAGTTATACTCAATGTAGGCATTGGGGAAATATTTTGGTGTTCTAATTTTTTCTGGGTTTTGCATAGAGATTTTCACCTTATCTCTCCAAGGTTCAAGAGATGCAAACCAGTTATTTTTGGACTGTTTTGGCTGGCAAACAACACCTTGAGTGAATCCTATTTTCGCAAAAAGTTCTGTATAAACATTGGGACCTTCTGGGGCTGGAATGTCAGTCAGTATCACTATTTGGCATAAGTTGCAGCGTGTGAGGCTGCTTAAACAGTTTCCTTACCAAGGAAACTTCTTGTTGTTGTTCAAGAAGTGCTAACACTCCCTCCTCCTACATGAATCCTTGCTCCATTTCAGGTTCCTCATCAAATACAGGTTCTTCAACATACCAGAATTCTTCATCAAATTTAGGTTGTGTAGTACAAGCACTGAATTCAGCTTTTTCATCAAACAAATGGTTCTTTTCATATTGTGTTGGTGCATCAAAGGTGGGTGGATCATCATAGGTTGGAGCAGCCTCATACTCAACATAATCATCATATACAAGGGCTCCTTGCTGTGGCTCCTCATCATATAGAGGAGCTCCTTCATACATTTAATCTTCACAAGCATTCACCCAAACAACATCTTCATCCCCCTCATTATTGGCTGGAAAAGATAGTTTCAGATGCTTACGCTCACCTCCAACATTCTTATCACTTCCCCTCTTTTCGAAGCTAAATTCATGCCTCTCCTCCTAGGCATCTCATCCTCTTCTTGTTCTAGTATGTCCGTGATTTTATTCATAAACAAATCCATAGTTTCATACATCATTTGGAACCTCTGAGTGAAAACTTTTCTAAGGCTGATGAAGTCAGGTTGTATCATGGCCTTGGGAAGTTATGTTTAATGGACTGACCCTGGACTTAGCCTAAAACAATAGGTTCCTGAATTCAGGGATATTATTAGACTAGTGCCAACACTATTCCAATATTAGAGTAGATAAGCTCGAATAGCCTTTTGATGGTGAAATGGGCTTCCTCAAGGACAATTTGAGTTCCCGAAAGTGTAAACAAATGCACAATTCTGTCTAGTACTATGACTTAGAGAGAACTGTGGGAGTAAGCAAGCTATGAAATAAGCTAAGGCACTCAATGATCAATATCAGTCCCAACACAAGCATTGACAAGGTAGTAATCAAGTGTTAGAGCTGTAAAAATGGCGGAACAATGTATAATGGAAATTGAATAACAAATCACGAAATGAATGATGTAATTCAATGTTAGATACTTAGAGAAGATGAGTAATGATGTTTTAGAGTAAGCAAACAATAACCCATCACTACAATATATATCTAAGCAGACTAAATCAAGGAATTTACTCAAAAGTGCGAACAGAGAATAAATTGTAATTTTTGGGTCAAAATAGGACGAAATGAAGTTTTTAATTGAAATTGATGTTTGTAGATGCTGTGAAATGTGATATGTGAATGAATTAACATAAAAAAACCATCAATGATCAGCTTTAACAGTGTAATTGAAGATTTTTCTGAAAAAAGTTCTTACTATGAACTGGAAATGGTTTTTCAAAATAATCTATAATGTAAATGTTTTAGAAACTTAAATTGATAGTTGGGGAGCCTTAGAATGATTAAAACGAGTGCGTGAAAAATTTGATTGAGTTGGTGAAGATTTGAATGGAGTTACAGGCCTGGTTGCAAAACAGAGCATGAATATGTTGCTTGTGGTTGCTTCTGCACTGCAGTTTGTGTATGGGTCCTTTTGGGCTTGCTTGAGATGGATTTGTGTGGTGAATTGTGATGTTGATCTATGGTTTTCGTGGCTGAAATTGATGATTTATAGAGGAGTGAAAATTTGGTGATGAACACTGATGGGAACAGTGTGGCAGTGTGCAAACAGTGTTTTGATGCTGATCTGAACTATTTGACTGAAGGTTTGTCATTTTTTTGAGTTGTTTTTGGTGTATATATGATCAACTAACAGAAAATGAGAGTTTTCTGGTGTAACAGTGGATGAAAATGGAAGAAGAAGATATGAAGAAGTGATGAAGAGGATGAGCTTCCTAGTGAAGGAACAGCTCTGATACCAAATTGTTAGGCCACACGTTGGCCGTGACTTGAATCTGCAGAGATGAACAGCAAATAGAGGGATAGATAGAAGAATTTTATGGAGGAAAGAGATAGATTAGACATATAGAATCATTTTGGGGGGAAAATAGGAGGGAGATAGGTGTGAGATCAAACTTGCTTCTCAGATTTTCATATCATTCATAACTTCTAAAATAAAAGTTACAGGACTCTTGTATTTATAGACTACATATATTTACTGGAAAAGTAAAGTCTACACCATACTCTTATTCTAGACTCACAAAATAACTAACTACCCATGTTCTCACATTCTAACTCAAAATATACCAACTCTAGAATATATTAATTTATCACTTGCTGCCCAAAATGTCCTCTGCCTGACAAGATCACTGAGGGGAAGTCACGGGGTTCTCTACAATTTGAATAGCGAAAGCTGAAAGCAACAAGGGAAAGATTGACTGTGAATCCATTTATTATCCGACTGCATATTAGTTGTCCTATACAACTTGATGGAAGGCTCTTTATCTGATTTTTATTGACAAGTGTACTCCAATCTCATAAATAAATATAGTGTGTCTTGGAAGCATTTCCCAAGTGGCAGTAGAGTATCTAGAAAGATCATATGATATTTTACAAGGATAATGCTAATCAGGAGTCATACTTACTACTTAACAAAAACAGAAATGGAGTAATTGTAAGAAAAGGAAAAGACGTAGTACGTGTTAACTTACAATTTTTTTCTTCTTTTAATTACTGTTATATTTTGTATGAAGACATTAATATCGTTAAGAATAAACTGTTATGTTGTCAAATGATTATCTAGTGTTTACATTTCCTTCATAAATGGAGTATACTTTAAAAAAAAGGAAAATTAGTGCTTGTTAAATTATAAAATTAACTCCTTTTTTACAAGATTTTTTCCATTTTTTGTATTTGTATGAAGTCAATGATACCGCTAAGAGTAAACTATTATGGTGTCAAATGGTTTTCTAGTGTTTAGGTTTCTTCCATATCAATTGGTGCGGGTATTCTGCCCTTTCATTTTCCTCTCTTTTCTGAACAGTTACAATGAGTTATAGCTTATGTGGATCTCAGCTTGGATGATTATTTTTGGTTTTAGTCTCATTTTATGTTCTGCACCAGAAGCCTTATGTTTTTTACCTTTTCTTGTAACATTCAGGAATGGACGCTTTCTTCTTCACTCATCCAGGAATATCCTAACATCTTCAACACTGCTAGAATGTGAAGAAGCTTTAAATAATGGAAGTATGACTGCAGCTGAAGTTTTTGTAAGCTTGAGAAGCAAAAGTATATTGCATCTATTTGCCTGTATTGGCAAGTTCTTAGGCCTTCAGGTAATATATGTTCTTTTTCTCCCCCCCCTGTTTTTTTAGATGTGTGAGCTGGGGTTTGGAGTGTCAAATCTTTTCATAGATATCCCGTTAATCAAATTGATGAACTTTATGCCTTCGTTCTAAAAATTCCCGCCTAGGTCCGCCTAGGCGCTTTTTCCCTTTAGGCGCTAGGGCTCCCTGGTGCCTCGCTGCCTCGCGCTTAGGCCCCCAGACGCCTCACCTAGGCCCAAGCGGCAAAAAAAACCCCTCCAAGAAATTAGGTGGGCCTAGGCGGGGTCTATGCAAAGAGATTTTTTTTATTTTAATAATTACCCAAACCAAATCTTGATATATTTATTTTTTAATGATTTATCATATTCATAATACAGGTTGTAGCATATCAAATTATAACAAGAAGTGAACAATATTAAGTCAAAATGGATAATTTTATTATAGTTGTAATTTTTTGAACTTGAACCAACTTCAAATTATATAAATGATGATACATTTGTAATATTTAGTTTAATTCAATATAATTCTTAAATTTATGTTTAGTTTCTTAAGTTTTAATTTGGAATTAAATTTTTGAAATTTGAAATTTTATTATTTAATAGCAATCTTGTTTATAAATTTATAAATAAAACTAATATATTAAAAATATATTTGAACTTTAAACAATTGCATGTTTGTTTTTGAACTTTGACATTAGAAGCAATATGGACGTGTTTGAACTTTAAGCAAAGACCTTTATTATCTTTATTATAGATTGTTTTGTTTTATATTATTGTTTTGTTCAGATAAATGTATGTTAAAATATTAAAATTGACTTAAAATAAAAAAATCCCACCTAGGCCCCCTAGGTGCTAGGCCCCCCTGACCGCCCGCCTCCCGCCTAGCGCCTTTTAGAACATTGTTTGCGCCTAAGGTCTTTATCACTTGTATACTTCAGAAATTTTCATAAAAACAAGTTTTATAGTAAATTTTCAATTTGGAAATAATAAAATTTACTAGAGCATGGGAAATTTGCATGCATTTAATAAAAAGTTTCTATATGTTATAATTGACACTGATTTGGAAGTCAAACAGAATGATGCATTAGAAGTCACTAAATACTAGTTTAGAAAATTATCAACTATAGATGTCTCAATAGTCCATGTCAAGGTAGTAAATAGCGTATGTGGTTTAACATGTTACATAGCTATGAGACCCTCACACATCATCAAAATTTTGAATGTCACATTATGTATTTATGTTCAGTGTGTTAACTTGAGAAGTGCTTTGTTGATTAAAGGTGACGGTTATCATATATTCTTCATTTTGATTTATAAAGCTTCCATGACTAGCTAGGAGTTTCAATTATGGAAGGCGAAATGGTTTCCCTAGTTTCAATTTTAGTTTCCCTTTTGTTGGAATAACTGATCTTAGTGTTTGCATAGAATCTCCACTCTCGTTGATTATGCTTGATTGAAGTACCAAAACAAACATGATATTAAATTATTAAAAGATAAATGGTCTTAAATTTTTTTTCTATAGATTTATGGTAACACTCATTCAGTTAATATATTACTCCATTCCTGAAATAATATTTCCATTTGACTTTTTTTTGACTCATATTAAGGTATGTCAACGATGCACTTAAACATAACGGTTTTCAGTTAATTTTTTCCTGTAACTTATTTACTTTTAAAACTTAATACTGAAAAGAAAATCAGTAAATTTAAAATTGTCTAAATGTGTACTAGGCTATCCTTAATGTGCTTAAAAAAGCCAAAAAGTTATATAAGATGAGTAATGCTATGTTGACAAAACATGGTTTAAAAAGTAGATTCAAACTGACGTGTCAACTTGTAACTAGTTCGTACTTTACCATTCATGGGTGGGCCCAATGGCTTTAACCAACCACAACCATACACATCATTTTGTAACCCATTTTTGTAAAAATTCTTTACTCAACAAAACATTATTGATATAACATATTCTTTTTTGGATAGAGGGAGTACTATATGTCTTGTGGTATAATATTTTACTGTTTTTCACCATATGCCCAATTGAAGCAAGTACATATATTTTTTTCCAGGTGTATGAACATGGTTTCTCTGTTGTGAAGGTGCCAAAGAGCATTTTAAATGGTTCTAGCATGTTGCTTATGGGATTCCCAGAGTGTGTTAGCTCTTACTTTCTACTAATGCAACTTGACAAGGACTTTAAGCCCCTTTTTAAGTTACTGGAGACTCAGCCAGATCTATCAGAAACAGTGCAATCATTTGGTGACTTGAATCATGTGATTCGGGTGAAAAACGTCGACATTGGTCAGATGCAGGTGCTTGAAGATGAACTCAATTTGAGCCTCCTTGACTCTGTAAAACTACTCTCGCTTTCAGCTAACGATGTGGGTACTAATCAGACTTCTGAAAACGGGCTTCTTTCGGAGTTCAGCATCAGAGGTTCTAATCTTAAGTCTGCTCTTCCATCAAGTTTCTCGTCGGTTGTTGATGAAGTGTTTGAGCTTGAAAGGGGTTCATCGGCCCCTTCTTTCTCTGTTCAGATTCCCACTTCAATGCTTAATACTTCTCCGGCTTCTCATATTGGTTCTGGTCCAATAAATCTTCATCGCATAAAAGCTGGAACATCCTCTCCTAATTGGGAGGTAGGAACACAGATAAATAATTTGTCTAAAGTTACTAATGTAACCCCCGATTACAGTAATTCAACTTATTTTTCAAGCAATTTGATGGGATTGACGCAGTCTGGTTCTGCAAGTTTACTATCTTCTGGCCCAGGAAGGAGCACAACTGTGAAGAAACTATCAGTTTCCAAGTTTGATCAAGATTTGGCTTCTCTCAGATCCCCACATTCTGCCGATGTGGGTATTTATTCCAAAATTGATGAAGATCAGCTCATGTCTGGAAAACGGTCAGCTCGGCTACCACGACCAACTGTTCCTCAAGTTTCTGCATCAAGTGCAAAAGCGAATGTAGCTGGATCTTTAAGCGTTTCTAGATCTAACTCATGGGTTACGACTCCCGTATGTAAGATTCCTATTCGGTGATCTGTTTTTACTGTATTTTATATAATTTTAGTCAACAAGTTTCGTTGTAGTTGAACTACATTTTATAAATTCCCCATTTTCCAGCGGATGAACCAGATACTGCAACTTTGTGTAGCTCAGGTCTTGATATTGCTCGTGTACATGATAAGGGATCAAGAAAGCGTAGAGTTTCAGATATGCTGAACTTAATTCCGTCTCTCCAATGCCTAGAGGTAAATGAAAGATCTTGTACAAGAATAAAGATCACAGAGTCGGCTCTTATTCAACAACCTTTATCCCAGACAGTCATATCATCGGAAGTGATTGGTAAAACTGAAGGATACAGTTATGCAAATCTTATAGCTGAGGCAAATAAAGGGAATGCACCCTCCAATATATATGTTTCAGCTCTTCTCCATGTGGTTAGCCATTGCTCGCTTTGTATCAAGCATGCCAGGTTAACTAGTCAGATGGAGGCACTTGAAATTCCATATGTTGAAGAAGTGGGTCTAAGAAATGTATCCTCAAACTTGTGGTTCCGACTCCCATCTTCCACAGGTGATTCATGGAAACACATGTGCTTGCGGCTTGGCCGACCTGGAAGCATGTATTGGGATGTCAAAATCAATGATCAACACTTTAGGGACTTGTGGGATCTTCATAAGGGAAGCAATAGTACTCCATGGGGTTGTGGTGTTCGTATTGCAAATACATCTGACATAGATTCCCATATTCGTTATGATCCAGAAGGCGTTGTTCTGACTTACAACTCTGTTGAGGCTGATAGCATTAAGAAGTTAGTGGCAGATATTCAAAGGCTCTCTAATGCTAGGATGTTTGCCCTAGGAATGCGGAAACTGCTTGGTGCAAGTTCAGAAGAAAAGTTGGAAGATGGCACTACACACTATGATGGTAAAGTACCAGTTGGAGTAAAAGGTGGTGTTGAGGTGGCTGATAAGTTTTCAGAACAGATGAAGAAGGCATTTAGAATTGAAGCAGTTGGACTGATGAGTTTGTGGTTCAATTTTGGTTCGGGAGTCCTTGCACGGTTTGTTGTGGAATGGGAATCAGGTAAAGAAGGATGTACAATGCACGTTTCTCCTGACCAGCTTTGGCCTCATACTAAGGTTCATATCTTTGTTTCTAGATTATTTTACGTTTCAGGCCTTCTTTCATGAGCCAATAATATCCTTTCAGGCTAATTAATTGGTAACCGGAAGGCTTTTTTAACTAACAAAGAGGAAAAAATAAGGGTGAAGTTTTGTGGCAGTTTCACTTCTCATTGTGATGTGGACCCTAATTATTTTAGTATCAATTTTCTTTGTTTAATGGTTTGTAGATATTTTTTCAGTGTGTATTTCCTACTGTATCTGAAAATTCTCCCTCTGCTTAAAACTGTAGTATTTAAAAAGGGTATATAAATGTCACAAATTTTGAGACCCGTCAAGTAATCAGATGACCTGGTTGGAATTTTTGTTATGCCTGAAAGATGGTCGAATCAATTACGGTTGGTGGTTATAACGTGTCATTAGGGATGGAAATGGGGTGGGGCTGAGCCGGGTTTTGCATACTCCACCCCAACCCGACTCCCCAAACCCTCTGACCCTATCCGGTTTTAGAAAATTTAGTTCATTATCCATCCCGCACCCAGCGGGGAATTATAAACCCTTTCGCCACCGCATGGGCCTCTGCTCCTTTATATAAGTCTATAGTTATAATTATTATATAATATATTATTATAATAATGAAATATTATGTGCGCGCACACACAACAAACATATATATATAAAGCATTTGTATATAAATATGTATAATCTTTGAAATATAAGTACAAGTATATATATTGTATATTGTAAAAATAATATATATACCGGGACAAGGGCAGGGCAGGGGAGCATAACCCAGCCCTATCCCGTCACCATTGTTTCCCCCCCTCCCCCCCTTTTCAAACCTTGGTCAACAATAAAAAAACCCGCCTTGTTAGGGTCGGGGTTAGGCATGTCCCACGGGTCCGGGGGGGGGGGAGGGGGAGGGGCGGGCGGGGGGAATTGACATTTCCATCCTACATATTAGAAAGGTTGGAATTGGAAAGAATGTGACTATGTACTAATGTTCCAAATATTGCTTTTCAACTTTATGACTTCTCACTTGTTGAAACAAAGTTTCCTTTCTTGCTTAGGCCTCTGACATGAGCATTTTCCATGGATTTCCTTTGTTACATCTTCATGGACAGGATGGCTGCTCCTACATTGAAAATTGTTCCCCAACTTGATCTTTTTTTTTGTTTGCTTATTGGAGGATGTCTCGCCAACTTTTGCTTCGTCTCTCTTTCAACTCCAACAAAATCTTTCTTTTATTTAAAAAGAAGACATAATTTCTTTGATATTTGTAATTTTGAAATGTAAAAATCACAGGAGGTATAATATGAGATCTTCTTTAAATAACAAATCAGATTTGTAACATCATATTTTAACATTAAACAGTATTTAATTTTCTATTCTCTCTCTTTTGGATAAGAAAGGAAGTTCTGTAAATTCAAATAAAAGAGACTAAAAATTATGACAGTATGTCCCTCATAAAGAGTAGCAAAGGAAATTGAGAGAAAACAAGAAAAATATTGAAGAGCCCTGTGATCCTGCCAAATGTATGATAAGGATACTCCACTTAAACTATAGACTTTAAGCAACGAGACACAAGGAATACTCTCAATTTCATTTAAGACATTCTCCCCTCAAATTTCTAGTACTCTTTTAATTTTAACGCATAAAATGGTAATAATAGCTAGATTGTAAATAAGATTTTTGGCTTTTGCCTCTCCCATATCATCCCTCTCAATTTAACCTTGCATAAAATAGTAATAATAGCATGACTCCAAAGAAGCTCCCAGCCTTCTATGCTCTTGCCTTACCTAATTTAGAAGAAACCCTTCTTGAGAAGTCCAGACTTGTTTCATTTGGAGTTTGAAGATGGGGATTTTCTTGCGAAGGTTGTTTCTTTTCTTGATAATAGGGCTCCTAAAATCCTGATCTTGTTGAGGTTCCTTGAAACTGAGCAGATGCATTGTAATTGATGGCTTTTGAAATTCTTGTTAGATGCTATAAAGGGAAAATTATATTTAATACCCTTGGTAGAACTTTGGAAATGAAGTTGCTATCGAGGGTGTGTATCTTGTTTCAAAAACTTATTTGGGTGTGATTTTGATAACTGATGATTAATTCACGAGTAAATTTTACAAATCTTTCTTCAACATAGGTGACAACGAGAGATGGACATAAATTCAACTGGTACCCCTCTAATTCTCAAATTTACACCTGGTACACCTGTAGGTGATATGCGTTGATGAAATTTGTTGACGAAGGCGAAGTTGTTTGTCTTACAAAGAAGTATGAGTTCGTCTCATTTATTTCTTTTGACCTAAGAATTATGGATACGGGTGTCATACGGGGATACGATGATTCGCTAAATCTTAAAAGATGGGGCATGGGGGGATTCACCTCATATTTTATTATTAAATATGTATATATATATATATATATATATAGGATAAAGCATTCAACCAAATAGACACAAGAGAAAAACAACAATTATCCAACAAACAATATTAGTTTCATGTTTCTACAAATATGAAGTCAAAACAAGACTAAAAAATAATCATAGATAATTCAAAGCACATAAGTTTTAAAGGAGGAGAGAATGCCCAGTGTCCCCGAGAATTGGAGTATCCAGTGTAGGAATATGCCAGTTTGCCGGGTTAATGAAAATACCCTGTTTCGTAGCTTTTGACAACCCTGCTTCGTAGCTTTTGACATATACCTATGACATTAACAGTCCTATTTTTTTTAGATAAATCTCAAATTTTGCTAAGCCCCAACCTTTTTTTTTGACGAAAGAAGAAACTTTATTATTAAAGAAAAGATGATTAAATAAATTAGGGATTAAAAGTCCAGCCTCACTAGACTCATGACAAATAAGACCAAAGGAGCACTTAAATATGTGCTTCCATCTCTGCATGGGGTGCCCCTTAAGACCCCCATTGCATAAGTCCAAAATGAACCTTAAACCCAATTTCCGATCCCCAATTAGAGAACCCCCAAATCCTAACTCCTAATATGCCAAAACAAAGATGCATGAAAATAGTGAGATTTAAATGAAGAGATCAATACATAGAGAAATGGATGTGAGGTGATTATCTCTGATTTTAAAGCCCCTATTTAATGCCCCCCCAATTTGGCATAGTAATGAAGAAATGTGTGAGAGGATGGAACACAAAAATTTGAGGCATATGTGGGGATCAAAGGCGTATGCTTTTAGATTTTGACGTAGAATGTAAGTGATGATAAGAGATGATGAACAAAACTCGATATTGTTCTAGTTGGCGAACCTATATTCCAACTAGGTAAATAACCCATTATTTTAGTAGGGGCCCTTGAATCCACTAGGAAAAAGAATTTTGGAATCTGCCAAAATTGGGTAAAAAATTTCATAGATAGTTTTTTATTAGTCAAAAGATGTCTTGCAATGTAATAATTCAGAAGATATTAAAAATTAAGTAAGTAGTTTAAATCTTCTTAATTTATATGAATTTAAAATCCCTTATTAGAGCCTAAAATCTAGCTTAAATCGAGGCTAAGAAAATAATAAAAAGAAGATATTAAAATAAAGTACATAATTTAAACCCTAAGATAACGCCTAACAAAATCCTAAAAAACATAATATCTTCATTCTTCATCCGTTATTCTATCCTATTTGCATAAAACTCGATCTCGAGTTTGCTTCACAATTTTGAAACCATCCATTCCAAATAAAAAGATATCTAGAATACACTAGCTGCTTTATTTTGTTGACATATTTTTGCAATTGATCTTCCATTCCCTTTAAACTTTAATCAGTTGATGAAATCCATCCAAGGACTAGGAATCAAATAATTTTAACTCCGATAAAATCAATATATTCATGTGTATTATTATTCATTTAATCCCTTTGAATTGACTTGCTTGTTGTGAAATCAATACATGTGAATATTGAGTTGACTTGTCTTGTTTTGATGCTACACAAATAATATTTGATCCCAGGCACAACGACACAATTATCAGGGGCGCGCTTTACCACTGAGCTAATAGCCTGTCTAATGGGGTCTCGAAAAACAAGTAATTTCTGTCGTTGTACTTATCGGGGGCATTTGTAGTGACTCAGTTAAGGATTAGTAATTGAATGGATTCGGTTTTATACATATGAGGAAGGTAATAAAAAAAAAGAACTCATTTTCTTTCTTTTATCACTCAGGGGCGATCATCCAAATTTGGAATACACTCATCTCATAGAGTATTCGAACTTTGTATAATTTTTTAACTATTTTGTTAACATGAGGGGCCATGAACTAATAAGGGGCACTGCCAATATGAATTCTTGATTGCTGCACTCCTTCCCATTGATTCTTTACTAACTCCGGCTTGCATACTCTATGCAAGGCCTAGTTTATTATCTTTTGGGTTTGGTGCATAATTAAAATAGTTATCCACCTAATGATCAACAAGTACTCAAAATCTCAATCTCTTGTTGCCGTCAAACTTCAATTCATATTCATAACCAACTCTTAATTGCGGAAAGTTCTCAAAATCTCAAAATGACATTTTCTCTTGAGAGCGAATCACATCCAAATGATCTTGACCTCTTGATCACATTTATTATGGTGACTTGCTCCGCTTATGTTGCCTACTATACCATGATGCTAAAGAGCTCTAATATTAAATGACGTAGGACGAAAGTGATGAATAAAACTAATATCGCATAGTTGACGAACCCAAAATTCACTAGGTAAAAAAACTCTAAATTTCACTAGGGGCCCTTACATTCACAAGGAAAAAAATTGAAATCCACCGGAGAGTAAAAAAATACTTGAAGATAATTTTTATTAATCAAAAGATGTCTTACAATTATAATGTAATAATGCCGGCTGCTATATAAGAAGGGTTTATTACAAAACAGTAGGAAAGTCAGATGGAAATATTAAGTACATATTTATAATGCCTAACAACCTAAGATACCGCTTAAAATTTTATTAATTGACGCTAATTTAAAATTCCTTATTAGATCCTAAAAACTATCTTAAAATAAGGCTAACAAAATCCTAACTCAAAATCTAAATATTACGAATTAAAAGAGTTGAGATACAAAGAACATAAAATCGTGGTCCATTAGACTTAGTTTACTGGAGGGTACCTGTGTTTCTTTTTTAAAATTGGGGAAGTACCGGTTGTATTTAGAACTATCTACGGGGTAGCGGGTACTCAATGTCACTTACTCTAATTCCTTAGATCAAAGAGAAAGGTCAAATAGAAGACTGAAGCCCTTCAAGTGGAAAGTGAAAAATGCAAAGAGAACAAATATGTATATGTATAATAAAAAAGTACAACCTTCTAATCCCTATCTATTTCGGAAACTCCATTATTGTGAAACTCTCAGGAGAGAATTAGAGAAGGGACTAACTAGATGCAAAGAAACTGATTGCCCTGACAACGCACAATTGTGTAAATACTCCCTCGTTTCCAGAATTTAAGATCAATATTGACTTTTTAAAAGTCATTTTGAGTCGTTTTCAATTTTAAAATTGGCATAATTTATTTAAGTTTTGAAAACAATAAATCTCATATTTATTCATACTTTTTGATAGTTTTTAATATTCATAATTGTATTGACAAAATTAAATGGTTTCATATCAATTTTGGATATGATAATTTTTCAAAATTTATATTAGTAAAATTCATGCTTTAATATTAATTTTTGGTCGGAGCATTGGGGGTTAACTCTTTAGGAAATAGTTGTAGGTTTTTTGTTCAATATTGATGCTAGATTTTCTATAAATATTAGCGGCCATTATCAGATTCTTGTGTAGTATTATGTTCTATAAATTTTTTCTTTATTTAATTGTTTTATTGTTCCACTCTGATTCTTCAAAATTGTCTTCTATCCGATTATTTTGATGTAATAATTTTGTATGTTTTTTTCTTTTTTGCAGTTTCTGGAAGATTTTATTAATGGAGCTGAAGTTGCATCCCTTTTGGATTGCATTCGCCTCACTGCAGGACCCTTGCATGCTCTTGCGGCTGCAACACGGCCTGCGAGAGCTGCTCCAGTTTCTGGGGTTCCTGGCGTTACAGCATCAATCTCTTCTGCCTCAAAACAAAGTGGATACATTCTATCTCAAGGTCACTTGCCAACCAATTCAAGTACAAGTACTAGTCAAGGCCCATCTGGTCTTGTTTGGAACCCTGGTGCTTCCACCACTACTGCTACTCTTGGTACTACAGCTACTCTTGGTACTCAGAACCATCATGGTGCTGCAATGTTGGCTGCTGCCGCCGCAGCCGCTGGGCGAGGTGGCCCTGGAATTGTTCCTAGTTCATTGTTACCCATCGATGTCTCTGTTGTACTTCGTGGTCCGTACTGGATTCGTATTATATATCGCAAACATTTTGCTGTTGACATGCGGTGTTTTGCTGGAGATCAGGTTTGGTTACAACCAGCAACACCACCCAAAGGGGGGCCTTCAGTTGGAGGGTCATTATCATGTCCTCAGTTTCGCCCTTTCATTATGGAGCATGTTGCTCAGGAATTGAATGGCTTAGACCCTAACTTTACAGGTGTTCAACAAACAGTTGGTCTGGGTAGTTCGAACAATGCAATTCTAAGTACAGGTTCACAACCGTCTGCCACCAATGGAAACAGAGTTAACATTCCAGGTTCTGTAGGGATATCACGTCCTGGAAACCAAGTAAATGGTCTCAATCGCGTAGGAATTTCTCTTCAATCATCCTCAAATTTGTCTGTGGTTAGCTCAGGGTTGCCTTTGCGTAGATCACCCGGGGCAGGTGTCCCTGCTCATGTTAGAGGAGAACTAAATACAGCTATCATTGGACTTGGGGACGATGGAGGTTATGGTGGTGGATGGGTTCCTCTTGTTGCACTTAAGAAGGTTCTTAGAGGTATTCTGAAATACCTAGGAGTACTGTGGCTATTTGCACAGTTACCAGATCTTTTGAAAGAGATCTTGGGTTCAATTCTCAAGGACAATGAAGGAGCATTGTTAAATCTTGACCAGGAGCAGCCAGCCTTGCGCTTTTTTGTTGGGTAAGACAATCACGTTAGTCATCACTTGCCAGCAACCTTTCTCTATTAATGTTTCCTTTTCTTTCAGTTAATTGCTTATTGTTCCCTGTGCACGTTTCTTCCTTAATGTTTCTCATGAGTGTTTTCATGGGCTAGTTTCGTTGATTGGATGTTTATATTTCATAGAACTTTTTCAACTATTTATTTTCTTAATATATCTGTTTTATTAATGAGAAAATCGAAATATGTCGGCTGTCATGTTTGTTTTTCCCTTCCCTCCCTTTTCCTAAATGTACTAACATTATGTCTATTATCCCAGTCTTTGGAATTTTGTGGTGCATATATTTTTTGTGTATGTGTTTAACATAAGGGTGGCTCGTTGTAGTACCCACGGTTTTTGATATAAATATATCCATTAGTTAAACTTATAATCTTAAAGCGGCTATTCAGTTCATAGATAGGTGAGATTTGGTAATAATGTAGTACCCACGGTTTTTGATATAAATATATCCATTAGTTAAACTTATAATCTTAAAGCGGCTATTCAGTTCATAGATAGGTGAGATTTGGTAATGAAGCCTTAAATCTAAATATTTTGTTTTGGCTAACAATTAGGCACCTTTTGGTTTGTGGATTTGAGGTGGAATTTGGGGCGAGATTTGAGTTGGTACACTTCAAATCCAAATATTTTGTCGCATGTCTCATATTCACAAATTTATGGAAATCATATATATATATATATATATATATATATATATAAATATATACATAGATTTCTTTCTATATATCATTAGAATTGCTAGCATCCATGCACAAATGCATTTACAATGATGAAACAAACTAAGAAACAATTAATAAACCAAATCAAAATACTATTCACTCTATTTCAACTATAAAAAAGTCAATAATATTAGGAATGGTAAGAAGAATTCACATTTTTTTGACTTATCCTCCTCGTCGCAAGCATATGTATTTGTGCAAGTTAAGAACTGTTCTTGAATATCGTTTGGGGGGGGGGGGGTATATATACAGAAGGGGAGAGGTTGACCAAAAATTACTTGGGGGAAGGTAGTACAAAGAGACTTGATGGAGCAGAATATAACATGGGACTTGGCCTGTGATAGGGATCAGTGGCGGAATGTGATTCTTATTTTGAAGGCCGGTGTTACTATATATATATTTTTTGGGTATACCTCTTTTGCTTCCTTTGCTTATTTTATTTTCTTGATAGCTTTGGTTGTTTTTTTTAATATTCTTTCTATCTTTCTACTTTTTCACTGTGATATGGAATGGGATAAAGGTGTGTTGAGTTGAAGAAATAACAGCTCATTTTCTTTGAACCTTCATTTGTTGTGTTGCTGGTAAACTTTTAGTGCAATTTGAGATGCTAAATTCTAGTCAACACCATTCAGTTCATACCATGGGTAAATAGCTCATGTTTCTGGGTCTGATAAAATAACTTTCTGCAGGGGGTATGTGTTTGCTGTCAGTGTGCACAGAGTTCAGCTTCTTCTCCAAGTCCTCAGTGTGAAGAGGTTTCATCATTCACAGCAACAACATCAGCAAAATTCAGCTATTGCTCCAGAGGAATTAACGCAATCTGAAATAAACGAATTATGCGACTATTTTAGCCGTCGAGTTGCATCAGAGCCCTATGATGCTTCTCGTGTTGCGCCTTTATTACTCTTCTTACTTTACCAATTTCAGTTTTGAGTGAGTTTTGAAGCTTATAGCATGGAAGAAAGGATTAGCTCAAGCACAAGGTGGAGATATAGCCCCTGCACAAAAGACCCGCATTGAATTATGTCTTGAGAATCATTCGGGATTAAATACCAATGGAAACTCCGAGTATTCTTCTGCATCAAAAAGCAATATCCGTTATGATCGGCTGCATAATTCTGTTGATTTTGGGTTGACCGTTGTACTTGATCCTACTCACATACCTCACATTAATGCTGCCGGTGGAGCTGCTTGGTTGCCCTACTGCGTTTCTGTGAGACTGAGATATTCATTTGGTGAAAAACCAACTGTGTCATTTCTAGGGATGGAGGGAAGCCATGGAGGCCGGGCTTGCTGGTTGCGACTCGATGACTGGGAGAAATGTAAACAGAGGGTGGTTCGAACTATGGAAATGAATGGATGTTCGGCTGGGGATCTTAATCAGGGAAGGTTGAGAATAATTGCAGATAGTGTACAAAGGACACTACATGTGTGCCTTCAAGTATTGAGGGATGGCAATGCAGTCCCTGGAAGCACTGGAACTACTTGATGGATCAGTTGCAAATCAAACTCGGGGTTTTTTAAGTTGCCGGATCAGATTTCTCTCCTATTCCAGGAGGAACCTGTGGTGATCATAAATGAAAGAAAACTTGAATTCTACAAAAATGCTAATTAAAGAGATGAGTGGAAACAATAGGTGCCTTGGTTTATTTGGGTCGTCATTAAATATAGTGGCCAATTTTTAGGTTAGTCCGCTTTGTACAGGTAACCATTATGATTGTCTGTTGGTTTGTATTATTGTATATAGTATGTTTTGGTAGCAGTGTTTTTTAACTCCCCATCTCCCCCCCTCCCAACCAAAAAATAAAAAAGAAATATTTTAGGTTAAACTATGTAGTTTCTTAGTGTACTCTGATGTATAAATTTAGAGATTTTTGGAGGAAAAGTGTACTAGGAACTCTATATTGTGAACTTGAGTAGCAGGTTTGGATGAAATACCAAGTTGTTTGGTGAAAAAAATTCTGCTGTGTTAATAGTGTTAGTAACATCGAAATTTGCCCTCTCTTTATCCATAGAATATACTTTCTTTGCTCCAAGCTGTGGTGCTGTTTTTTGTGCTTCGGCTTCATTATGTTGTTATGGGCATTTTAGTTGCTCCTGTAAATCAGTTTGACCACCTAAATGGAAATAGAATCAATGGACGGCCGGTTAGCCCATATTCATTTCCCCCCTTCAAATTCCAATACAATCAGTATATATATGGTCATGTACTTGTTAAAACTGCACAACTCCATTTATGGTGGCGGTTTCAATCCTACTTTAATATGTAGATATGATTATCTTTATTTATAAAAATTTATCTAAACATTATAATTGTAAATTTTAAAACATGGGTAATATATATTGTTAATTAATCTATTCATTCACTGGCCAAAAATTAAATTTTGGCGAAGTTTGATATAACTTTAATTCAAATATGATTCTAAAATTATTTGAAATTTGATTCTGAAGTAGAGGGTTGCTATGAATAATTATGCGAGGTCGGGGGCAATTTTCAGCAAGTGCAAGTCCTCTCTTAGTCCTACGCCTAAAACCTACCTTTAACCATGAGGAATACAACACCATTCATAACTCAATCATAAAAAGGACTACCATATGGAAGTATAATAATACAATGATCATCTTAATCCATGAATAATCCTAAAAGTATTTCAGAGCTACTAAACAAAATTTTAATATCAAATCCTCAAACATTACCTTACCAAGTGAGAATAACTAAGCACTGCTTGGCAAATCAACTCGAATTAAGTATTATAAAGTCTTGAAACAATGTACTACTGTATATTAAGAAAATGACTACTTGGATGTTTCAATTCTTATCGTGATTTGCAAGAAAGTCAAGTTTGATCTTCTTGAGTGTTGCCATGACATTTTTCATGTTGGACCTCTCTTCAGGTGAATCAGCAACACAACTCAAAGCCAATTCCATAATAGATGAGACACATTGTAGCTTCACAGTTGTGTGTCCATCCTCTGGTTTTAGCAAGTTTGTGTCAATAACTTGCATTACTAAGTTAGGAAGTGAGTCGTTTACCCAACTTTTAGACTCATATCTCCAAGAAATTGCTCATCACCGGGCTTAGTTCTTGTAAATACTTCCATCAACATAATGCCATAATCAGAACATCGCATTTTGTGGATACTAATCCTTCCGATCCGTACTCTAAATGCAACATCACAAATCAACAAGGTCAACGGAAAAACATAGCTTGAGAATACAAATGAGCAAAATTTTACTATTAAGAAAAAAAAAAAAAAAAAAGGTTGAGGGTCACCCGGTGCAATATATCCAATTGTGGCTAGAGTTATGGTTTGTGCAATGCTCTCCCCTCTCCCAATAACTTTGCTATGCCAAAATCACTCACACGCGTGCAACCATATCTTCATCTAGAAGGACGTTGTTGGGCTTAAGATCACAATGAACCACAGGCGTTGAATAACCATGATGGAGATAGTCCAAAGCACATGCCACATCTATCATTAAGTCTATTCTTTGCAAAATATCTAAGAAATGGTTGTGGGAGTACAACCACTTCTCAAGACTCCCATTAGGCATGTATTCAAGAACCAATGCTTTGAAATCAAGGTTAGAGCAACTACCGATGATTTTGTTGATATTTCGGTGACGAAGGTTGCGTAATACTTCACATTCTACATCAAAACTCTTGAATCCTCCTTCTAGTTGCAGATTGAATACCTTTATGGCCACTAATGTCCCATTTGCAAGTATCCCTTTGAAAACTGAACCAAAACTACCCATGCCAACCAAATTGCTTTCACTAAAGCCATCAGTTGCTCGTTGAAGTTCATAGTATGAAATTCTCATAGGGCCAATTATTTCTAACAATTCAGTTCGCGTGGGCAGTCTAATTCCACGTCCATGTCTTATCAACACAAATGCAAAGGCCAATGTAAGAATTATCGATACAAGCACCAACGAAATACATACAGCTAGAAGCACTCTCTTTTTCTTTGATGATCCATGAACAAAACTAGTATGACATATTGGGACTTGAAACCGGGGAGCACCACACAACGCTTCATTCCATAAGAAAGATCGACTGTTGAAGTTTTTGAAAGGACCTTCACTTTGGAATTTCTCCTCTTAAACTATTAGAAGATACATTGAAATATCTAAGATATGAGAGTGCCTTTAAGGACTTGGGAATCACACCAGAAAGGTTGTTATGTGACAAATCCAAGTACTCTAAGCTCACTAAAGATTTGAATGTATCGGGAATAGGTCCTTGTAACCTATTGTTTGCTAAAGAAAGATTAGCCAAGTTTTGGAGCTCCCCAAGGGTGCTAGGGATGTCACCCGACAATCTATTATGTGATAGATCTATTAGCAAAGCAGCCTTAAGATTTCCAAGTTCAAGGGGTATGTGGCCGCTTAAATAATTTCTGGATATATCGAACTTCAAAACATTTTTGAGGTTCCCAAAGTTTCTTGGTAAGCTAGAGGTCAATCTGTTTGAATAAAGATAAAGATATCTTAGAGAAGTAATATTTCCTAAGCATGCTGGTAATGGACCGGAAATCTGGTTTGCTTCTAAGCTTAAGGTACCCAAGTTTTGTAATTTACAAAGATAATCCGGAATGGATTCTCCTATCTTGTTCACACCAAGGCCTAACATTTGAAGTTTCGATAACCCTTTTATTGCTGCAAGATTTTTTCCAGTCAATTCATTCTCAGACAGTTCTAATAATATAAGACTGCTTAAATTGCCAATTTCATTAGGCAAGGTTCCCTTGATTCCACAAGAACTTGCATAGAGTTGTTTAAGAGAAGTGGAGAAATTTCCAATGGAAGCGGGAAGGTATCCATGTAGAGAATTACTACTTAAGGATAAATCTCTTAAGTTTCTGCAATTGGTCAAGCTAGTGAGGATGCTTAGTTCTGAAGATGAACTTTCCGTTATGAAAATGTTCAGTTCCAAGTTTAGGAATTCAAGATGTTTCAAATTTCCAAGTGACTTGGGAATTGTACCTGTTAATTTGTTTCTACCAAGGTCTAAAGTCATGAGTTGAGTAGCATTTGAGATAGACTCTGGCAAAATCCCTGTCAGATTATTATTTCCAAATCCAATTATTTTTAGATTGGGTAGCTTGTGGCCAAAATTGGATGGAAGTTTACCTGAAACTTGACTGCTAACTATTACAATGAGTTCTAATCTTGAGATGTTGAAGATTGATTCTGGAATGGTGCCATGTAGGTTAAGAAAACTTAAGTCTAACTTCTTCAGATTCCTTAGGCTACCAATCTCTTGTGGTATAGTGCCTGTTAAAAAACATACAAAATGAAATGATCAACAAACACTCTGTTATTAACTTATTAATTGTATTCAAAGCGAATTTGCAATAAACCATGATGAAACACAAACAACAACATTTACTATTGAACTTCCTGAAAAAAAATCAACAACAAAAATGCCAAAATAAACCAAAAATGCCAGCTGGTTAGATACTAGCAGCTGGTTTATTTATGAAGAAGAAAATAAGAAAAGGTCTAATTTTTCGAGAACTTGATGCTGACTTGACTGCTGATGCTGATTCAAAACAATGACTAACTGTTACTTTTTATTTATTTATTTATTATTATTTTTTATTAATAAAGTCTTTAGGAAGAGTGTCTAACTAACATTTGGGATATTTTGAAGCAAAGAAAATCTTGGCTTTTGTCAGCAACGGGGCCTTTACTAGGATTGGATTAGTGGGAGAAAGTGGGCTTAAATATACTTTAAATTTTTATTTTTTGACAATTTAAATTTTAATATTTATAAGTTTAAAGTGTATTTAAGGTTTAATGTGAAAAGAGTAAGTATGTTGTTCAAATGAGGGGCTCACTGTGTGATGAAAAAACCAGCCACTCAATACGACTAGCGTTAAACTTTTTAAATCTCAACTTCATAGAATCTGAATCTCAAAAAAAAAAAAGGGCAAACCAAGATTCAAAAATACCTTTCAAGTGGTTGTAACCAAGATACAACTCCTGTAGCAGAGTTAAGTTTCCAATCTCTCTTGGTATAATTCCATTGAATGTGTTGTGAGATAATGACAAAACTTGAAACTTTGAGCATTCATGCAGACTTGATGGAATTGGACCAGAGAGTTGGTTCTCAGACAGATAAAGGCCTTGGATTCCCTTCCCTTGGAAGATTACCAGATAGGCTATTAGTTGAAAGACCAATAACGCGCAACGTCGAAATGTTGAAGATGGTGAGAGGAATAGAGCCTGAAAGCTGGTTAGATTGCAACTCCAACACTTGCAAGTTTTAAAACTACCAAAATCCCTGGAATATTTCCTTGTAGAGGATTTCTCCCTAAACTCAACCACTCAAGCTTTGATAAATTGGATAAAGAAGGTGGAATGGTACCAGTGAAACTGTTAAACGAAAGCAACAAGTATTTAAGATTTGATAATTTACTCAACCATGAGGGGAGCTCCTCCGAAGCTGTTGTATTGAAAGTAGATTTCTTCTAATCGACGCAAGTTAGACAACTCTTTGGGCAGGCTACCATTGAAGTTGTTGTTCTGAGATCAAACGAAACAAGAAACGAGAGGTTTCCATTTTGTGGAGGAATGGTGCCAATTAGGCCCATGTTAGAAAGATTCAAGGCCATGACTCGTCCATGGCGAGTGCTACAAGTGACTCCAACCCAACTGCAGCAAGACGCTTGAGTAGTGATGGACTTGAGTAGTGATGGACCAAATGTTGGTTGTCAAAAGATGCGGTTGATCGGGGTCGGAAATGATGTATGAGATTTGAAGGTCAAAAGAGCGGATTGATCGGTGGTGATGTTATATGGGCTGAGCAACTTGTAATTTATAAAAACTGGTGGTATGATGATATTCTAACAACAACACTATGATCACACAGAAGCTGAAGCAAATAATTGTCCTCATGACTTTTTAATTTTATGCTCAACGCTATGAAATTGCAAACAAGGCATGCTGCAAAAATGGAAGTATGTTTAGTTTAATATATAATTGTAACACGGTAATGAAATTATGTTGTTATGCCTGAGAATATTATATTATTTTGTATTATCATCAATAAACGACTCTTTTTGATTGCAAATTTGATCACTCGCACTCACTGTATATACCTCCTTGATTAAATTTCATTAGGCTTTCACGTACTTAGGATTAAGAAGAACATTGTTGATGATTGAGATTATTGTAAATAGCCATAACTATTCATAAATTTCACATTTTCAAGATACTAACCCTTCCAATCCAAATTGTTGTTATCAGTTAAAACTTAACGGAAGAATATAACGAGTTATGATTAAATAACAAAGGTAGTGGCTCACCCGATGCAATATATCCAAATGTGATTAAAGTCGTAATTTTTACAATGCTCTCCCAATAACTTTAATCAAATATGCAATCTAGTCGTAATTATTCTTAACCTTTTTTTTCATTGCATATTGCGACTCGATTACCGGGAGAAATGTAAATAAAGGGTGTGTGTGTATATATATATATATATAATGTTATTAATTACTTGTTATATTAACGTATAATATTTTAACCAAATACATGTTTTACATATGCAACCGGCCAAAAAACACAAAATTATCTTAAAAAAATTGGCTCGGAGGCGTTGTCCTCGAACCCCCGCCAAATTATTTATAGCATCGCAATATTTTGACCCCACTCAGTAAAATTTCTAACTTCGCCACTGCATATAGCCACAAAGATAAGTAAAGAAAGACTATTCTTACATACTGAAACTAGATAATACATTGCATATTGAATCATTATGTAAACCTTTTTTTCATTCACTTTGCTGGTTGCGACTCGATGACTGGGAGAAATGTAAAGAGAGGGTGGGATCTTAATCAGGGAAGGTTAAGAATAATTAATGCAGATAGTGTACAAAGGACACTACATGTGTGCCGTCAAGGATTAAGGGATGGCAATGCAGTCCCTGGAAGCACTGGAACTACTTGATGGATCGGTCGCAAATCAAACTCGGGGTTTTTTAAGTTGCTGGATCAGATTTCTCTCCTATTCCAGGAGGAACCTGTGGTGATCATAAATGAAAAAAAAAAACTTGAATTCTACAAAAATGTTAATTAAATAGGTGCCTTGGTTTATTTGGGTAGTCATTAAATGTAGCGCCCCAAATCCAAGTACCTTAAACCTCGACCACAATGTGTCACGTATATCATCTTCATACATATTCTCTAAACTAATGTAAAATATATAAACATAAATTATTTATACAACATAACCCAAGGACTAACAACCTTAACTTACATACGTACCTTTGGAATCTTAAAAGGTTTACATAATTTATTCACCTCAAATAACGTAATAGTTAAATGGGCATAACAATCTACTCGTGGAATTTATCCTTGTCTCTGTCTTCCTTCGAACCTTCGTCTTAATTTGAATATGTTATTATGATATAACAAGAGTGAGCAACTACTTTGCCCAGCAAGTTTAAATATAAGAAGGATATATCATGATTAAAAAGGAATACGCTTTCAAGTTTTCAACAATGTAATATAATTGTGAAAGATCATGAATCAAAACTTCAATAACTGAATAATTAATGTTTGAGTTGTCAACAATAACAATGAACAAATTTAACTGAACCTTATGGTAATCAATGTGATCAGCCTTTCATACCCGATAAACATATGCAACATGCACTAAGTGCGAATAACCATAATCATAGACGTGGAATAATTATCAATAATTAAACCACTAGCATTCTTGAAAATAATAACTCGAATTTGAGTTAGGAAACTTGCATGTACCGCTGATTACCGCTAAACAATCTAATTTAATCTCTTATGAAAGACCTATCATTAATAAAATTGATCTTCCAATTAGCATAATACACTTTTTATCACAAATACTCGAATAATAAATTAGCTAATATTTAATTAGCCACATAATCAGACATTGAATAATTCTTTAACTCATTAGTAATATTATTATCCCTTAATAATATTATTATCACTTAAACCATTATCTTAAACTCTTATCTAAGATTATTAATCCTTTAATAATATTTTAATCACTTTCTAATATTTAATCACTTCTTAACATTATTAATCATTTAATAGAATATTAATCATTCACAAATATTATTAATCATTTAATAATATTTTAATCATTTACCAATATTATTAACCCTTTAATAATATTCGAATCAAACACTAATATTATTAATCCTTTAATAATATTTTAATCATTAACTAATACTATTAATCATTTAATAATATTTTAATTAATCGCTAATATTATTAAATATTTAATAATATTTTAATTAATCACTATATTATTTGTGGCGCCCCAAAATAGGTATACATCACCCATTACGAGGTTACAAATACATGATGCGAAATAACTACAACTTTATTATTACAACATAAAAAAAGCGTGAGTTTAAAATACAAATAATGTCATCTAGACAATATCAATACCCAAATAAATCCTCATCACAATTATTGATACATTATTTTATGAAAATGGTGAGGACTACTAAAAACTCTCTCTGTAGAACCATCATTCCACACTCCGACTCGTACTCGCTACATTCTCGCCTCCTGAGAAGAAAAATGGAACAACAAGGAAAAGGGTGAGCTCAACTAGCCCAGTAAAGAATATTATGACTAAGATAATATAGAACAAATTATCGTTAGTCCTCAACATGGAAAAATTTGATAGAATATAATAGACAACAAATTTCAGATCAATATTCGTAGCGGAAAATAATAATTCATAGAGGAGTTACGTAAAGAATGAAATCTACTAGTATCTATGAATTTAAAAGTTCATCATCAATATTTTATCCCTGTAACATCAATCAATATACATCTTGAATCAAATATTCATTTTTTTACTGTGCCAAAGATATTCATCGACCGGTCGTGTTCACCTCAACACTGCTTTCATCTTTTGCACTACGGGCCAAAGATATTCATAAGAAAATCAACCATCTTTGCACTATAGGCCAAAGATATTCAAAGGACATCATCATTTAGGGTGAGGATGATGAAAAATATTTTAAAAAAGCGAATCCAAAGAAACAAAAGACAAGGATTAAGGATTAAGGATTAAGTAATTCGGTTTATTCACTTCCAAAATACCTCAATAATAATCATAGTGGAGTAAAATTCAAGAATGATCAAAATATAGATACAATCAAAGCTAGTATCCATAATAGATATTTTGGACAAGAATAAGAATTTAAATTTTACGTGAATAATGTCGTGATTCGTGAATAAATAGTCTTATATCGTGAATAAGAACCCGACACACAAAAGTTCCAAATTTGATAAATAGTTCATATCAATATTTTGGCATAATGATATTGAAGAATAACATCATTACGAAAAATAATAACATCCCTTACCTTGCAAAGACAGTACTTCTAGTTGAAACACCGGATATAAGCTACGACTTGAACTTGTACCGTATAGCAACACTCAAAGTATTAAAATACTCACAAGAATACGCTCAATATATCGAGAGAGAAAGAGAGAGAAAACTTCAGTATTCGGTGTAATTTTCAATTCTAACCTAAGCACCCTATTTATAGAAAAATGTTTAGAACACCAAAGCAGAAAATTTAATATAATATTAATATATAAATTAAATTTTCCTACGCCAACCTTCCAAGAACTGAATTCAACTCATTCAACACACATGTGTAACACACCATAATGAAAAAAATGTTTTTTGTAAAAAAAATATTTTAAACTTCCAAAAATTAATTATTTCGGAGCTTCGGAACTTCAATAATTCATAATAAATAGCCATTTTGTCAGAAAAATTCGAAACTCGCGACTTTCCATAGGAAATTCAATTCTCTACAACTTTGCAGAAGAAAGGTTTTCCAAATTCCAAGCAAAAATTGACCGAAATCCATAAACGGGCGATTTTACAAGCTATAATCAAATTTCGATCGATAAATGGGGTCCAATCGCATGTTTAACATGTTTTAAACATTTATTGTAACAAAAAATACTCTTCCTCCTCTTATACTCACATATTCCACATTCATTGTAAAAATATCACCATTATTATATTATTAAAATATAATAATATATTTAAATGAATTATTTTATCAAAAAAAGATAAAATATTAATTTTCAACAATTGTCACATTAAAAATTTTCTCCATCTATATCCACATAAAATCAATATTTTCCTCATCATATAAATTAATAATTAATTATTCACAAATAATATTTACAGAATCACAATATTGATAACCAGGCAGTTCCTAGGAAAGAGTGGGCCTTCCGGTAAAGATTTCTCCTTACTGGCGCGCAATTAAATAACCTCTCCTTAGACAGAACTTTCTAGACATCGTCAATAATGTTATCTAATAATATTATTCAGATAATATGAATTATTGCTCCGATAATGAAAAATACTGTGTAGTGATAATTATTGAAACAACAGTAATATAAAATATCAATCGCAAAGAATTATTGAATCAATAAAATAAAATCTTGAGCGATAATTCTTCGTAACAATTATTGAGTAGTGCCTTCTTGCGTAAGAATCAATAATTGGTGCAATACCGTGTGCTACTGTATTTTTAACCACCGAGTATTTCAACAGTATTAACGGTAATAGCTACGTCGTCATTAAAAACAACTTATACTTGTCATTTTCTTCATCCAATCGTTTTCGTTATGGGGCCCACACAATGCTGCGCCGTCGTACAAATATTCTCCGATAGTAAGAATATTCCACGACCAAACGAATATTTTATAACCACTTGCTTATTTGAAATATTTGCGTATTTTACCCATAACTAATCATATTAATAACATCAACCCTTACTATCTCAAAATAATAAATAGAGGAAATTAAATTTCATTTATTAATAATTTGGGGTCTTACAACCTCCCCTCCTTATGAAATTTCGTCCTCGAAATTGACGTACGTACCTGGTGTTTCGAAAAGATGAAGGTACCTCGCTTTCATTTCCGTTTCCAACTCCTAGGTCATTTCTTCTATAGCATGGTTTCTCCACAAAACTTTCACTTGTGGTATGACCTTCGTGCGTAGGACATGCTCATTTCTATCCAAGATCTTGACAGGTACCTCCTCGTACGTTAAGTCTTCGGTTATCTCGTCCGGTTCTAACTCAATGACGTGGTTCGGGTCTGTCACATATTTACGAAGCATAGATATATGAAAAACATTATGAACACGAGACATATTTGGAGGTAACGCGAGTCTATAGGCTACATTTCCTACTCGGTCAAGAATCTGAAATGGACCAATAAATCGTGGATTGAGCTTTCCTCTCTTCCCGAATCTTGTAACTCCCTTCCATGGAGCTTCACGCAACAATACGTGATCCCCAATACTAAATTCCACGTCCTTTCGATGAAGATCCGCATAACTCTTTTTTCGATCCTGTGCCATTTGTATACGTTGTCGAATCATTTGGATCTTTTCTGTAGTCATACGTACCAACTCGGGTCCCAACAATGTTGCTTCACCCACCTCATCCCAACATATTGGAGAGCGACACTTTCGTCCATATAATGCTTCGAATGGGGCCACACCAATGCTTGCCTGATAACTGTTGTTGTAGGAGAATTCCACCAATGGTAAATACTTATCCCAACTGCCCTTGAAGTCTAGGACACATAATCTTAATAAATCTTCAAGAGTTTGAATAGTCCTCTCTAATTGTCCGTCCGTTTGAGGATGGTATGCCGAACTGAATCGTAAATCCGTACCCATAGCTTTTTGCAAGCTAACCCAAAATCTTGAAGTGAATCTTGGGTCACGATCCGAAACTATGGATACTGGCATGCCATGCAACCTCACAATCTCATTCACGTACATACTAGCAAGACGTTCAAGGGAATAAGTCTCCCGTATCGGCAAAAAATGAGTAGACTTGGTTAATCTATCAACAATAACCCAAATAACATTTATGCCTTGAGAAACCGTGGGAAGACCCGTAACAAAATCCATGGTAATGTGTTCCCACTTCCATTTTAGAATCTCAAGTGGTTGCAACGGACCCTTAGGTACTTGATGCTCCGCCTTTACACGTTGACAAGTTAAACACATCGAGATAAACTTTGCAATCTCTCTCTTCATATTGTTCCACAAAAATGTATGTTGAAGATCACGATACATTTTGGTACTTCCAAGATGAATTGCAAATGGTGTATTGTCTGCCTCCATCATGATCTTGTACTTCAAATTAGAATCGTTAGGAACACAAAGTCTGGAATGGACTCAAAGTATTCCTTCTTCATCGATTCTTGCTTCTGGAATAGCACCTTCTTGCACTTTCTTTTTCATCTGCATTAGCTCCAGGTCTGTGGATTGAACAACTTTAACTTTTTTGATTAAAGTTAGTTCTATACGTATACTTGACATCATTGCATGGGTCCTCAGAGTCTTGAATTCCATCTTCATCTTTTGTAAATCACACAAAATGAACCTTTGTGTTAACAGCGTCGCATTCGTTCCCGCGTATGATCTTCTACTCAATGCGTCAGCTACCACGTTCGCTTTTCCAAGATGGTATTGAATGGTGCGATCGTAATCTTTCAATAGCTCGAGCCAACGTCGCTGCAACATGTTGAGTTCTTTTTGAGTGAAGAAATATTTAAGGCTTTTATGGTCTGAATATATCTCCACTTTCTCCCCATATAGATAGTGCCTCCATATCTTTAGCGCGAAAACGACTGCTGCCAACTCCAGATCACAAGTAGGATAATTCCTCTCATATTCTTTAAGTTGTCGCGAGGCATAGGCTATGACTTTCCCACGTTGCATGAGAACACATCCTAACCCTTTGCCCGAAGCATCGCTGTAAATAACAAATCCATCTGAACCAGATGGTATTTTCAAAACAGGTGCCGAAATGAGTCTCCTCTTAAACTCTTGGAAACTCTTCTCACATTCTTCGCTCCATATGAATTTTGTATCCTTCTGAGTCAACTGAGTTAACGGAGTAGCGATTCGAGAAAACCCTTCCACGAATCTCCGATAATAACCAAATTAGGCCCGAAAAGCTACGTGCTTGATCCACCGTCTTCGGTTGCTCCCAACTTTGTATTGCTTTGATCTTAACGTCAACAAATACTCCATGTTTTGACACCACGTGCCCAAGAAATGCTACTTCCTCAAGCCAGAACTCGCATTTCTTTAACTTGGCATATAACTTGTTTTCACGAAGCCTTTGGAGTACCAGCTTCAAATGGTGGTCATGATCTTCACGACTTTTGGAATATATGAGGATGTCATCAATAAAGACAACAACAAACTGATCCAAATATTCCTTGAATACTCGGTTCATTATATCCATGAAAGCCGCAGGAGTATTAGTCAATCCAAAAGACATGACTAGGAATTCATAATGCCCGTCTCGAGGAGTTCTAAAGGCGCCTCTTGGATATCCTCGGTTCTAATCTTCAATTGATGATATCCAGAGCGAAGATCGATTTTTGAAAAGAATTGTGCTCCTTATGGCTGGTCAAACAAGTCATCAATACGAGGTAGAAGATACCTATTCTTGATGGTGACATGGTTCAATTCCCGATAGTCAATACAAAAATCGCATACTACTCCGTCTTTCTTCTTTACTTAATAAAACAGAGCACCCCAAGGAGATGTACTAGATCCAATGAAACCGATGTCCAACAACTCTTGTAGTTGGACCTTTAACTCTGAAGTTCAATAGGAGCCATTTGATATGGGTTTTAGAAATGGGCTTTGTACGGGTTCAAGATCAATAAAGAATTCAACTTCACGTTACGGGGTAGACCGGAAGTTCTTCAGAAATCGTCGGAAAGTCAATAACAACAGGAATATAATTCAAATCTGACGTGTCTTTATTTAAATCCATAACATGAGCTAAGAAAGCTTGACATCCGTTTTTCAATAAACGAATAGCTTTATGATTAGATATGACAGTGATTGATTTTAATGGTTTAGTTTCTTGAATTCGAACAACAGGTTGTTTAGGAATATAAAAACTAACAACCTTACGAAAACAATCAATTTTGGCATGATGAGTAGTTAACCAATCAATCCCTAAAATTACATCAAAAGCAAGTATCTTTAAAGAGATAAGGTCAACAAGTAAGGTGATGGTGCCAACTTGGATCAAACAAGATTTATAAACAGTGGATGTGATGAAAGTTTCTCCTAATGGAGTTTCCACAGATAGGTCAAAGTCTAATTTTTTCGGAGTCAAATTTAAACGTTGAGCACAAGTAGGAGAGATAAATGAATGGGTAGCACCGGTATCTAGTAAAGTATAAACTTCATAAGAATTTATGATTAGCTTACCCTTGATCACCTCGTTTGGGTTCCTTGCATTTTGACCAGTCACAACAAATGCTCTTTCTGGAACCGTTGACTTTGACTTTTCTGGGACAGCCTTTTGAGTCACCGTTCCAGCTGAACTAGGTTTCGCTACCGTACAATCTCGAGTGATATGTCCTTCCTTTCCATAATTATAGCATACCTTGAACTATTGTGGGCAGTTTGGACTGATATGTAAGACCCCAACTTATTATTAATAAAATTTAATTATCTCTATTTATTATTTTGAAATAGTAAGGGTTGATTTGATTAATGTGGATAGTTAGGGGTAAAATACGCAAATATTTCAAAATAAACAAGTGGTTATAAAATATTCGTTTTGGTCGTGGAATATTAAATCTTTGTCGGGGAATATTAAATGCGACGAGTAGCCCGATATGTGGGCCCCATAACTGAAAGCGATTGGATGAAGAAAACGACAAATATAAGTGGTTTAAAAATAACTGGCGTAGTTATTCACAGATTATCTTGTTAAAATACTCGGTGGTTAACACACAAGAAGCACGGTATTGCACCAATTATTGATTCTTACGTGAAGGCACTACTCAATAATGGTTACGATAATTCTTGATCGATTATTTTATTTTATTGATTTAATAATTCTTTGCGTTGATATTTTATATTCTTTGTTGTTTCAATAATTGTCATTACGAGTATTTTCATTATCGAAGCAATAATTCATATTATCTGAATAATATTATTAGATAACATTATTGGAAATGTCTTGAAAGTTACATCAAGGAGAGGTTTGGTCACCTAATTGCTTGCCAAGAAGGAGAAATTCTTATTGGAAATCCCCTCTTTTTGGGAACCGCTGCACAGGTTGTCAATATTGTGATTCTCGTAATATTATTTGTGAATAATTAATTATAGATTCATATGATGAGAAAAATATTGATTTTATGTGGATATAGATGGAGAAAATTTTAATGTGACAATTGTTGAAAATTGAAATTTTATCCTTTTCGATAAAATAATTCATTTAAATATATTATTATATTTTAATAATATAATAATGGTGATATTTTACAACGAATATGGGATATATGAGTATACGAGGAGGAAGAGTATTTTGTTACAATAAATATTTAAAACATGTTAAACATGTTGGTTGGACCCTATTTATTAACCGAAATTTGATTATAGCACAGTAAAATCGCCTGCTTTACGGATTTTGGTCAATTTCTATTTGGAATTTGGAAAAACTTTATTCTGTAGTAAAGTTGTAGAGAATTGAATTTCCTATAAAAACTCATGAGATTCGAATTTTTCGATAAAAGGGCTATTTATTGTGAATTATTGAAGTTCAAGTTCAAAATAATTGATTTTAGAAGTTTTAATTATTATTTTAAAGAAAAACGTTTTTTTTGCATTTAAGTGGGCTAACATGTGATATTAATTGCTGAAATCAGATCTTCAAAGAGGCGGGCTAAGGAAATTCATAATATATATTAATATTTTATTAAATTTTACGCTTTGATTATTCTAAAGATTTTCCTATAAATAGGGTGCTTAGGTTAGAATTGAAAATCACACCAGAAACTGAAGTTTTCTCTTTCTATATTATCGAGCGTATTCTTGTGAGTATTTTGAGTATACTTTGAGTATTGCTATACGGTGCAAGTTCAAGTCATAACCTATATCCGGTGTTTCAACTAAAATCTTGTCTTTCGAGGTAAGGAATATTATTATTTTTCGTAATGATATTATTTCTTCAATATCATTATGTTGAAATATTGATCTGAAGTTTTTATCAAATTTGGAACTTTTGGTGTCGAAGTTACTATTCACGTATACGACACTATTCACGTATACGACACTATTCACGAATACGGCACTATTCATCGAAAAATAAAAATTTTCTTTTCGTCCAAAATATCTATTCTAGATACTAACTTTGATTGTATCCATGTTTTGATCATTCTTGAATTTTACACCACTGTGATTATTTTTGAGGTATTTTTGGACGTGGATAAAACAAAGTACGAATCCTTAATCCTTAATCCTTGTCATTTTGTTTCACCGGATTCGTTTCTTTAAAAATATTTTCATCATCTTCATCTTAAATGATGATATTATGGAATATCTTTGGCTGTGGTGCAAAGAAGATGAATGATTTCTGAAGAATATCTTTGGCCCGTAGTGCAAAGATGAGCAGTGTTTAGATGAACATGACTAATGATGAATATCTTTGGCTCAGTAGTGCAAAGATGAATATTTGATTCCGAGATATATATTGATTGATGTTACGGGGATAAAAGATGAGCGATGAACTTTTAAATTCATACATAGAAGATAGTAGTTTGCATTCTCTACTTAACTCTTCTAATGAATTATTATTTCATGCGAATATTGATTTAAAATTTGTTGTCTATTGTATTCTATTAGATTTTTCCTGTTGAAGACTAACGATAATTTGTTGTATATTATCTTAGTCATAATATTCTTTATGGGCTAGTTGAGCTCACCTTTTTCCTTTTGTTCCATTTTTCTTCTCGGGAGGCGAGAATATAGCGAGATGCAGTCGGGGTATGGAATGAAGGTTCTAGAGAGAGTTGTTTAGTAGTCCTCACCATTTTGTAAAATAATGTATCAATAAATGTGATGAGGATTTATTTGAGTATATATAATGTCTGAAGATAATATTTGTATTCAAACTCACGTTTTCTTGTTGTAATAATAAAGTTGTAGTTGTTTACATACCATGTATTGACAACTCGAGAATGGGTGATGTATACCTATTTTGTGGGCGTCGGGTTGGTATCGAGCTTAGGGATATGATCTCCGGTGGAGATCGGGAATAGAACTAGGAGAGAGAGACGAGTAAATCCTTCGCTAGTGTGTCCTACCTAAGCTTATTTGTTAGTTGGTCGTTATATAAGGATATTATATGATATATTGATTTCCTTAATTAACCCTTGTTTTATAGCGATGATTTGAGAATGTCGAATGAGAATATTAACAATGGAAATGAGACCGTGTGAGATGCATGTACTCACCAACGAGGAGAACGTGCAATGGTGGGCAATGTTCCTCCGCGTGAACAACACCACCGAAAGCGATGATGAGCGAGGGGATGTTTAGAAGCTTTTTGCGCTTCATGCAAAATCGACGAGGGAGACTCGTGTTCAAAATATGAGGAGAAATGATAGCAATTCACGGGTTATCCACGACCAAACAGCTTCAAAGAGTTGGGACCACGAATTTAAGGGAAAGCGGATCCGATCATGGCGTAAACATGGGTCAAGCAAATTACCAAGATATTTGATGTCTTGGGATGCGGAGGAAACGTAAGGTTCCATTCGCCACCTTTATGTTCCGTGGTGAGGCAGACTCTTCGTGTGAGTCGTGAAGCGTACCCATCGGTACTTTCGGCATGTCTTGGGAGACGTTTGAAACTATTTAATGACAAATACTTTCACGAAAGTGTTCGTCGTATATGAAGGAAGTGGAGTTCATCGAGTTAGAACAAAACAACATGACGGTGTCTCGATGACGAGGCAAAGTTTGCGAGTTATCGTGTTTGCACCTCATTTGGTGGAGAATGAGGAACGTATATGGCGGATGTTTACGAGAGGTTTGAAACCCGGCATACGACAATATCTCATTTCTCATTAATTTTCTCTCTATTCGGATGTTGTTAACGGGGCTCAATTGTTAGAGCGAGATAATGAGTATGTTCAACCGAGGGACCATAACCGAGGATCGTACTAGAGATAGCGATCAATGTAATAATGATAACCAAATGAGAAAAAAAATTTGACAAAATGGTAACCACTCTGGTGGTAATCATGGCCATGAAAATAGAAGAAGCGAGTCGGGAGGAGATTTTAAAAGAGGAGATTTAACAACCACCATGTGAAGACAACAATCTTGGCGAAGAATCGGTTCTAAGGGAGGAGAACGACCACCGGTCATATCTACAAATGCGGAAAAGAGGGACATATCACCAAACCGCCTGAACAGTTCAAGGTATGCTATAATTATGGAAAGGAAGGACATATCGCTTCGAGATTATGCGGTAGGGAAACCTAGTTCGGCGGGGACGGTGACTCAAAAGACTGTCCCAGAAAAGTCAAAGTCAACGATTCCGGGAAGAGCGTTTGTTATGACTGGTCAAAATGCGAGGAACCCAAACGAGGTGATCACGGGTAAACTATTTATAAATTCTTGCAAAGTTTATACCTTACTTGATAATGGTGCTACCCATTCATTTATCTCTCCTGCATGTGCTCAACATTTAAACTTGACTCCGGAGAAATTAGACTTTGACCTATCTGTGGAAACTCCGTTAGGAGAAACTTTCATCACATCCACTGTTTATAAATCTTGTTTGATTCAAGTTGGCACCATCACCTTACCCGTTGACCTTATCTCTTTAAAGATACTTGCTTTTGATGTGATTTTAGGGATTGATTGGTTAACTACTCATCATGCCAAAATTGATTGTTTTCGTAAGGTTGTTAGTTTTCATATTCCTAACCAACTGTTGTATGCAATTCAAGCAACTAAACCATTAAAATCAATCAACGTCATATCTAATCATAAAGCTATTCGTTTATTGAAAAGCGGATGTCAAGCTTTCTTAGCCCATGTTATGGATTTGAATAAAGACGCGTCAAATTTGAATAATATTCCCGTTGTTATTGACTTTCCGACGTATTTCTGAAGAACTTCCGGTCTACCCCGTTTAACGTGAAGTTGAATTCTTTATTGATCTCAAACTCCGTACAAAGCCCATTTCTAAAACCCCATATCGAATGGCTCTATTGAACTTGAGGAGTTAAAGGTCCAACTACGAGAATTGTTGGACATCGGTTTCATTCGTCTAAGACATCTCCTTGGGGTGCTCTGTTTTATTCAGTAAAGAAGAAAGACGGGGTAGTATGCGACTTTGTATTAACTATCGGAATTGAACCATGTCACCATCAAGAATAGGTATCCTCTACCTCGTATTGATGACTTGTTTGACCCGATTCAAGGGGCACAATTCTTTTCAAAAATTGATCTTTGTTCGGATATCATCAATTGAAGATTAGAATCGAGGATATTCCAAAGACGCCTTGAACTTCGGTATGGGCATTATGAATTCTTAGTCATGTCTTTCGGACTAACTAATGCTCCTGCGGCTTTCATGGATATGATGAACCGAGTATTCAAGAATATTTGGATCGGTTTGTTGTTGTCTTTATTGATGACATCCTCATATATTCCAAAAGTCGTGAAGATCATGAGCACCATTTGAAGTTTGGTACTCCAAAGGCTTCGTGAAAATAAACTATATGCCAAATTGAAGAAATGCGAGTTACGGCGAGGAAGTAGCATTTATTGGGCGCGTGGTGTCAAAACATGGAGTATCCGTGGACCCGAAGATTGAAGCAATACAAAGTTAGAGAACAACCGAAGTCGGTGGCCAAGAAATCAGTAGCTTTTGGGCTTACATTTGGTTATTATCGGAGATTCGTGGAAGGATTTTCTCAAATCGCTACTCCATTAACCCATTAACTTCGGAAGGATACAAAATTCGTTTGGAGCGAAGAATGCGAGAAGAGTTTCCAAGAGCTTAAGAGGAGACTTATTTCGGCTTGTTCTAACAATACCATCTGGTTCGGATGGATTTGTTATCTCTGATGATGCTTGAGGCAAAGGGTTAGGATGTGTTCTCATGCAACGTGGGAAAGTCATAGCCTATGCCTCGCGACAACTTAAAGAGTATGAGAGGAATTATCCTACTCATGATCAAGAGTTAGCGGCGATCGTTTTCAGCGCTTAAAGATCCGGAGGCACTATCTATATGGGGAGAAAGTGGAGATATATTCGGACCATAAAAGCCTTAAATATTTCTTCACTCAAAAAGAACTCAACATCTGGCGGCGACGTTGGCTCGAGCTATTGAAAGACTACGACCACACTATTCAATACCATCCCCGAAAGCGAACGTGGTAGGCGACGCGTTGAGTAGAAGATCATATCGGGAATGAGTGCGATGATGTCAAGTATCTGCGTAGAGCCAACTTTAATAGAAAAAGTTAAGGTTGTTCAAGCCACCGAATCGGAGCGATCGTATGAAGAAAAAAGTACAAGAAGGTGCTATTCGAGCGAGAATTGATGAAGAAGGAATACTTGAGTCCACTCCGGACTTTGTGTCCCTAACGACTCGATTTGAAGTACAAGATTATGATGGAGGCACACAATACACCATTTGCAATCCATCTCGGAAGTACCAAAATGTATCGTGATCTTGACATACATTTTTTGGTGAAACAATATGAAGAGAGAGATTGCAAAGTTTATCTCAATGTGTTTAACTTGTCAACGTGTAAAGGCGGAGCATCTAGTACCTAAGGGTCCGTTGCAACCACTTGAGATTCTCGAAATGGAAGTGGGAACACATTACCATGGATTTCAGATTCACGGGTCTTTCTACGGTTTCTCAAGGCATCAATGCTATTTGGGTTATTGTTGATAGATTAACCAAGTCTGCTCATTTCTTGCCGATCTTGGAGACTTATTCCTTGAGCGTCTTGCTAGTATATATATAAAAATGAGATTATGAGGTTGCATGGCATGCCGGTATCCATAGTTTTGGATCGTGACCCAAGATTCACTTCAAGATTTTGGGTTAGCTTGCAAAAAGCTATGGGCGCACGGATTTCGATTCGATTCGGCATACCATCCTCAAACGACGGACAATCGAGAGAGGACTATTCAAACTCTTGAAGATCTATTAAGACTCGTGTCCTGAGACTTCAAGGCGGTGGGATAAGTATTTACCATTGGTGGAATTCTCCTACAAGAACAGTTATCAGGCAAGTATAGGTGTGGCTCCATTTGAAGCATTATATGGACGAAAGTGTCGCTCTCCAATATGTTGGGATGAGGTGGGTGAAGCAACATTGTTGGGACCCGAGTTAGTACGTATGACTACAAAAAAGATCCAAATGATTCGACAACGTATACAAACGGCACAAGATCGACAAAAGAGTTATGCGGATCTTCATCGAAAGGACGTGGAATTTAGTATAGGGGATCATGTATTGTTGCGAGTTGCTCCATGGAAAGGAGTTACAAGATTTGGGAAGAGAGGAAAGCTCAATCCACGATTTATTGGTCCATTTCAAATTCTTGACCGAGTAGGAAATGTAGCCTATAGACTCGCGTTACCTCAGGTATGTCTTGTGTTCATAATGTGTTTCACATATCATGCTTCGTAAATATGTGAAAGACCCGAACCACGTTATAGAGTTAGAACCGGGACGAGATAGCCAAGACTTAACGTGTATGAGGAGGTACTGTCAAGATCTTGGATAGGAAGGAGCATGTCCTACGCCAAGAAAGTCGTCATACCACAAGTTAAAGTTACGTGGAGGAATCATGCTATAGAGGAAATGACACGGAATTGGAAAGCGGAAATGAAAGCGAGGTATCCTCACCTTTTGAAACACCAGAATCGTCGTCGATTTCGAGGACGAAATTTCATAAGGAGGGAGGTTGTAAGACCCCAACTTATTATTAATGAAATACGCAAATATTTCAAAATATTCATTGTTGTCGGGGAATATTCGTTTGGTCGTGGAATATTCTTGCTTTGTCGGGAATATTAAATGCAATGACCTGGCAGCGATATTTTATGGGCCCCATAACTTGAAAGCGATTGGATGAAAGAAAACGATAAATATAAGTGGTTTAAAAATACAGGCGTAGTTATTCACAGATTAATCTTGTTAAAATACTCGGTGGTTAACACACGATGCTGCACCAGTATTGCACCAATTATTGATTCTTACGTGAAAGGCACTACTTAATAATGGTTACGATAATTACTTGATCGATTATTTTATTTTATTGATTTAATAATTGCTTTGCGTTGATATTTTATATTCTTTGTTGTTTGATAATTGTCATTACTAGCGATTTTTTCATTATCGAAGCATTAATTCATATTATCTGAATAATATTATTAGATAACATTATTGGCAATGTCTAGAAAGTTACATCTAAGAGAGGTTTGGTCACCTAATTACGGCATGATGAAGGAGAAATTCTTATTGAAAGCCCCTGCTTTCACAGGAACCGCTTTTGGTTGTCGATATTGTGATTACGTAATATTATTTGTGAATAATTAATTATTGATTCATATGATGAGAAAAATATTGATTTTATGTGGATATAAATGGAGAAAATTTTAATGTGACAATTGTTGAAAATTGAAATTTTATCTTTTTACGATAAAATAATTTATTTAAATATATTATTATATTTTAATAATATAATAATGGTGATATTTTTACAACGAATGTGAGATATATGAGTATCTGAGGAGGAAGAGTATTTTTGTTGCAATAAATGTTTAAAACATGTTAAACATGTCGATTGGACCCTATTTATTAATTTGAAATTTGATTATAAATTTTGTAAAATCGCCGTTTCTGGATTTCGGTCAATTTCTGTTTGGAATTTGGAAAAACATTCTTCTGCAAAGTTGTACAGAATTGAATTTCCTATAAAAACTCATGAGATTCGAATTTTCTGATAAAAGGGCTATTTATTGTGAATTATTGAAGTTCAAGCTCAAAAATAATTAATTTTGGAAGTTTTAATTATTATTTTAAAGAAAAACGTTTTTTTGCATTTAAGTGGGCTAACATGTGATATTAATTGCTGAAATCAGATCTTCAAAGATGGGCTAAGGAAATTTATAATATATATTAATATTTTATTAAATTTTACGCTTGATCTTCTAAAGCGTTTTCTATAAATAGGGTGCTTGGGTTAGAATTGAAAATCACACCGAAACTGAAGTTTTCTCTTTCTATATTATCGGCGTATTCTTGTGAGTATTTTGAGTATACTTTGAGTATTGCTATACGGTGCAAGTTCAAGTCATAACCTATATCCTGTGTTTACTAAATTCTTGTCTTTCGAGGTAAGGGATATTATTATTTTTAAGTAATGATATTATTTCTTCAATATCATTATGTTGAAATATTGATCTGAAGTTTTTATCAAATTTGGAACTTTTGGTGTCTGAGTTACTATTCACGATATCTGACGACTTATTCACGTATACGACACTAATTATTCACGAATCTGGCCTATTCATCAAAAATGAAAAAAATTCGTCCAAAATATCTATTACGGATACTAACTTTGATTGTATCCATGTTTTGATCATTTTTTGAATTTTACACCACTTGTGATTATTTTTGAGGTATTTTTGGGCGTGGATAAAACAAAGTACGAATCCTTAATCCTTAATCCTTGTCATTTTGTTTCACCGGATTCGTTTCTTTAAAAATATTTTCATCATCTTCAATCTTAAATGATGATATTATGGAATATCTTTGGCACAGTAGTGCAAAGATGAATGATTTCTGAAGAATATCTTTGGCCCGTAGTGCAAAAGATAAGCAGTTATTTAGATGAATATGACCAATGATGAATATCTTTGGCTTTGTAGTGCAAAGATGAATATTTGATTCGAGATATATATTGATTGATGTTCTGGGATAAAAGATGAGCGATGAACTTTTAAATTCATACATAGAAGATAGTAGTTTGCATTCTCTACTTAACTCTTCTAATGAATTATTATTTCATTGCGAATATTGATTTAAAATTTGTTGTCTATTGTATTCTATTAGATTTTTCCTGTTGAAGACTAACGATAATTTGTTGTATATTATCTTAGTCATAATATTCTTTCTTGGGCTAGTTGAGCTCACCCTTTTCCTTTTTGTTCTATTTTTCTTCTCGGGAGGCGAGAATATAGCGATGTACGGTCCTGGGGTATGGAATGAAGGTTCTAGAGAGAGTTGTTTAGTAGTCCTCACCATTTTGTAAAATAATGTATCAATAAATGTGATGAGGATTTATTTGAGTATATATATATTGTCTAGAAGATAATATTTGTATTCAAACTCACAGTTTTACTGTTGTAATAATAAAGTTGTAGTTGTTTCTGTACCATGTATTGACAACTCAAAATGGATGATGTATACCTATTTTGGGGGCGTCACATGATATGTCCCTCTTTTCTGTATTTGTAGCATATGACCGATGGTCGTTCCCTCCTTAGTACCGATTCTTCTTTGGTGTTTGTCGTTTCACATTGTCGTTGTTGAATCTCCTCTTTTTAAAATCTCATCCTGACTCACTTCTTCTATTTTCATGGCCATGATTACCACCAAAGTGGTTACCATTTTGTCAAATCCTTTTCTTTCTCCATTGGTTATCGTTGTTTTGTTGATTCTATCTCCTAGGTATGATCCTGGTTGTGGGTCCCTCGGTTGGCCGTACTTTCGTTATCTCGCTCTAATAATTGAGCCACATTTACAACATCCTAATAGAGAGAAAATTTATGAGAAATGAGATCTTGGCGTATCTTGGGGTTTCAAACCTCTAAGAAACATCCGCGTCATCGTTCCTCATTCTCCACCAAATGAGGTGCAAACACGGATAACTCTGCAAACCTTGCCTCGTCTTTGGGACACCGTCATGTTGTTTTGTTCTAGTCTAATGAACTCCACTTCCTTCATATGACGAACACTTTCAGGAAAGTATTTGTCATTAAATAGTTTCTGAAATGTCTCCCAAGTCATGATGGCCTTGGTGGATGGGTACGCTTCACGACTCCCACCGATGTCTGCCTCATTACGGAACATAAAGGTGGCGAATGGCACCTTCTGCTCCTCCGTGCATCCCAAGACATCGAATATCTTGGTGATTTGTTTGACCCACGTCTCCGCCTTAATCGGATCCGGCTTTCCCCAAAATTCTGGTGGTCCCAACTCTTTGAACTGCTTGGCTGTGACCAGCTATGTGTTCCCATTGTTTCTTCCTGTATTTTGAATAGGAATCTCCTTCGTCTGGTTTTGCATGAACCGCAAAAAGCTTCTAAACATCTCATTGTTCATCGTCTGCTCAGTGGTGTTGTTTACAGGAGGAACATTGCCAGCCTGTTGCACGTTTTTCTCGTTGGTGAGTACAGGCGTCTCCACGGTCTCATTTACTCCACTGTTAACGTTCTCAGTTGTCATTCTTAAATACTGCCATAAAAAAGGGGTTAATTAAGCAGATTAACAAATCACATAATACCCTATATTATGACCCGACCAACAAATAAGCTTAGGTAGGACACACTGGCGAAGGATTTACTCTCTCCCCTCCTAGTTCTATTCCCCGATCTCACTGGAGATCATATCCTAAGCTCGATACCAACCGTGGCGCCCCCAAAATAGGTATACATCACCCATTCTGAGTTGTCAAATACATGGTACAGAAATAACTACAACTTTATTATTACAACATAAAAAACTGTGAGTTTAAAATACAAATAGTGTCATCTAGACAATATCAATACCCAAATAAATCCTCATCATAATTATTGATACATTATTTTATGAAAATGGTGAGGACTACTAAACAACTCTCTCTAGAACCATCATTCCACACCCCGACTCGTACTCACTACATTCTCGCCTCTTGAGAAGAAAAATGGAACAACAAGGAAAAAGGTGAGCTCAACTAGCCCAGTAAAGAATATTATGACTAAGATAATATAGAACAAATTATCGTTAGTCCTCAACATGGAAAAATCTGATAGAATATAATAGACAACAAATTTCAGATCAATATTCGTAGCGGAAAATAATAATTCATAGAGGAGTTACGTAAAGAATGAAATCTACTAGTATCTATGAATTTAAAAGTTCATCATCAATATTTTATCCCTGTAACATCAATCAATATACATCTTGAATCAAATATTCATCTTAGCACTACAGGCCAAAGATATTCATCAGTTGGTCATGTTCACCTCAACACCTGTTCAACTTTGCACTACGGGCCAAAGATATTCATAAGAAAATCAACCATCTTTGCACTACAGGCCAAAGATATTCAGTAACATCATCATTTAGGACTGAGGATGATGAAAAATATTTTTAAAGATACGAATCCAGTGAAACAAAAGACAAGGATTAAGGATTAAGGATTCGTAATTCGGTTTATTCACGTCCAAAAATACCTCAATAATAATCATAGTGGAGTAAAATTCAAGAATGATCAAAATATGGATACAATCAAAGCTAGTATCCATAATAGATATTTTGGACAAAAACAAGAATTTAAATTTTCTGTGAATAGTGCCGTATACGTGAATAGTAACCCCGACACCAAAAGTTCTAAATTTGATAAAAAGTTCATATCAATATTTTGGCATAATGATATTGAAGAATAACATCATTACGAAAAATAATAACATCCCTTACCTTGCAAAGACAGTAACTTAGTTGAAACAACCGGATATAAGCTACGACTTGAACTTGTACCGTATAGCAACACTCAAAGTATTAAAATACTCACAAGAATACGCTCAATATATCGAGAGAGAAAGAGAGAGAAAACTTCAGTATTCGGTGTAATTTTCAATTCTAACCTAAACACCCTATTTATAGAAAAATGCTTAGAACACCAAATCAGAAAATTTAATATAATATTAATATATATATTAAATTTTCCTATGCCAACTTTCCAAGAACTGAATTCAGCTCATTCAACACACATGTGTAACACACCATAATGAAAAAAATGTTTTTTGTAAAAAAATATTTTAAACTTCCAAAAATTAATTGTTTCGGAGCTTCGGAACTTCAATAATTCATAATAAATAGCCCTTTTGTCAGAAAAATTCGAAACACGCGATTTTCCATAGGAAATTCAATTCTCTACAACTTTGCAGAAGAAAGTTTTTCCAAATTCCAAACAGAAATTGACCGAAATCCACAAACAGACGATTTTACAAGCTATAATCAAATTTCGATCGATAAATGGGGTCCACCGGCATATTTAACATGTTTTAAACATTTATTGTAACAAAATACTCTTCCTCCTCGTATACTCATATATTCCACATTCATTGTAAAATATCACCATTATTATATTATTAAAATATAATAATATATTTAAATGAATTATTTTATCGAAAAAAAGATAAAATATTAATTTTCAACAATTGTCACATTAAAAATTTCTCCATCTATATCCACATAAAATCAATATTTTCCTCATCATATAAATCAATAATTAATTATTCACAAATAATTTCTACAGAATCACAATATTGACAACCGGTAGTTCTACAGGAAAGAGGGGCCTTCCGTAAAGATTTCTCCTTCTTGTAGCCATGATTAAATAACCTCTCCTTAGATGTAATTTTCTAAACATCGTCAATAATGTTATCTAATAATATTAGTCGATAATATGAATTATTGCTCCAGATAATGAAAAATACCGTGTAGTGACAATTATTGAAACAACGAGTAATATAAAATATCAATCGTGATTATTGAATCAATAAAATAAAATATTGAGCAAGAATTCATTGTAACAATTATTGAGTAGTGCCTTCTTACGTAAGAATCAATAATTGGTGCAATACTGCTGCAATAACGTATTTTAACCACCGGTATTTCAACAAGTATTAATTCAGTAATAGCTATATGCGTCATTAAAAACAACTTATACTTGTCGCTTTCTTCATCCAATCGTTTTTTTAGTTATGGGGCCCATACAGGTCAAGCTACCATGTGCATCTGAATATTCCCAAACGGTAAGAATATTCCACGACCAAACGAATATTTTATAACCACTTGCTTATTTGAATTATTTGTGTATTTTACCCATAACTAATCATATTAATCACATCAACCCTTACTATTTCAAAATAATAAATAGAAAATTAAATTTCATTTATTAATAATTTGGGGTCTTACATTATTAATCATTTAATAATATTTTAATCCTTATCTAATATTATTATCCATTTAATAATATCTCAATTAATCATTTAATAATATTTTAATCATTATCTAATATTATCAATCATTTAATAATATTTTAATCATTATTAACAATATTCAAATCACTTCTTAATATAAATAATAAAGGTCTCATACATTTTAAGATGTAAATAATTTACATCTTGAAGCTTCAACCATTTATATTCCATTTCAAAAATATCTTTTACATTTTCTCATAAATTTAGGGTTTAAAAAGCTAATCATAGCTTTTATAGTAAAATTTAATTTATTATATGATTTCTTTAATTTAAATAATAATTTTTTTTATCATTTTATTCGTTCATGAGTCAACACGGATCGTTGCCTCCTATATAAATATTTTATCCTGCTAGCACATTCGCTTTATTTTTTGTTTTACGAATAATCGTATTTTTGCTATATATATATATATATATATATATATATATATATATATATATATTAGTTAAATATGGGGTTCCATCCACATCAACCGGTTGTTGTAGAGCAACCCCTTTTTTGGCCTGTTGAAATTTTGACTGGTGCAAAAAAAATAATTCAACATGCCAAATGTGACGCCCCCAAAATAGGTCCATTCCATCCAACCCATTCTGAGTTGTCAAATACATGGTACAGAAATAACTACAATTTTATTAATACATTTGTCGTGTAAAATACGACAACACTTAAACTATGAATTTAAATTACAAATATTGTCTTCTAGACAATATTCACAACCAAATAAATTCTCATCACAATTATTGATATATTATTTTATAAAAATGGTGAGGACTACAAAAACAACTTCTAGAACCATCACTCCATACCCCAGGCTAAATCTTCGCTACATTCTCGCCTCCTGAGAAGAAAAATGGAACAACAAGGAAAAGGGTGAGCTCAACTAGCCCAGTAAAGAATATTATGACTAAGATAATATAGAACAAATTATCATTAGTCCTCAACAGGGAATAATCTGATAGAATATAATAGACAACAAGTTTTGGATCAATATTCGCACATGGAAATAATAATTCATAGAAGAGTTAAGTAGAGAATGAAATCTACTATTATCTATGAATTTAAAAGTTCATCATCAATATTTTATCCCTGTAACATCAATCAATATACATCTTTGAATCAAATATTCATCTTTGCACTACTGAGCCAAAGATATTCATCACCGATAATTAAGTGTTCACCTCAACACTGCTCATCTTTGCACTACGGGCCAAAGATATTCATAAGAAAATCAACCATCTTTGCACTACAGGCCAAAGATATTCAATAACATCATCATTTAGGACTGAGGATGATGAAAAATATTTTTAAAGAAACGAATCCAGTGAAACAAAAGACAAGGATTAAGGATTAAGGATTCGTAATTCGGTTTATTCATGTCCAAAAATACCTCACTAATAATCATAGTGGAATAAAATTCAAGAATGGTCAAAACATGGATGCAATCAAAGCTAGTATCCATAATAGATATTTTGGAAAAAAACAAAAAATTAAATTTTCTGTGGATAGTTCCGTATTCGTGAATAGTATCGTATACTTGAATAGTGTCGTATACGTTTATAGTAACTCCGACACTAAAAGTTCCAAATTTGATAAAAAGTCCATATCAATATTTTTGCATAATGATATTGAAAGAATAACATCATTACGAAAAAAATAACATCCCTTACCTCAGAAAGAATAGTACTTCTGACTGGAATACTGGATATAGTGTTGAAAGAACTTGCACCGTATAGCAATACTCAAAGTACTAAAATACTCACAAAATACGCTCGATATTATAGAGAAAGAAAGAGAGAGAAAACTTCAGTTTCTGGTGTAATTTTCAATTCTAACATAAGCACCCTATTTATAGAAAAATGCTTAGAACACCAAAGCAGAAAATTTAATATAATAATAATATATATATTATAAATTCTCTACGCACACTTCTTGAATCTGAAAATCTGAATTCAACCCATTCAAATCACATGCTAGACCCACTTTAATGACAAAAAACGTTTTTCTTATTTAAAGTATTTTAAACTTCCAAAAATCAATTATTTCGGAACTTCGGAACTTCAATAATTCATAATAAATAGCCCTTTTATCAGAAAATTCAAATCTCACGAATTTTTATAGGAAATTCCATTATCTACAACTTTGCAGAAGGAAGTTTTTCCAAATTCCAAATGAAATTGAATCAAAAATCCACAAGCAGGCGATTTTACGATTATAATCAAATTTCAGTCAAGAAATGAGGTCCACCGACATGAAAAACATGTTTTAAATATTTATTGTAACAAAAATACTCTTCCTCCTCGTATACTCATATATCTCACATTCACTGTAAAAATATCACCATTATTATATTATTAAAATAATATATTCAAATGAATTATTTTATCAGAAAAGATAAAATATTAATTTTCAACAATTGTCACATTTCAAAATTTTCTCCATCTATATCCACATAAAATCAATATTTTCCTCATCATATAAATCAATAATTAATTATTCACAAATAATATACGAGATCTCAATCTCGACAACCAAGCGGTTCTAGGATAGAGAGGGCTTTCCAATAAGGATTTCTCCTTCTTGCCATGAATTAGATGACCTAACCTCTCCTTGATGTAACTTTCTAGACATTGCCAACAATGTTATCCAATAATATTATTCGGATAATATGAATTATTGCTCCGATAATAGAAAATAATGTGTAATGACAATTATTGAAACAACAGTAATAATAAATATCAATGCAGCAATTATTGAATCAATAAAATAAAATCTTTGAAGCGAATTCTTCAGTAAAAATTATTGAGTAGCGCCTTTCACGTAAGAATCAATAATTGATGCAATCTGGTATCTGTTGTCTGTAACAACGTATTCTTCGTGCTTTAACCAACGGGTATTCCAACGATGTAATTGATGTAACAACTACGTCGTCATTTATAAACAACTTATATTTGTGCGTTTCTTCATCCAATTGCTTTCCGTTATGGGGCCCACACAAGGCTGCGCCGTCGTACGAATATTCCTCGACAGTAAAAATATTCCACGACCAAACGAATATTCCTCAACAACAATGAATATTTTATAACCACTTGCTTATTTTGTAAAATTTCCGCATTTTACCCATAACTAACCATATTAATCAAATCAACCCTTACTATTTCAAAATAATAAATAAAGAAAATTCCATTTTTATTTTAAAAAAATTCGGGGTCTTACAAAAAGGGTTGCTCCACAACAACCGGTTGCTGTGGATGGAACCCCATTATATATATATAAACTCCGTTACATATTTCTCAGTTGAAAAACTTTATTTTTAACTCCGAAAATCCCAAAATATCATTTTTATGATTAATACAAATTTTTAAAGGTTTCTCGTCCTTCGTTGCACCGTAAAATAATTTTATAGGCAACTATAGTTTTTATTTTGCTTAAATGTGTAAATTTATATTTATTACATATTTTTATTGCTTTATTTATGCCCGAAAGAAAGTTTGTTGGCATAAAATATCATTTATAATCAAATCTCGCCCCGTAGGACTTTATTAGATTTATTATGACTTATTATTTCGGTAGAACGCGATTCGGAACGTCGAGCGTCAAAATTGCCCGATGCTCCAACGCTTGGCGTTCGCTCATTTTTAAGTTCTGACACGCTCATTTGCTCATTTTTATTTCTCAAATCATAAGTCGTATAACAACGAAATTTTTATATGTTATAGACCATGTCATATTATTTTAGAAAAAATTCTAACCGCGAAAACGAATAACGGAAACTGTTCAAAACAGGCCTCATAAATCATGCCGCGTAACAGCACGGCAGCGCCAGCAGCTGCAGGAGTCGGCGAACGCCGAGCGCTGCTGCCCAGCTGCCTGCTGGTGATGCTGCGGCGCTTATCGACTTGGCTTCTTTGTGGTTTTCTCACGCGTTGCTCATAACTCCGATTGATTTGATTTTTGGATATGTTATACATGGCATACCAAAGTTTTTATTAAAAATATAACCCACTAATTTTGGACCTCATAGGCAGCCTAAAACAGGCTCCAAAATGTCAACTCATAACAGTTTTCAAATATTTTCCAGCTTGACCTCTTGCACTTTAAAACAGTCATAACTTTTTTCATTTTAAAACTTTTTAGGCGATTCTTGAGGCCATGCGAAGCTAACTTAAAACCCTCTTGCTCAATATTTTGACAAAAAAATCAAACACATAAATTAATTAGAGTTTTGTGTTTAAGTATTTTTATACCTTGCTTTGATGCTATCTTTCTTCTTCCAAATAACTTAAGAACCTAGATGACATGAAGAAGAACTCCTCTTCCTTCCCTTTGGAGACCCACGGCCCTCTCTTGGGTTCTCTCTCTTCTTTCTATTTTCTTTCCCTCTCTCTTAAGCTTCCTTTTACTTAGCAACAAAGGAGATGAAATGAATAAGGGATGATGACTTCTTTTTTTTCTCTTCATTAACCGTTCATCCCCCCTTTCCTTCTCCCTTTTAGCTTCTTAGCTTCTCATTTAATCACACGTGTTAGAATACTCACAAGTGACATATATGCCCCTCCACTTGCCTTCATCCTATTTAACTTCTCATTTAACCCACATGACAAATTAGGCTAGCAAGACACATACATGGCCTTCGAGACTTAACAATTAAGTAAATGAGTCACCATTTATCCACCCTTTTTTATTTCCTCCATGTGTCGGGTGCACTCCCCCTCTTCTTGCCCAATTTTTTTTAATTTTTTTTCTTTTATTGCTTATTTAATACTTTATTTACTCCTTAAATCACATAATACTTGCATTGAATAATTTAAAATTACCCAATAATTAGTAACTAAGTTTTAATTCTTAAGTTACTAATTCATTCACTTTAAAATGTTTTATCCATATGGAAACATATAATTTATATAACCCATCATTGATATATAAATTATATAAAACATAACATATCATACTTAAATTAAATATTTATTTTATAATTGAAAATAAATATGCTACACATAGTTTCTTATGCAAATACAATCATTTACATACCCAAGATATTATAATATAATATCCTTACCTCATTTACATAAATTCAATTAAGAATTTATTTACTTTCTTAAGATATTACGATAAATATAATATCTTTTCTTTATTAAATTAATTTTATATAAGAATTTATTCTAATACTCTTGGGTAAAGTGTGAGACCCCATATTTTATCAATAAAGATTTAAATTTTGTCGAAATAATTTTTAATATTATGGTGTGAATTTGAGATAATATTATAGTTGTGGGTAGTATTTATAAATTTTGCAAAAGTATGCAAGTTGTTATAAAATATTAGTTTGAATTAGGAATATTCTTTTTGTTAGGGAATATTCGCATAACTGACTCAATCATTGGTGGACCCTAGCAAAATTATTATCGGGATGAAAAAAACGACAAAAATATTTTATAAAAATAACTACGGAGGTATTCTTTATTAAAATCTGAAACTACCCGGTGGTAAAAAATGCGATGTCTGGCGTGGTTGCATAGTAGCACACACAGTATTGATTATTGATGCTTACGTGAGAAGTCACTCAATATATGCTCAATTATTACTCTGATAATTATCGCATCATATCTCTTATATTATTGATTCAATTATTGTCACAAGATTATCTCGTATATATATGTTATATTATTAATTGAGACGACAAGTTATAAATGATTAATAATTGTTGAAAGATTAAAAATGTGTTGACTAAAAATAAAATGATTTGTGGTAATATTTATTCAATCCTTAATGTATATAAAGAGTCATTATGAGACGTTTGTGGTAAGTTTGATTATTTTATGGGGGCCCATATGTCATTATCTAAGAGTCTCTTAAATCGATAGTAATTACCTTTGTGAATAAGTAATTACCTTCGATATAGTATTTACCTTCGTCAATAGTAATTACCCTTGTGAATAGAAATTACCTTCGTCGATAGTAATTACCTTTACGGACTTCAAACCACTTGTCGTTTCACATTACAAAAGCGCCAAACCACTTGTCGTTTTTCATTACAGCGCGTAAAACCACTTGTCGTTTCACATTACAGACGTCGAACCACTTGTCGTTTCACATTACAAAGTCCGAACCACTTTTCTTTTTACATCACACGGTCGTCAAGCCACTTGCCTTTTCACATGGTAGGTCTTAAAGCTAGAAATCTTCTATAAATAGAGGCCTAGTGCTTCATTATTTTTCACGAATTCAACAAACTCTACAGAGAGAGAAACTATAGAGAGAAAGAAGAAAAGTATTCTCTACTACTTCACCTCGCCAATATTCAGGTTCTTCTAAGGTAGGGAATATTATTTGTTGTACCTGTAAGGGGTGTTATTCTTTCTTATTCATGAAGAGAACTGTTGTTATTCCATTGCTTATTATTCTGTTGGAATAACCTGTAAAAGTGGTATACCCTATACATAACCTGTATACACTATTCTACCTATACTTGGTGAAATCCTTATATTATTCCATTCTTATTTATTCCATTTGAATAACTTTGTATCATGCTTAATCCCCTATACTTGGTGATCTCTTCATTATTCCATTCTTTATTATTCTCATTGGAATATCACATGCATGTGTTTTACACCTGGTTCCATTGTTTATTATTCCGCATTTATTATTACATTGGAATATCACATGCGTATGTTTTACACCTTGGACTGGTTCCATTGTTTATTATTCAAATTTTATTATTACATTTGGATCATCCTGCTTGGTGTGAATTTCACACGACACGGTTACGCTTTTATTATTCTCGTTGGAATAACTCGCATACATGCAAGTCACCGCATGCGTGGTGGTGATTTCTTTTGTTATTCCATTCTTTATTATACCTAGTTGGTTAAATCTTTGACTTCTATACTCCATGAAATTAGTGGAATATCCTTGATATTTGCGCTTCATCCAATATCTTTTCATGGAAATATTCTTCCGATCATTCTTGAATTTTACTCTACAAAAAGCAAGATCATTTTGACAATTTGGACGTTAATAATTCTGGATAAAATAATTCTTGAACTTGTTTTATTGAATTATTATGTCATTGTCATCATCCTCATGTTATATTATGTTATCTTGGTTTACGTGTATAGATGAACTTAGTATGATTATGACCGAGGATCATTCGGTATAATCACGACTTGTTATAAATGATGTGATAAAAGTTCTCGGTGGCACCTGTAATGCGGTGATGGATAGTTTTTGGTATGATTATGACCGGGGTGATTCGGTATAGTCATGACCATTGATAATTTGATGAATATCCTCGTCAGTAGTAGTGTGAGGGGTGATTCGATGATGTGGATTATTTATTAAAAGTCGAGTCTCAAATAATAATAGTGATGAAAAAACCTTTTAAAACCTAAAAGATAGTAGACTTTATTCTCTACTTGACTCTTTTAATGGATTGCTTATTCCATTGCAGATTAAACTTGTTGTCTATTGTATTTTATCGGTTTAACATTGTTTGAAGCCTAATGATAAATTATTACGCATTATCTTAGTCATAATATTTCTTCTTTGGGCTAGTTGAGCTCACCCTTTCTTTCATTTATTCTCTTCAGAAAAATGATAACATAGGCTGGGACGAGCCGGGGAACGGAGTAATGGTCCGAGAGGATAGCAGATTAGTAGTCCTCACTATTCTCGTGAAATAGTGTGATAATAGTAGTAATGAGGACTCCTTTTGAGTTTGTATAATATCTAGTAGACAATATTTGTATTCAAACTCACGCTTTATGTCGTATTGCATACCACACAGTTATATTAGTAAGTTGTATTTGAATTTATGTACCATGTAAGTAGCGACCCAAGATGGGTGACGTATACCCTAATTTTGGGGGCGTCACAGTTGGTATCAGAGCTTAGGGATATGATCCCTGGCTAAGATGTGAGAATAGTACTAGAAGGGGAGAGACGGGGAATACCTTCGCTAGTATGACCTACCTAAGTTTATTTGGTATTTGATTGGTCGGTCAGAGTATAGTGATAATATGTTGCATGTCAATTAACCCTTATTTTGTGGCGGTGTTTGAAAATGGCATCCGAGAATGTTGAGAATAAGAATGGAGCACGCAGAAAGTGGCGCCCCAAAATAGGTATACATCACCTATTCTCGAAAGTTGTCAATACATGGTGCGAAGCTTGACTACAACTTTATTATTACAACAAGAAAAGCTGTGAGTTTGAATACAAATATTATCTTCTAGACAATATCTATACTCAAATAAATCCTCATCACATTTATTGATACATTATTTTACAAAAATGGTGAGGACTACTAAACAATCCTTTCTAAAACCTTCATTCCATACCCCACTGCATCTCGCTATATTCTCGCCTCCCGAGAAAAAAATGGAACAAAAAGGAAAAGGGTGAGCTCAACTAGCTCAAGAAAAGAATATTATGACTAAGATAATATACAACAAATTATCGTTAGTCTTCAACAGGGGAAAATATAATAGAATCTGATAGACAACAAATTTTAAATCAATATTTGCAATGAAATAAAAATTCATTAGAAGAGTTAAGTAGAGAATGCAAAATACTATCTTCATGTATGAATTTAAAAGTTCACCGTCTATCTTTTATCCACTGTAACATCAATCAATATACATCGGAATCAAATATTCATCTTTTACTACACAGCCAAAGATATTCATCGATTAGTCATGTTCATTTAAACACTGTTCATCTTTTGCACTACGGGCCAAAGATATTCTTCAGAAATCATTCATCTTTGCACTACAGCCAAAGATATTCTTAAGAAATCATTCATCTTTGCACTACGGGCCAAAGATATTCCATAATATCATCATTTAAGACCGAGGATGATGAAAATATTTTTTTAAAGAAACGAATCCAAAGAAACAAAATGACAAGGATTAAGGATTAAGGATTAAGTACTTGGTTTTATCCACGTCCAAAAATACCTCAAAAATAATCATAGTGGTGTAAAATTCAAGAATGATCAAAACATGGATACAATCGAGTTAGTATCCGAATAGATGTTTTGGACGAAAAGAAGAAATTTTATTTTTCTATGAATAATCTCAGTATATCGTGAATAGTGCCGATATCGTGAATAGTCTTAAATATCGTGAATAGTAACTCTCATACCAAAAGATAGAAATTCCACAAAAACATCTTCACGCTTCATGAATAAGAACTCGTGAATAGTAACTCATGAATAGTAACTCATGAATAGTAACCCATGAATAAGTAACCCCAGACATGAAAAAGTTCCAAATTTGATAAAACTTCAGATCAACATTTCAATATAATGATATTGAAGAAATAATATCATTACTGAAAAAATAATATCCCTTACCTCAAAAAGAAAGCGAGATTTCGACCGGAATAACGCCGAACGAACTTGCACCGTATAGCAATACTCAAAGTATACTCAAAATACTCACAAGAATACGCTTCGATAATATAGAGAGAAAACTTGATTTTAAATTGTGTTTTTCAATTCTAACCTAAGCACCCTATTTATAGAAATTGCTTAGAACACAAAGCAGAAAAATTTAATAAAATATATTATTATTAATAAATTTCCTCGCCTCTTTGGAAATCAGATCCCAACATTTCCCACATGCCAACCTTCTAGAAAGAAATGATAAAAACATTTTCATAAAATAAATAATTAAAACTTACAAAATCAATTATTTGAGACTTGAACTTCAATAATTCATAATAAATAGCCCTTTCATCAGAAAATTCGAATCTCGCGAGTTTTTATAGGAAATTCAATTCTCTACAACTTTGCAGAAGAAAGTTTTTCCAAATTCCAAACAAAATTGACCGAAATCCACAAACAGGCGATTTTACGTATATAATCAAATTTCGGTCAATAAATGGGGTCCAATTGACATGTTTAACATGTTTTAAACATTTATTGCAACAAAAATACTCTTCCTCCTCGTATACTCATATATCCCACATTCGTTGTAAAAATATCACCGTTAATATATTATTAAAATAATATATTTAAATGAATTATTTTATCGTAAAAGATAAAATATTAATTTTCAACAATTGTCATTTTAAAATTTTCTCCATCTATATCCACATAAAATCAATATTTTCCTCATCATATAAATCAATAATTAATTATTCACAAATAATATTACAGAAATCACAATATTGACAACCGTGCGGTTCCTGAAGAGGGGGCTTCCGATAAGAATTTCTTCTTCTTGGCGCAATTAGGTGACCAAACCTCTCCTTAGATGTAACTTTCTAGACATTGCCAATAATGTTATCTAATAATATTATTCGAGATAATATGAATTATTGCTTCGATAATGAAAATACTTGTGTAATGACAATTATTGAAACAACGAAGAATATAAAATATCAACGCAACAATTATTAACTCAATAAAATCTTTGAGCGATAATTCACATAACCATTATTGAGTAGTGCCTTCTTACGTAAGAATCAATAATTGGTGCAATACCGTAGTAATATTCGTTCAACAACGCGTATTAGTGTGTTTTAACCACCGGGTATTCCAACAAGATAATAGCAGTAATAACTACGCCGTTATTTAAAACAACTTATATTTGTCGCTTTTCTTCATCCATTCGCTTTCCGTTATGGGGCCCACATGGTCTGCATGCGTCGTATTTAATATTCCCCAAAGATCTTAATATTCCACGACCAAACGAATATTCCCAAGCAACAATGAATATTTTATAACCACTTGCTTATTTTGAAATATTTACGTATTTAACCCTTAACTATCCACATTAATCAAATCAACCCTTACTATTTCAAAATAATAAATAGAGAAAATTCCTTTTTATTTAAAAATTTGAGGTCTTACAACAGAGACTGTTGATTCTCCACGAATCAATAATCGGGATAATGTGCGCACGGGATGGCGATAATCCTCCCATAAACAACAACACCGATCAATTGACGAAACGACGAGACGTTTAAGAAGTTTTAGAATTCATGCAACATCGGTAAAGCGATCGCATCCCAAAACGTGGTGGAAACACGGAAAACTCTCGGGCGGTCACCGCTAAACAATTCAAGGAGCCGGGACCACCGGAGTTTAAGGAGAGCCAAAACCACTTGGCGGAAGCATGGATAAAGCAGATTACCAAGATATTTGATGTCTTGGGATGCTCCGAGGAGGAAAAGGTTCCTTTTCTTTGCCTTTTTGTTGCGCTTGAGAGGCGAGATTCTTGGTGGGAATCGGTAAAAAACGTACTCAACTTCTTTTGTCTTCAAGATATCTTGGGAGAAGTTCGAGAGTTGCTCAACGGCAAATACTTTCCCGAAAGTATTCGCCACATGAAGGAGGTGGAGTTTATCAAGTTGGAACAAAACAATATGGCCGTGTCGCAATACGAGGCAAAATTTGCGGAGTTATCACGGTTCGTCCCCACTTGGTGGATAATGAAGAGAGAATGGCGCGAATGTTTTAAGAGGTTTGAAGCGAGAGATCGTCAACATCTTATTTCTCATAAACTGCGTTTTTATTCGGATGTTGTAAATAGGGCTCGATTAGTGGAGCGCGATAACGAGTCAACGAACTAAAAGAGAGAGCGGTAAGCAAAATTATAATACCAATGAGAGTAGTCATCGAAGCGGTGACAACAAGCGTGGAGGAATCAACGGGCCAAATATGGTAACCACTTGGTGGTAATCGTACAAAAACAATAAGAATGGACATTTCAAGAAAAGAGATTCAACAATGATGAAAAGACGTCAACGCGGGACCCATTGTTAAGGAAGGAGAAAGACCACCTATCATATGCTTCAAATGCGGAGGAGAGGGACACATCGATCGAATCACTGGCACATGTCAAAAAGCATGTTATAATTGTGGAAGAGAAGGTCACTTAGCTCGATTTTGTGCGTTTACCAAAGACAAATTCAACTAGGATGGAGGCACCAAAGGTCATCCCCGCATAAACTAAAGCCGGTAGTTTAAGAGAGCGTTTTTTTCTCATGACGAGGAACCCGAATAAAATTATCACGGGTAAGTTAATCATAAGCTCTTGCGAAGTCTATACCGTGTTAGATACCAGTTCTACCCACTTTTTATTTCACCTAGTTGTGTTCAACGTTTAAATTTAACTCCGAAGAAGTTAAACTTTGACTTATTGGTTGAAACTTCGTTAGTAGGAGCCTTCGTTCTATTACTATTTTTAAATCTTGTTTGATTCAAATAAACATTTTCATGTTACCCGTCGATCTTATCTTTTGAAAATATTTGCCTTTGATGTAATTTTAGGAATCAATTGGTTAACTACTCATCATGCTTTTCGTAAGGTTGTTAGCTTTTATATTCATAACCAACTTGTTGTGCGAATTCAAAGTAACCAAACCACTAAAGTCAATCATTGTCATATCAAGCCATAAGTAAAGAGCCCCGATCCTTTCGTTGTTGACTTCCTTATGTGAAATGCACCGAACCCAGACTTTCTGTAGGCGACGTCGTGACTGAAGATGGCAAGTTGATAGGTATCATTGTGAGGTGCTATCCAGGTTAAGGGATAGAAGTCACAAATGGTATTAATGTGACGTCTTATCCAAGTCTTGGACGAGAGAATAATGATTTTGAATGATATTTCTATCATTAATAAATTTCTTGGCGTATTCTTGAAGACTTCCTAGCCTACCCTAGAACGTGAAATCGAATTTTGTATTGACCCCAAAGATAAAAACCCATTTCTTAAACCCTCAAATATTTCTTCAACAAAAAGGATCATTTACGTGGATTATGATGAAAGTCATAATAAAAGTATAGAACTGATGAAAATCATGGGTATATGAAGTATTAGTAAGTTTTAAGATGAGTTATATTGGTTAGTATGTGAAAACATGAAAGTTTCTTAGAAATCACAAAGAGTTGAAAATCAGATTTTGGTGAAAAACGTAACAAGAAATTTAATTGACCATATCTCCTATTATATTTTGAATTTTTGAGTGTGGTCAAGTCCTAGAGTTAGATCTATGAGTTACCTAACTAATCCAAGTGGAATTACTGGACAAGGTGTTGTAGATTTTTGTGTGGACTGATTTTAGCAAAGGAGTGCAAAGCTGCAAAAACCGAAAAAGCTGCTGCCATGATTTTAGACGGGCTGTTTCGGCCACTTAAATTATGAGAAAAATTCTGGCCTTTTTGGGACATGAAGGTATATGGTATAAAGTACCTCCTGTCCAAAAATGAGCTCATTCTGACTTAAAATGAGCAAGTTATGACTATTTCAATATTTAGGTTTTTCCGACGAAAAATCTATAACCGGAGTTCTATAACTCCGATGACCATGAAATTTAAACTGGAAGCTCACGTTAACATGTGTAAGGTCCTGCCAAAATTTGGGAATTTTTGGAGTTAAACTTGAGGTAGCTAATTTCTTAAGGAATTAATTAGAAATTGATTTTTTGAAAAATAGTAATTGAATTTTAAAAATTCGAGAAAATATATTTTCATTATGGGACTATATTATGCTAAAACCCAGAAAAGAATTATTTTTGGGACTGATTTGGTATTTTCATGAAAATAGTTTAGTTACTGAACATATGAGTTAAATATGTTATGTGAAGAATAAAGTTGAAAATAGGATTTTATGGTAGAGAGAATCCTATATAGAATATATGCATATTTTTTGATGAGGATTTGATAATTGGTGATGATATCTTATGAGTATGAAATTTTTGGATGATTAAATGCATTATATGGTAAAAGCGTAAACAATTGAGATAAATTGTTTATAAATTTAAGAAGTGATTAAAATATTGTTATAATATTAATGATATTAGATTATGAGATTATTAAGTGATTGATAACATGGGGATATTCTTGAATCCTGGATAAATTATATTATAAATGTTTAATATTTATCCTTTATCTCATTTGATTGATTCTTTATATCGTTATCCTCATGTTTATATTATGTTGAAAGTCAGAATCATGGCTGATGGTGCGTAGATGGACTTGGTATGATTATTCATTTATTATAATCATGGTAGTAAATGAAAAGCGTAAATATCCTTGGCCGATTAATGCATGGATAATTCGTGGTCGTGATACTTATTAAGTCGCGCCTCAAAGATTATTAGTTTTACTGATTTGTATATCTTTGGCCAGTAGTGCAAGATGAATTGTGAATAAATATCTTTGGCCGGATTGCAAAGATGAATTTAATGTTTTCAACGATAAAGGTATTCAAGGTATCCTCACCTCTTTATCATACCAGGTATTACGCACTAATTTCGAGGCGAAATTCCATAAGGGGGAGATTGTGAGACCCCATATTTTATCAATAAAGATTTAAATTTTATCGAAATAATTTTTAATATTATGGTGTGAATTTGAGATAATATTATAGTTGTGGGTAGTATTTATAAATTTTGCAAAGTATGCAAGTTATTATAAAATATTCGTTTGGTCGGGGAATATCCTTTTTGTTAGGGAATATTCGTACAACGGCTCAATCATTGGTAGACCCCACAACAGAATTATTGTCGGATTGAGAAAATGACAAAAATATTTTACAAAAATAACGGCGGAGGTGTTACCGTTAAAACTGTTGAACTACCCGGTGGTAAAAGTACGATGTCTGGCGTGGTTGCATAAGTAAGCACTCGGTATTGATTATTGATGCTTACGTGAGAAGTCACTCACCTATGCTCAATTATTATTCTTCTGATAATTCTTTGCATCATATCTCTTATATTATTGATTCAATTATTGTCACAAAGATCATCTCATATAATATGTTATATTATTAATTGAGACGACAAGTTATAAATGATTAATAATTGTTGAAAGATTAAAAATGTGTTGATTAAAAATAAAATGATTTGTGGTAATATTTATTCAATCCTTAATGTATATAAAGAGTCTATTATGAGACGTTTGTGGTAAGTTTGATTATTTTATGGGGGCCATATGTCATTATCTAAGAGTCTCTTTCACAATAGTAATTACCTTTGTGAATAGTAATTACCTTCGTCGATAGTATTTACCTTCGTCGATAGTAATTACCTTCATGATAGTAATTACCCTTGTGAATAGTAATTACCTTCGTCAATAGTAATTACCTTTACCGACGTCAAACCACTTGCCGTTTCACATTACAAAAGCGCCAAACCACTTAAGGCTTTTCACATTACTGAGCGCCAAACCACTTGTCGTTTCACATTACAAAGCGCCGAACCACTTGTCGTTTCACATTACAAAGCGCCGAACCACTTTTCTTTTACATCACCAATCGTCAAGCCACTTGCCTTTTCACATGGTAGTCTGCTAAGCTAGAAATCTTCTATAAATAGAGGCCTAGTGCTTCATTATTTTCACTTAATTCACCGAAACTCTGAGAGAGAAACTATAGAGAGAAAGAAGAAAAGTATCCTGCTACTTCACCTTGCCAATATTCAGCCTTTCTAAGGTAGGGAATATTATTTGTTGTACCGTAAGGGGTGTTATTCTTTTTCTTATTCATGAAGAGAACTGTTGTTATTCCATTGCTTATTATTCTGTTGGAATAACTCAAAAGTGGTATACCCTATACATAACCTCGTGTATAATGCTGTACCATATACTTGGTGAAATCCTTATATTATTCTATTCTTATTTATTCATTGGAATAACTTTGATATCGCGAATCCCCTATACTTGGTGATCTCCTTCATTTATTCCATTCTTTATTATTCTCATTGGAATATCCATGCATGTGTTTTTACACCGACTGGTTCCATTATTTATTATTCCGCATTTATTATTCTTGGAATATCCTCATGCGTGTGTTTTACACCGGACCAGTTCCATTGTTTATTATTCAAAGATTTATTATTCATTTGGATCATCCTCGCTTGTTGTGAATTTCACGACCGGTTCGTTATTATTATTATTACATTGGAATAACTTTTTGCATCTTAAATCTGCGCATGCATGGTGATTTCTTTTGTTATTCCATTCTTTATTATACCCAGTTGGTTAAATCTTTGACTTCTATACTCCATGAAATTAGTGGAATATCCTTGATATTTGCGCTTCATCCAATATCTTTTCATGGAAATATTCTTCTGATCATTCTTGAATTTTACTCTACAAAACAGTATCATTTTGACAATTTGGACGTTAATAATTCCTGGATAAAATAATTCTTGAACTTGTTTTATTGAATTATTATGTCATTGTCATCATCCTCATGTTATATTATGTTATCTTCGGCTTACGTGTATAGATGAACTTAGTATGATTATGACTAGGGATCATTCGGTATAATCATGGCTTGTTATAAATGATGTGATAAAAGTCCTCAGTGGCCTGTAATGCAGTGATGGATAGTTTTTGGTATGATTATGACCAGGGGTGATTCGGTATAGTCATGACCATTGATAATTTGATGAATATCCTCGCCGAGTAGTGCGGGGTGATTCGATGATGTGGATTATTTATTAAAGTGAGTCTCGGTATAACAGATTATGAAAACCTTTTTAAAACCTAAAAGATAGTAGACTTTATTCTCTACTTGACTCTTTTAATGGATTGCTTATTCATTGCAGATTAAACTTGTTGTCTATTGTATTTTATCGGTTTAACACTTTGTTGAAGGCTAATGATAAATTATTCGCATTATCTTAGTCATAATATTTCTTCTTGGGCTAGTTGAGCTCACCTTTCTTTTCACCGTTCTCTTGAAATGAGAACATAGGCCGGACGAGTCGGGGAGCGGAGTAATGGTCCGGAGGATAGCATTAGTAGTCCTCACTATTCGTGAAATAGTGTGATAATAGTAGTAATGAGGACTCCTTTTGAGTTTGTATAATATCTAGTAGACAATATTTGTATTCAAACTCACGCTTTATGTCGTATTGTACACACTGATTTATATTAGTAAGTTGTATTTGAATTTATGTACCATGTAAGTGGCGACCCAAGATGGGTGACGTATACCTAATTTTGGGGTCGTCACATAAAGTATATATAAATATTATATGTTTAACTTGCTTTTTTTTGCCTCATTACGCAAATTGTTCTCAAGAATTTTATTTCTCCGTAATATATATATATATATATATATATATATATATATATATATATATATATATTAACTCCCATAACAAATTACAATCAATATGCACACATCATATATAAGACCTCAATTTTATGAAATAAAAGTATTCAATTTTTTTTAATTACTATTCATGAGTTACTATTCACGAGTTACTATTCACGAAGTTACTATTCATGAGTTACTATTCACGAAGTTACTATTCATGAGTTCTTATTCACGAGTTACTATTCACGAGTACTATTCATGAAGCATGATAATTTTTTTTTCGTAAGAAGGCATTACTCAATAATTGTTACGGTAATTATTGCTCAATATTTTATTTTATTGATTCAATAATTGCTACGTTGATATTTTATATTATTGTTGTTCAATAATTGTCACGCGACACGATATTTTCCATTATCTGAGACAATAATTCATATTATCCTGAATAATATTATTGGATAACATTATTGGCAATGCCTAGAAAGTTCTGTCTAAGGAGAGGTTTGGTCACCTAATCAAGGCCGCCAAGATGAAGAAATTCTTATTGGAAAGCCCCTCTTTCCTGAACCTGCTTTTGGTTGTCAATATTGTGATTATGTAATATTATTTGTGAATAATTAATTATTGATTCATATGATGAGAAAATATTGATTTTGTGTGGATATAGATGGAGAAAATTTTAATGTGACAATCGTTGAAAATTGAAATTTTATCTTTTCTCGATAAAATAATTCATTTAAATATATTATTATATTTTAATAATATTATAATGATGATATTTTACGATGAATGTGGGATATATGAGTATATATGGAGGAGGAGTATTTTTTTACCAAAAATATTGAAAGCATGTTTTATGTGTTTCATTGGACCCCATTTCTTGGTGAAATTTGATTATAGCACAAAATCGCTACATTTGTAGATTTCGGTCAATTTCTGCTTGGAATTTGGAAACACTTTCTTCTGCAGTTGTAGAGAATTGAATTTCCTATAAAAGTCTGGAGATTCAATTTTCTCGATAAAAGAGCTATTTATTGTGAATTATTGAAGTTTTGAGTATATCGGGTGTGAATTGATTTTTGGAGTTTAAATTATTTTTGTTAGAAAAACATTTTTGTATTTTTTGGACATCATTAACATGTGTGGCTGGTGTTTTTGACCAAAAGGTGGGCTAAGGAAAATTTGTATAATTATATTAATATTATAATCAATTTTCTCGCTTTGGTGTTCTAAGCAATTTCTATAAATAGGGTCCTTAGGTTAGAATTGAAAATCACACCAGAAACTGAAGTTTTCTCTCTATTTCTCTCTCGATATTTTGAGCGTATTCTTATGAGTATTTTGAGTATACTTTGAGTATTGCTATACGGTGAAAGTTCGTTCAAATTATTCCAATCGTAAATCTTCGCTCTTTTGAGGTAAGGGATAGTAAGGGATTTTAAGGGTTATTATGTTTTTAGTTTCGAAATTTTTCTGAACCTTCAAAAATTCTGGAAAAATTTGAAATGATAATTTGATGAGTTTTATATATTTTGTCCAAAAATGGCGATTTTTGGATGTATAGATTGAGAGTTATGAATTTTATGAGAAAAGACTATTTTAAAAGTAACCGCTTATAACTCCTTGTGATTAACTCCAAAATTGATGAAATTTTTATTGGGAGTACATCTATATAATATCCGTATACCGTGTAAATTTCAGAATTTTTGAATAAAAGTATAATTTATGATAAATGTTTAAATATTCGGTGGTTTTGGCCATATAAAAAATAGTAAATGAATTTTTAAAATTTTGAGAAAAATATATGTCCAATATGGGACTATGTTATGCTAAATCCCAGAAAAGAAATATTTTTGGAACTGATTTGGTATTTTTCATAAAAATATTCTAGTTATGAGTAAATGAATTAAATATGTTATGTGAAGTAAGAAAATTGGAAAATATGATTTATTGGCTTGAGAATCATATATGAGGTATATCTGATTTTTATGAGGGTTTTGGTTAATGATGATGAAATCTTATGAGTTTGGCATTTTTAGATGATTAAATGCATTAATTATTAAAGTGTAAATAGTTGGATTGAATTATTTATAAGTTTAAGAAATGATTAAAATATTATTATAATATTAATAATATTAGATTATGAGATTTCTAAGTGATTTATAACATTTGGATTAAGGTGTTATAAATATGGATATGAATTTTATTATGAAACTTTATCTTTTCACGCCGAGAATTCTTACGCATCGATACTACGGTTACTATATATAATACGAAGTCTTATTCACGACAAATTGGTTTCTTCTCCCACCAAATTATCGTTGATTTATGAATCTTACTCTTGAAATTAAAACCATGTTTTGATTATATTATTTTTATATAACATTCTTATAACCCTAATGATGATATTTCTCTTTGACTTGAGTGTAAAGATGGGTAGATTATTGGTATGATCGTGACCATAGGTTCTCTTTGGCCGATGAGTGCAAAAAAGTTGAATTGTTGGTTGGTATGATCATGACCATTGAATTTACAATTGAATATTTTTAGCTTAAGTGCAAAGGTGAATTGATCAACATGGTTATAATTATTGTTATATAACTTCTGAAATGATTATGTATTTCTTTGATATATGAATATCTTTGGCTCGTAGTGCAAAGATGACTGTTGTTGAATATCTTTAGCCTGTAGTGCAAAGATGAATTATTGATGAATATCTTTTGCTCAGTAATGCAAAGATGACTTTGTCGTTGAATATCTTTAAATTGTAGTGCAAGATGAATTATTGATGAATATCTTTGGCTCGTAATGCAAAGATGACTGTTGATGAATATCTTTAAGCTTTTGTAGTGTAAAGATGAATCTGTTGATGAATATCTTTGGTAGTGGTGCAAAAGATGAATTTATTAAATATGATTATGAATATGAGCTCATGATTTGGTATAACCATGATCTTTGATGTTTCGTAAAGACAAGTGATGAAAATTATCATTGATATATAACCTATCATTGATATATAAATTATATAGAACATAACATATCATACTTAAATTAAATATTTATTTTATAATTGAAAAATAAATATACTACACATAGTTTCTTATGCAAATACAATCATTTACATATCCAAGATATTATAATATAATATCCTTACCTCATTAACATAAATTCAATTAAGAATTTATTTACTTTCTTAAGATATTACGATAAATATAATATCTTTTCTTTATTAAATTAATTTTATATAAAAATTTATTCTAATACTCTTGGGTAAAGTATATATAAATATTATATGTTTAACTCCGCCTTTTTTTTTTTCTCATTACATAAATTGTTCTCAAGAATTTTATTTCTCCGCGTAATATATATATATATATATATATATATATATATATATATATATATATATATATACTCTCCCATAACAAATTACACCAAATATGCACACATCACATATAGAAAATAATTAATAATTTATTTTCTCACCTTATAAATTATTTATATCAATTTATTTATATATAGCAAATATATAACTCATTTAATTTTACTAATTAGACCTAAAAGAGAAATTTAACTTCTAATTAAAACATACAAGAAACAATTATACTAACACTACTATAAATTAATTATTTTTAGTATAATTTATATTAAAAAATAAAATACAAAAATACTAAATAAATTAATTAATTAAATCTTAAATATAGAACATTTTCTAATAAAACAAAATATATCATTTAATCAAACCAAAAAAGAAAAATTCTAAAATTCAAATAATGTAATGGCTGTGTTTGGAAACACTGTTATCCTTTTTTTCTCTCTCTCTCTCTCTCTCCTCCTTGCCGGATGAACAAATCACGAGGATCGCCTGAAACTCTTTAGTAAATCCACTAGTTACTCTACGATCAAGTCCGGTGAAAGCACTTTCTTTGATGACGGATTTGCCGTTTACACCTACCTATTTCTTCTCCTGAAGAGGTACTAACAAGTATCTGTATGTGTGTGCTTGCCGAGAAAATATGGAACCTGCATATTACATACATATATGAATCGCAGTTTCTGTAGATGTGGACTCCGGTTGTAGTAAAATTGTTTGAATTTTCAGTTTTCAAAAGGAAATGTGTAATTTTTCTTTTGTTGCTTTTTCTAAGCAACCAAAACAGAGTATACCGTTGCAGCTCTTTTTATGAGTTTGTTTGAATTTTAGTTAGATCATGTGAAAACATATATAAAAGAAAACGTTATTTGTTATCATTAAAAAAGTATTGGCTTTCGGAGTAAAAAAAAAGAAGTGGCGGCATTAGATGAGAGCAGAGATGAGTTTGTGAAATGGGTTTTTGTTGTCGGTTTGAAGTATCATCAAATATATATACATCAGATCTGAAAAAGGATCTTCAAGCATCAAATTAATTAATACATTCGTATGCCTAACGAACAAAAACATAAAAAGGAGTTGTGTGTGTATACATACAAAATACATACATCAGATCTAAAGCTTTCTCTCATGATATGTTATCTGGATCTAAGATCTGCTATCCGTAACCTATAGTATTATTTAATATATGTAGATATAATAAAACAGAACAGAATTATAACACAGAAAAAATCCGAGTCCTTTGAATTCACAAAGTCTCCTTAAAGCAAATTTATTCCTTCAGTGGCGCTAAAGGATTTATTGAATAATTGTTTCCAAAGATAAAACGGATTTTCAATTCTTAATTAGAAGCACTTCAAAATTAAGAATACTTCGAACCAAATTATATGTTATGTATTGAACTTACAGTAATGATGCATGTAAATACAACTTATAGTAATGATGCATGTTAAAATACAACGAAGGGAAAAATTACGCAGAAATGGGACAAGATTGCAGAGAACGAGACAGGAAAATACTTTGCAGAACGGGACAAAAATTATTTTGCAGAACGGAACGGAAACTATTTTGCAGAAACGGGAAAAAAATATCACAGAAAGGGAAAATAAACTTATGCAGAAAATGGGATCCCACATAGTAACGTAGTATCGTGATCAAAATTATTAAACAAATTTTGTCTAAAAAATATATATCACCCACCCACCCCGCCCTAACCCCGACCCCGACCCCGGACGGCGGCGCGCGTGTGGGTTCGAATCAAGCCTTGACTAGGTCCTCTCCCTTCCACAAAAGTGGGGTGCCCCTTGGGGCCCTTCCCATTGAGCAAACATCCTATATATAAAGACTTCATTTTTCTCTATAATGCTCTATGTGTGACTTTTGTAATTTTCAACATTTCAAGTAGGTGACTTTGGAGTCAATTTTCTCATTCAATTCTTAATGGATTTGAACACATAAATATACCAAGTTATACTCCTCACGAAGGAGAACACATTAGTGCAAAGACCCGACATTTTTGGAGTGTGGGTCCCATATTAAATTAACTCTCAAAATACTTAAATATTTATTTTGTCAAACCCATTTCCAACAGATGGACTATCTGTTGGACTATATATATTTAGTCCATCTGACATCAGCAAATGTCCTTTAGTCTTCACTCATTCCAGCAGATGGGCTATCTTGTGGTCTATCCCGTGGACTATAATATAAAAAGATTAAAATAATCAATGAATTCAAAAAAACTCCAACGGACATATTCCAACGGCCATATTCCAACGGCCATATTCCAACGGCTATATTTTAAAAAACAAATAGCATCTATAAATATAAGACATATGTAGTCTCTCATATTCATTCATCTCAACTTCATTCTTCCAGTCAAATAAGTTATTTTAAATATGTCTCATCAATTCGAATTAGCTATGTTGCACATGGATGAATAAGAAGATGAAGAAGCATATGGACAATTTTTAGGCATGGCGACTATTGAAGAAGAACAACAAAATGTCAATAGGCATACATCACGTCATCGTGGTTCTGTGCAAGGCCGCATTACCATTGATCGTGGTAGACATGAAGGTCATAATCGACTTTTTTGTGATTATTTTGCTGAACATCCTACATATCCCCCGTATCTATTTCGGAGAAGGTTTAGAATGCGGCGCCCGCTTTTCCTCCAGATTCAAAGAGCAGTTGAAGCGTATAATTCATACTTCGTCCAAAAAATGAATGCTGCAGGACAATGCAGTTTATCTTCTCTACAAAAGATAACTGCTTCAATGCGGATGCTTGCCTATGGTGTTTTAGCGGATTCCGTTGATGATTATGTGCCGATCGGTGAAATCACGGCTATATTGAGTCTCAAAAGGTTTGTAAAAGCAGTCATTTTAATTTTTGGTGATGAATATCTGAGATCTCCCAATAGTAATGACATCGTTAGATTGCTATCAAAAGCTGAAGAGCGTGGTTTTCCTGGAATGTTGGGGAGCATCGACTGCATGCATTGAAAATGGAAGAATTATCCGGGTGTGGCATGGTATGTATTCTAGACATGTGCATGAGCCAATAATTATTTTAGAAGCGGTGGCTTCATACGATCTTTGGATATGACATGCATTTTTTGGATTACCAGGCTCTCATAATGATATTAACGTTTTGGAGAGATCATATATCTTCTCTGCTCTTACTGAAGGTCGTGCTCTACCAGTGAACTACTCAATTAATGGAAATGAGTACACGATGGGATATTACCTTGTTGATGGTATATATCCCCCATGGGCAACATTTGTTAAAACCATTTGGGCACCTCGGGGAAATAAAAGAAAACTATTTGCTAAGACTCAAGAGGCGCTTAGAAAGGATGTTGAGCGAGCATTTAGGGTACTGCAAGCACGTTTTGCGATAGTTCGTGGTCCTACACGATTTTGGGGTCAAACAACACTAAAAGAAATTATGACTACTTGCATAATATTACATAATATGATCGTTGAAGATGAACGAGATGAAAATCAAGAACCAACAACCTACGATACACATGGCGAGATTCCAACTGTAGAAGTGTCTCATGAGTGTACCCCACAATTACTTGAATTTATTGAAGCAAATTGTGAGACCCCGGATTTTATCAATAAAGATTTAAATTTTGTCGAAATAATTTTTTAATATTATGGTGTGAATTTGAGATAATATTATAGTTGTGGGTAGTATTTATAAATTTTGCAAAGTATGCAAGTGGTTATATTATATTCGATTGGTTGGGGAATATTCTTGCTAGCGGGGAATATTCGTGATAACGACTTAATCATTGGTGGACCCCACAATGAAATTATTATTTGATTGAGAAAACGCACAAAAATATTTTATTGAAATAACTACGCGGAAGTTTCTACCGTGGATCTTGTTGAACTACTCGGTAGTAAAAGTACAATGAATATCGTGTGGTTGCATAGTAGCACACCAGTATTGATTATTGATGCTTATGTGAGAAGTCACTCAGTTTGATTCCATTATTGTCGATTAATAATATGAATTATTATAACGATAATGACGTTTTGTTTTATTCAGTATTATTAACATAATAAAATGTAAACATCTTTTATATAAAATGTAATACTTTATTAAAGTTATTCTATAAATAGAATATATTATATTTTATTATGCATAGTGTTTTGCATAGTGTTGCATAGTGTTTGCATAGTAAAATATTTTTATATAAATAGAATATATGATATTTTATTTAAAAGATTTTGCTTTAAATATGGATTTGTCGATTAAAGTAAATCAATCTAGACTGCTTCATGGATTAATTACTATACATTCTATTTTCCTATAAATAAAGCTCATTCCTTCATTATTTTCTTACTTAATTCAATTTGAAACTCTGAGAGAGAAATTATAGAGAGAAGCTATAGAGAGAAAATCTATAGAGAGAAAGAAGAAGAGTATTCGGTACTTCACTACTTTGATATCCAAAGTATCTTTTTACTGTAAGGGATATTATTTGTTGTACCCGTAAAGTATTATTCTTTCTTATTCATGAAGAGAACTTCATTATTCCATTCATTATTATTCTGTTGGAATAACTTTGTAAAAGTGGCATACCCTATACATAACTTTTATGTCATGTGGCGTACCCTATACTTGGTGAAATCCTTATATTATTCCATTCTTATTTATTACATTGTTGAATAACTTTGTATACGCTTAAATCCCCTATACTTGGTGATCTTCTTCATTATTCCATTCTTTATTATTCATTGGAATATCCTGTCATGTGTTTTACAGGACCGGTTCCATTGTTTATTATTCCGCATTTATTATTACATTTGGAATATCCTCGCATGTGTGTTTTACACCTAACTGGTTCCATTGTTTATTATTCAACATTTATTATTCATTGGATCATCCCATTTGTGTGAATTTCACCCACTGGTTCCGTTATTATTATTCTACATTGGAATAACTTTGTATATGCAATGCAATCGCATGCATGGTGATTTCTTTTGTTATTCCATTCTTTATTATACCCAGTTGGTTAAAACTTTGACTTCTATACTCCATGAAATTAGTAGAATATCCTTGATATTTGCGTTTCATCCAGTATCTTTTCATGGAAATATTCTTCTGAGCATTCTTGAATTTTACTCTACAAAGAAGTATCATGTTGACAACTTGGACGTTATTGGTTCTTGGATTAATTAATTCTTGAACTTGTTTTATTGAATTATTATGTCATTGTCATCATCCTCATGTTATGTTATGTTGAAAGTTATCTATGTCTTACGTGCATAGATGAACTTGGTATGATTATGACCGAGGATCATTGGTATAATCATGACTTTTATAAATGATGTGACAAAAGTCCTCGGTGGGCTGTAATGCGATGATGGATAATTTTTGGTATGATTATGACCAGGGGTGATTCGTAAGATAGTCATGAACATTGATAATTTGATGAAAATCCTCGACCGTGTAGATGGGGGATGATTAGATGTGGTGGTTTATTTATTAAAATCGAGTCTCAAATGATAAAAATTGATGAAAACCTTTTAAAACCTAAAAGATAGTAGACTTTATTTTCTACTCGACTCTTTTAATGGATTGCATATTCCACTGCAGTTAAACTGGTTGTCTATTGTATTTTATCGGTTTAACATCGTTGAAGGCTAATGATAATTTATTCTCGCATTATCTTAGTCATAATATTTCTTCTTGGGCTAGTTGAGCTCACCTTTTTCTTTCACCGTTCTCTTGAAAATGAGAACATATAATTTGGGACGAGTCGGGGAACGGAGTAATGGTTCGAGGATAGCATTAGTAGTCCTCACTATTCGTGAAATAGTGTGATAATAGTTGTAATGAGGACTCCTTTTGAGTTTGTATAATATCTAGTAGACAATATTTGTATTCAAACTCACGGTTTATATCGTATTGTACCTACGTTATATTAGTAAGTTGTATTTGAATTTATGTACCATGTAAGTGGCGACCCAAGATGGGTGGCGATACCTAATTTTTGGGCCACAGGTTGGTATCGAGGCTTAGGATATGATCCCCGGCTAAGAGGTGAGAATAGTACTAGGAGGGAGAGACGGGAATACCTTCGCTAGAATGACCTACCTAAGTTTATGTGCTATTTTATTGGTCAATTCGTAATATAGGATAATTTGTTACATGTCAATTAACCCTTGTTTTGTGACAATGTTTGAGAATGGCATCCGAAAATCTTTGAGATAAGCAATGAAGCACATGAGAGTGTTGATTCACTTCAAACAAAAGGTAACGACCAACAACACGATAATAATCATATTTGGTGGCAACGCCATCGAAACAATGATAACCATCGTGGGGAAATTATCATGCTAAGAATGGTAACCACTTGGGTGGTAATCATGGCAAAGATAATAGAATTGGAAATTTCAAGAAGAGAAAGTCATTTAGCTCGATTTTGTCGATAGTGAAGTCAAGTCCAATTTGGGATAGTGGCACCAAAGGCGGATCTGACAAAACAAAGTCGGTGGTTTTTAGGAAGAGCGTTTTCGCGACTTCTCAAAAGTGAGTAACCCGACGAAGTTAGCACAGGTTAGTTAATTATAAATTCTTGCGAAGTCTATACCTTATTAGATATCTTTGTTCTACCCATTCTTTTATCTCTCTTGCTTGCGTTCAACGTTTAAATTTGACTCGGAGAAATTAGACATTGATTTATCTATCAAAACTTCGTTGAGAAACCTTCGTTACCTCCACTTTGCTTATTAATCTTGTTGTTTCAAATAAACACTTTCACGTTACTTCGTCGATCTTATCTCTTTGAAAATACTTGCCTTTGAGGTAATTTTTGAAAACGATTGATTAACTACTCATTATTCTTTTTGTAAGGTTGTTAGCTTTCATATTCCTAACCAACCCATTATACAAATTCAAAGTAACCAAATCCTAAAGTTAATCACCATTATATCGAAGCCATAAGTAAAGAGCCCGATCCTTTCGTTGTTGACTTCCTTGTGTGGAATGCACCGGCCGACTTTTACGTAGAGGCGACGTCGTGATCAAAGATGGCAAGTTGATAGGTATCATTGTGAGGTGTTATCCAGGTTAAGGGATAGAAGTCACAATTGGTATTAATGTGACGTATTATCCAAGTCTTGGACGAGAGTAATGAGTTTTGAATGATATTTCTATCATTAATAAATTTCTTAGCGTATTCTTGAAGACTTCTAGCCTACCCTAGAGCGTGAAATCGAATTTTGTATTGACCCCAAAGACAAAACCCATTTCTTAAACCTCAAATATTTCTTCAACTAAAATGAACAGTTTACGTGGTTTATAATGAAAGTCATAATAAAAGCATTGGACTAATAAAAATCATGGGTATTCGTGGTATTAGTAAGTGTTATGATGAGTTATGTTGGTTAGTATGTGAAAACATGAAAGTTTCTTAGAAATCACAAAGAGTTGAAAATCAGATTTTGGTGAAAAACGTAACATGAAATTCAATTGACCAAATCTCTTATTATATTTTGAATTTTTGAGTGTGGTCAAGTCCTAGAGTTATATCTATGAGTTACCTAACTAATCCAAGTGGAATTACTAGAAAAGGTGTTGTAGATTTTTGTGTGGACTGATTTTAGCAAAGGAGTGCAAAGCTGCAAAAAACAAAAAGTCATTGCCATGATTTTAGAGGGGCTGTTTTGCCACTTAAATTATGAGAAAAATTCTGGCCTTTTGGGACATGAAGTTATATGGTATAAAGTACCTCCTGTCCAAAAATGTGCTCATTCCGACTTAAAATGAGCAAGTTATGACTATTTCAATATTTAGGTTTTTCCGAAAAAAAATGCTATAACCCGAGTTCTATAACTCAGATGACCATGAAATTTAAACTAGAAGCTCACGTTAACATGTGTAAGGTCCTGCCAAGATTTGGGAATTTTGGAGTTAAACTTGAGGTAGCTAATTTCTTAAGGAATTAATTAGAAATTGATTTTTGAAAAATAGTAAATGAATTTTAAAATTCCGTGAAAATATATTTTCATTATGGGACTATATTATGCTAAATCCCAGAAAAGAAATATTTTTGGGACTGATTTGGTATTTTTCATGAAAATAGTTTAGTTACGAACATATGAGTTAAATATGTTATGTGAAGTAACAAAGTTGAAAATAGGATTTTATGGTTAGAGAATCCTATATAGAGTATATGCATATTTTTTTATGAGGGATTTGATAATTGGTGATGATATCTTATGAGTATGGCAGTTTTGAATGATTAAATGCATTATATGGTAAAGCGTAAACAATTGAGATAAATTGTTTATAAATTTAAGAAGTATTGTTATAATATTAATGATATTAGATTATGAGATTATTAAGTGATTGATAACATGGGGATATTCTTGAATCCTGGATAAATTATATTATAAATGTTTAATATTTACCCTTTATCTCATTTGATTGATTCTTTATATCATTATCCTCATGCTTATATTATGTTGAAAGTCATCTACGTCTGAAGTAGTGCATAGATGGACTTGGTATGATTATGACTGTGGATTGTTCGGTATAATCATAACCGTAATTGAAAACACGATTATCTTTGCACGTAGTGCATGGATAATTTGTGGTCGTGATACTAATGAATACACGATTATCTTTGGTAGTAGTGTATGGATAATTTGTGGTCGTGATACTAATGAATACGATTATCTTTCGCACATAGTGCATGGATAATTTAATGGTCGTGATACTAATGAATACACGATTATCTTTGGTAGTAGTGCATGGATAATTTGTGGTCGTGATACTAATGAATACACGATTATCTTTGGTAGTAGTGCATGGATAATTTGTGGTCGTGATACTAATGAATACACGATTATCTTTGTACGTAAGTGCATGGATAATTATGGTCGTGATACTAATGAATACACGATTATCTTTGGTAGTAGTGCATGGATAATTTATGGTCGTGATACTTAATGAATACCGCGATTATCTTTGGCCGTAGTGCATGGATAATTTGTGGTCGTGATACTAATGAATACACGATTATCTTTGTAGTAGTGCATGGATAATTTGTGGTTGTGATACTAATGAATACACGATTATCTTTGGCCGTAGTGCATGGATAATTTGTGGTCGTGATACTAATGAATACACGATTATCTTTGGCCGTAGTGCATGGATAATTTGTGGTTGTGATACTAATGAATACACGATTATCTTTGGCCGTAGTGCATGGATAATTTTTGGTCGTGATACTAATGAATACACAATTATCTTTGGCCGTAGTGCATGGATAATTTGTGGTCGTGATACTAATGAATTCACGATTATCTTTGGCCGTAGTGCATGGATAATTTGTGGTCGTGATACTAATGAATACACGATTATCTTTGGTAGTAGTGCATGGATAATTTGTGGTCGTGATACTAAATGAATACACGATTATCTTTGGTTGTAGTGCATGGATAATTAAGTGGTCGTGATACTAATGAATATCCTTGGCACGTAGTGCGGGGATGATTCGATGATATGAATTAATTATTGAAATGAGTCTCAAAGAATGAAATATTAATTCATGGATGTGATAAAAGTCATTTTGGTCAGTAGTGCATTGATAGACTTGGTATGATTATGACCACGGATTATTCGGATATCATGATCAGATTGAAAACACGAATATCCTTGGCGATGGTGCATGGATAATTCGTGGTCGTGATACTATTAAGCCGCGTCTCAAAGATTATTGGTTTTACTGATTGTATATCTTTAGCACAGAAGTGCAAAGATGAATTGTTAATGAATATCTTTGGCGCCGATTAGAAAGATGAATTTAATATTTTCAACGATAAAGGTATTCAAGGTATCCTCACCTCTTATCATACCAGTGTATCGCACCCTAATTTCGAGGGCTTAAATTTCATAAGGAGGGAGATTGTGAGACCCCGTTTTATCAATAAAGATTTAAATTTTGTCGAAATAATTTTTTAATATTATGGTGTGAATTTGAGATAATATTATAGTTGTGGGTAGTATTTATAAATTTTGCAAAGTATGCAAGTGGTTATATTATATTCGATTGGTCGGGAATATTCTTTTAGCGAGGGAATATTCGTATAACGACTCAATCATTGGTGGACTCCACAATGTAATTATTATTTGGATTGAGAAAACGACAAAAATATTTTATTGAAATAACGGGCGGAAGTTTTACCGTGGATCTTGTTGAACTACTTTGGTAGTAAAAAATACGAATACGTGTGGTTGCATAGTAGCACACGGTATTGATTATTGATGCTTATGTGAGAAGTCACTCGGGTTTGATTCCATTATTGTCGATTAATAATATGAATTATTATAACGATAATGACGTTTTGTTTTTATTCGTATTATTAACGTAATAAAAAAAAACATCTTTTATATAAAATGTAATACTTTATTAAAGTTATTCTATAAATAGAATATATTATATTTTATTATGCATAGTGTTGCGTAGTGTTTTTGCATAGTGTTGCATAGTGTTTGCATAGTAAAATGTTTTTATATAAATAGAATATATGATATTTTATTTAAAAGATTTTGCTTTTAAATATGGATCTGTCGATTAAAGTAAATCAATCTGTACCGCTCATGGATTAATTACTATGCATTCTATTTTCCTATAAATAAAGCTCATTCCTTCATTATTTTCTTACGAATTCACCTTGAACTCTAGAGAGAGAAATTATAGAGAAGCTATAGAGAGAAAATCTATAGAGAGAAAGAAGAAGAGTATTCGGTACTTCACTACTTTGATATCCAAAGTGTCTTTTACGGAAGGGATATTATTTGTTGTACCGTAAGGGTATTATTCCTTCTTATTCATGAAGAGAACTTCATTTATTCCATTCATTATTATTACGTTGGAATAACTCAGCAAAAGTGGCATACCCTATACATAACTTTTATACGCATGATACCCTATACTTGGTGAAATCCTTATATTATTCCATTCTTATTTATTACTTGTTGAATAACTTTGTATACGGAATCCCCTATACTTGGTGATCTTCTTACATTATTCCATTCTTTATTATTACTTTGGAATATCCGTACGTGTTTTACAGGACACGGTTCCATTGTTTATTATTCCGCATTTATTATTCTTTGGAATATCTCGTCTGCGTGTGTTTTACACCGACTGGTTCCATTGTTTATTATTCAGCATTTATTATTCTATTGGATCATCCTGTCTGTGTGAATTTCACCTGACCTGGTTCCGTTATTATTATTCTGTTGGAATAACCTGTCTATGCGAAGTACCGCATGCATGGTGATTTCTTTTGTTATTCCATTCTTTATTATACCAAGTTGGTTAAAACTTTGACTTCTATACTCCATGAAATTAGTAGAATATCCTTGATATTTGCGTTTCATCCAGTATCTTTTCATGGAAATATTCTTCTGAGCATTCTTGAATTTTACTCTACAAAGAAGTATCATGTTGACAACTTGGACGTTATTGGTTCTTGGATTAATTAATTCTTGAACTTGTTTTATTGAATTATTATGTCATTGTCATCATCCTCATGTTATGTTATGTTGAAAGTTATCTATGTCTTACGTGCATAGATGAACTTGGTATGATTATGACCAAGGATCATTCTAAGATAATCATGACTTCTTTATAAATGATGTGACAAAAGTCCTCAAGTGGCCTGTAAATGCGTTGATGGATAATTTTGGTATGATTATGACCGGGGGTGATTCTTGTATAGTCATGAACATTGATAATTTGATGAAAATCCTTGGCCGTGGTAGTGCGGGGATGATTAGATGTGGTGGTTTATTTATTAAAATTGAGTCTCGTGATAAAATTGATGAAAACCTTTTAAAACCTAAAAGATAGTAGACTTTATTTTCTACTTGACTCTTTTAATGGATTGCATATTCCACTTGCAGATTAAACTGGTTATCTATTGTATTTTATCGGGTTTAACATTTGTTGAAGGCTAATGATAATTTATTCGCATTATCTTAGTCATAATATTTCTTACTTGGCTAGTTGAGCTCACCCTTTCTTTCACCGTTTTCTCTTGGAAATGAGAACATAGTTTGGACGAGTCCTGGGGAACGGAGTAATGGTCCGAGGATAGCATTAGTAGTCCTCACTATTCGTGTGAAATAAAGTGATAATAGTTGTAATGAGGACTCCTTTTGAGTTTGTATAATATCTAGTAGACAATATTTGTATTCAAACTCACGGTTTATGTCGTATTGTACACGACAGTTATATTAGTAAGTTGTATTTGAATTTATGTACCATGTAAGTGGCGACCCAAGATGGGTGACGTATACCTAATTTTGGGGGCGTCACACAAATCATCGCATAAGGGATAAACAAGTTCATTCTAAACTGCAAGAAGATATTATTCAACACTTGTCGTCACTACATGGCGGAACGTAATTCATTACATTCTACTACAATAATAAGAAACTTAATTATGATTCTCTAATAATAAGCAAGTCAACTACTAGATGTAACTCTTTTCATGATTTCTTTCTTGCGTTGTTTGTAATATTCAGCTACTTCAGGCTCCATGTTAGCGGTGTCAATCATCATGATCCTTTCATCCTCTTATGCTTTCATTATATTCAACTTCTCTTGCTCTTGAAAATAAATTTTGTCCATGTTCTCTTGTCTCTTTTGTTGGTTCAATTTCATCTGATACTCGAACTTCTCAAACCTCAACTCGATAGGTGTACTACTATCACCAGTTCAATGCGGATGCTTGCCTATGGTGTTTCAGCGGATTCCGTTGATGATTATGTGTGGATCGGTGAAAGCACAGCTATATTGAGTCTTAAAAGGTTTGTAAAAGCAGACATTTAATTTTTGGTAATGAATATCTGAGATCCCCTAATAGTAATGACATCGTTAGATTGCTATCAAAAGCTAAAGACCATGGTTTTCCTGGAATGTTGGGGAGCATCAACTGCATGCATTGAAAATGGAAGAATTGTCCGGTTGTGTGGCATGGTATGTATTCTGGACATGTGCATGAGCCAACAATTATTTTAGAAGCAGTGGCTTCATACGATCTTTGGATATGACATGCATTTTTTGGATTACTTAGGCTCTCATAATGATATTAACGTTTTGGAGAGATCATCTATCTTCTCTGCTCTTACTGAAGGTCGTGCTCCACCAGTGAACTACTCAATTAATGGAAATGAGTACACGATGAGATATTACCTTGCTGATGGTATATATCCCCCATGGGTAACATTTGTTAAAACCATTTCTAAGACCTCTCGGGAAATAAAAGAAAACTATTTGCTAAGACTCAAGAGGCGCTTAGAAAGGATGTTGAGCGAGCATTTGGGGTACTGCAAGCACATTTTGCGATAGTTCGTGGTCCTGCACGATTTTGGGATCAAACAACACTAAAAGAAATTATGACTGTATGCATAATATTACATAATATGATAGTTGAAGATGAACGAGATGAAAATCAAGAACCAACAACCTACGATACACGTGACGAGATTCCAACTGTAGAAGTGTCTCATGAGCGTACCCCACAATTACTTGAATTCATTGAACCAAATCATCGCATAAGGGATAAACAAGTTCATTCTAAACTGTAAGAAGATATTATTCAACACTTGTGGTCACTACATGGCGGAGCGTAATCCATTACATTCTACTATAATAATAAGCAACTTAGTTATGATTTGATCTCTAATAATAAGCAAGTCAACTACTAGATGTAACTCTTTTCATGATTTCTTTATTGCGTTGTTTGTAATATTCAGCTACTTCAGGCTCCATGTTAGCGGTGTCAATCATCATGATCCTTTCATCCTCTTATGCTTTCATTATATTCAACTTCTCTTGCTCTTAAAAATAAATTATGTCCATGTTCTCTTGTCTCTTTTGTTGGTTCAATTTCATCTGATGCTCGAACTTCTCAAACCTCAACTCGATAGGTGTACTACTATCACCGGTTCCTTTGCCCTTTTAAATAATGTTTTCGAAGCTTTTTTTCCCATTGGCCTCTCTAATCCTGCAGAGATTGTATCATCAATACCATCGTCTTCACCCAAACTTACTTCTTCTGCGGTTGATGGAGAAGATGCTGCTGGACTTGACTTTCTATTACTTTTCTGTTTTTTTCCACTATTATTTGTTCTCCATTTCGGTGCATCCTTTAATATTCTCCAACAATGCATAAATCCAAATGGTTGGTTTTGCATACTTTTGAACATCTCTATTGCTCGACATATCTATTGGAAAATTATTTACAAAGTATTAAATATAAAATATAAGAATAAAACTTAATGAAATTTTACATGAAAAATTGAAATACCTTATCTTTCTCACCTACACCGCTTTGTTGCATTCTTTCAATTGAAGCATAATATCCACAAAATTTGTTCACCGCGAGTTGAATTATTGACCAACATTTCGCCAAAGCAGTAGAATTGCGTTCAGACTCAAAATTTTTGTATTCATGAAAGTATTCGTGAACTCTTTCCCAATATCTTCCATGTTTCTGATCGTTTCCTTGAACTGGATCCATGCTTACATTAAGCCATGCGGAAACAAGAAGGATATCTTCATCAATAGTGTAATTTCCCTTTCGCCCTGTTTTTTTATTGGACTCATTTTCGGGAGTCTGAATTGGTACTTCAATTTGAATTGAAAATTCATCCAACAAATTTGGATCATCAAGTGAGAAACCTTCAGATAATAATGAAGAATAATACATCGGAGGACCATGATTTTCCATCTAAAAAAAATTAAAGAGATATTATCAATAAAAACTAAAATTAAATATAATAAAAATACAATAATTAACAAAATACTTACAATTGCTAAATGTTGAAGTAATTGATTGAGAGATTGTAAAATGTGTTGAATAATGGTACATATTTATATATTTTCATTTTCTATCTGTTGATTTCATTTTATTACCGTTCTGATAATTTTTTTATTACCGTTCTGAAATTTCAGATCTATCCGTTGGCCTCCCCCTTCGTCTCCTTCATCCGTCTCCTTCTCCTTCATCTGCTTCATCTTTTCTTCAACCAACCTTCTTCTCATTCTCTGTTTATTTTTTTCAACCGAGCCTTCTATTTAAATATAATATAAAATTATAGTCCACGAGATTTCGTTCGCTGATTTAGTCGGTTTGACTTGCCGGAAAAAGGGCCAGACTAAATTTACTCCATCTCATTTTGGGAGCAATTTTTCATCTGACTAAATATAGTCTAGTATTCACGCATGACTCCCGACTCACCGGAGTTGCTTTCTAAAGCTTTCTCTCTCATAATATTCTCTCTCATAATATATTTAGAACATTTAAAATAACAAATTTTTGAGAACCTCGGTGAAAATACATGTATAGTCAGCAAAAAATATCCAGGTGTCAGCTCCGTTCGTCAAGGTGGCATGTCTGTTAATGGGAGGGGTATAATTAATTAACCTTAAATTTGTAACGTTAAGGGCACTTTTGGAAGAAAAAAAAAAGTTCAGGGTGTAAGTGGGATATCGAGGTAAATATCAGGGGAATTTTTGGACCTTTGCCCTCTGCCCTCTGCCCTCTGCCCTCTGCCCTCTGCATAAGTCATAAAATAATTTATATACTCGTATATTAGACTAGACACTTAATTTAATGTCTATTAAACCTCTTAATACGGTTTGTTACATTCAATAAGCCTTCTTAATACGGCTTGCCATATTTATTATTACATAATTTCTTTCAATTATTAAACCGTGACAATTTTTCTTAATTTTTTTTAAATAAATCATCTATTTCCACTCTAGGTTTTAAACTTAAACCTTTAATTTAATCATTTAAGATCTTCTAAATTTTTGAGTTGTCACATTAAATATAATGGCTAATTTCTAGGTTAGTCCGCTTTGTACAGGTAACCATTATGATTGTCTGTTAGTTTGTATTATTGTATAAAGTATGTTTTGGTAGCAGTGTTTTAACTCCCCTCCCCCCCCCCCAAAAAATAAAAAAGAAATATTTTAGGTTAAACTATGTAGTTTCTTTTAATGTACTCTGATGTATAAATTTAGAGATTTTTGGAGGAAAAGTGTACTAGGAACTCTATATTGTGAACTTGAGGAGCAGGTTTGGATGAAATACCAAGTTGTTTGGTGAAAAAAATTCTGCTGTGTTATAGTGTTAGTTAGTAACATCGAAATTTGCACTCTCTTTATTCAGAGAATATACTTTCTTTGCTCCAAGCTGTGGTGCTGTTTTTTGTGCTTTGGCTTCATTATGTTGTTATGGGCATTTTAGTTGCTCCTGTAAATCAGTTTGACCACCTAAATGGAAATAGAATCAATGGACCGGTTTTCCTGGAATGTTGGGGAGCATCGACTGCATGCATTGAAAATGGAAGAATTGTCCGGGTGTGGCATGGTATGTATTCTGGACATGTGCATGAGCGAATAATTATTTTAGAAGCGGTGGCTTCATACGATCTTTGGATATGGCATGCATTTTTTGGATCTTTGGATATTCATTTTTCCCCCCTTCAAATTCCAATACAATCAGTATATATATGGTCATGTACTTGTTAAAACTGCACAACTCCATTTATGGTGGTGGTTTCAATCCTACTTTAATATGTAGATATGATTAACTTTATTTATAAAAATTTACTGAAATGGTTGGTTTAATTATGTGTTATTTGTTTTTGAGATGTACATTTTGAAATTGGATACAGTGTAGTTTCATTTTGGTTTGTATTTTTAATTTTTTAAAATTTATTTTTAGAGAACCTTTATTGATACCGAAGTACATGGCTTGTTAACTACAAAAGGAGCTGTTGCAGATTAATGCTTCTTTGGAGTGAGTAATTTTTAGAACCAATATGCTGACATCTTAGGAGTCCTATCACATTTGCTCCCTCGTCCACTGTCTTCTTTAGTTGCTTCAAGTAGGCCCTTGTACGTAGTAGTTGATCCTCAGGAAGTGATATTACCATTTACTAGGGTTATTTGTGCACAAGACAATCATAGTTGATACAAGTAGTTAAATGTTTGGCACTAAGCACTGCCTGAGAATAACTAAGCATTGTTCGGCAAATCAACTCTAATTAAGTATAAAGTCTCCAAGTTCCCTCCATTCTGTATGAAGCGAAACTGTTCTTAACCATGATGCCATGATGGAGATAGTCCAAAGCACATGCCACGTCTATCATTAAGTCTATTCTTTGCAAAACATCTAAGAAATGGTTGTGGGAGTACAACCACTTCTCAAGACTCCCATTAGGCATGTATTCAAGAACTAATGCTTTGAAATCAAGGTTAGAGCAGCTACCGATGACTTTGTTGATATTTCGGTGACGAAGGTTGCGTAATACTTCGCATTCTACATCGAAACTCTTGAATCCTCCTTCTAGTTGCAGATTGAATACCTTTATGGCCACTAATGTCCCATTTGCAAGTATCCCTTTGAAAACTGAACCAAAACTACCGATGCCAACCAAATTGCTTTCACTAAAGCCATCAGTTACTCGTTGAAGTTCATAGTATGAAATTATCAACACAAATGCAAAGGCCAATGTAAGAATTATCGATGCAAGCACCAACGAAATACATACAACTAGAAGCACTCTCTTTTTCTTTGATGATCCATGAACAAAACTAGTATGGCATATTGGGACTTGAAACCGAGGAGCACCACACAACGCTTCATTCCATAAGAAAGATCGACTGTTGAAGTTTTTGAAAGGGCCTTCACTTGGAATTTCTCCTCTTAAACTATTAGAAGATACATTGAAATATCTAAGATACAAGAGTGCCTTTAAGGACTTGGGAATCACACCAGAGAGGTTGTTATGAGACAAATCCAAGTACTCTAAGCTCACTAAAGATTTGAATGTATCGCGAATAGGTCCTTGTAACCTATTGTTTGCCAAAGAAAGATTAGCCAAGTTATTGAGCTCCCCAAGGGTGCTAGGGATGTCACCCGACAATCGATTATGTGATAGATTTATTAGCACAACAGCCTTAAGATTTCCAAGTTCAAGGGGTATGTGGCCGCTTAAAGAATTTCTAGATATATCGAACTCCAAAACATTTTTGAGGTTCCCAAAGTTTCTTGGTAAGATAGAGGTTAATCTGTTTGAATAAAGATAAAGATATCTTAGAGAAGTAATATTTCCTAAGCATGCTGGTAATGGATTGAAAATCTGGTTTGCTTCTAAGCTTAAGGTACCCAAGTTTTTTAATTGACAAAGATAATCCGGAATGGATTCTCCTATCTTGTTCTCAGCAAGGTCTAACACTTGAAGTTTCGATAACCATTTTATTGCCACAAGATTTTTTTCAGTCAATTCATTCCCAGACATACCTAATATTACAAGACCGCTTAAATTGCCAAATGCATTAGGCAAGGTTCCCTTGATTCTACAATTATTTGCATAGAGTTGTTTAAGAGAAGTGGAGAAATTTCCAATGGAAGCGGGAAGGTATCCATGTAGAGAATTACTACTTATGGATAAGACTCTTAATTTTCTGCAATTGGTCAAGCTAGTGAGGAAGTTTAGTTCTGAAGATGAACTATCAGTTATGAAATTGTTCAGGCCCAAGCTTAGGACTTCAAGATGTTTTAAATTTCCAAGTGACTTGGGAATTGTACCTGTGAATTTGTTTCCAGAAAGGTCTAAGTCCACGAGTTGAGTAGCATTTGAGAAGACTCCGGCAAAATCCCTGTTAGCTTATTGTCTCCAAAGTGAATTGTTTTTAGATTGGGTAGCTTGTGGCCAAAATTGGATGGAAGTTTACCTGAAACTTGACAACTAACTATTTCAATGCCTTCTAATCTTGAGATGTTGAAGATTGATTCTGGAATGGTACCATGTAGGTTAAGGAAACCTAACGACAGCACCTTCAGATTCCAAAGGCTACCAATCTCTTGTGGTATAGTACCTGTCAAAAAACATACAAAATGAAATTATCAACAAACACTCCGTTATTAACTTATTAATTGTATTAAAAGCTAATTTGCTGGAAATGACTTATAAGTAGACAAATTTTATGAACAAGTTAAATATTAATACTTCATTCGTTTTAAATTATAATATCATTATTGACTTTTAAATGTTAATTTGAGACATTTTTAAACTCAAAATTGAGATTCATTAAAAATTATGAAATAATAAACATTACAATGAGTAGCATATGTTAGATACTTCACAATATTCATCATTGTATTGACTAAAATTGAAGAAATTCATGTCAATTTTGAGTTTGAAAATATTTTAAATTGACTTCAAGAAGTCAATAATGGTCTTATATTATGGAACGGATGGAGTAATTTACAAAAAAAAAAACAAAAAAAAACTTTGCGTGTATTTTAAAACAATATGTTTGATGCAATATGTTTTATTGGCCAAGCTAGTGAGGAAATCTTAAGGCTGTTGATTAATGTTCTTTTATGATTAATGTTCAAGATGTTTTAAATTTCCAAGTGACTTGGGAATTGTACCTGTGAATTTGTTTCTAGAAAGGTCTAAATTCACGAGTTGAGTAGCATTTGAGATAGACTCCGGCAAAATCCCTATCAGGTTATTCTCTCCAAATTCAATTGTTTTTAGATTAGGTAGACTGTGGCCAAAATTGGATGGAAGTTTACCTGAAACTTGACTGTTACTTATTTGAATGACTTCTAATCTTGAGATGTTGAAGATTGATTCTGGAATGGTACCATGTAGGTTAGCTGAACCTAACCCTAAATCCATCAGATTCCAAAGGCTACCAATCTCTTGTGGTATAGTACCTGTCAAAAAAAAAATGAAATGATCAACAAACACTCTATTATTAACTTATTAATTGTACTGATTTAAAGCTAATTTGCAATAGGGAAATGACTTATAAGTAGACAAATTTTATGACCAAGTTAAATTAGTGTTAATGTGAAATAAGACGTAATAAATATGTTTGATGCAATAATACGTAATAAATGTGTATTTATCTTTAATTTATATAAACAAATGAGATTTAGCTTAGTGGTTAGAATTGAGACCTTATAATTCCAAATATAAAGATTGTTTATTCTAACTAAAGAGGTTAACCCTTAAATATATGGGCTTGAATTATTTAACTTCACACATTTTTAAACGTAAAATAGAGATGATTCACTAAATATTAAGAAATAACAAATTTTATGATAAGTAATAATTTTTAGATAGTTTACAATATTTTATTGACTAAAACTAAAGAAATTCATATCAATTTTGAATTTGAAAATGTGTTAAGTTGTGTTCACAAAGTCAAATAATGATCTTATATTTTGGATTATTAAATTAAATAACACCAAGTTACAATGCAACTATAACGTCTATATGCAATTTTTTTTTACTATTGATGTAACACCCTCTTCCCGAAAAGGAAAAGGAGGCCACGTGCAAAGCACAACAAACCTCAAAATAAGTAAACAGAGCACTAATAACTTCAAAATATTAATAGTGGTGATCCATTAATAAAGTACTAAATACAATTCTCCAAATAGAGTCACAATAATCAAAACTTAAAATTCGAAACAACCTAGATGGTCAAAGGCAACTCTCTCATCACCCTACCCTGAATCACCCTGCAAACTCGCCAGGAAAAAAAACATGAGCCAATTGCTTTCGAGACGGATACAAATATACAAAAGATATACAATCGATATCTGAAAATAAGCGAGACAAACCGAACAAAGCCTCAGGTGCAAATACTGATTTAAAATATAATATCCAAAGATCTGAATGGAATATATTTGAATCAACATAATTAACGAAACCAATAAAAGAATAAAGAGGTAACGAACTGAAGTAACTAAATCAATGACTTGAACTGAACAGAAACCAACAAAACTAATCCAATAAAATAAGAGGTCAAAAAACAAATGGTGGAGTTATTTCATATGCAAGAATGAGCTCGAGAGATATACTTTGCCACACAGGCAAGTAAAAATAATGCCACACAGGCAAATCAAATGTTGCCACATAGGCAACCAAAATAATGCCACACAGGCACATCAAAACAATGCCACACAGGCAAGTCAAAATAATGTCACACATGCAATCACACATTGGACCGCGAATCCAAATGTATGCAAATCGGATAATGTGTTTGGCACAACATCACCAATCCGCAGAACAGAAAACTAGGGTTAACCCATATGCCTCCCACAACAAAACACCAAATGGCCCGCTACCTCCGGAGCCCAAAACAGAGACGCCGTGAACTAATCACACCGCCACGGAGAGTGTCATGCCTCTCGTGCCAAGACGACATGTCTGTGGTACCCCCACAGGTGGTTATAGCTCAGGTATACCCTACGGTATATTCTAACAAAAATACCATGTCACAACACATGCGACATAATATTTACAAAAAGGGTTCTATATGTACATGTTGAACCAAATCAAATTCTAGTCACAAAGTCTCAAAAGAAGGTAGCAACATGTACCGCTCTACAATTATTAAAAATAAATACTAAACATGATATCCTAATTCAAAGAGTACAAATACGAGTCCAATGTGTCAACTCCAAAATGAAACAAATATATGAATTTCACAAGAAATAATTATGTGAAATAATAACAGAATTTTGAAATAAGGGACAAAACGAACAAATCAAATTTAACAAGAATGTCGCTGAAAGAGTACGGAATCCGTACCTAATACTTCCAACTCATTTATAGCACACTACACAAAGTCTTACTCTCAAGTGCCAACGATATCAAATACGAAACGTTATTCACCACCTAAACATATTCACCTCAAATTAAACATAATCCAACTCATAAACTCCAAAATAATTCGCAATTCATTCAAGGTACATTTAATCATCACCTTAAATCAATTATTAATACTCCAAAATTTATATACTAAGTATAACTCTTTTAATTCTTTTCGTTCAATTTAAATAATTTAATAAGATTTTATTACAATCCAATCATTAATAACATAATACTATTAAATTTATTATTAAAACTTTTATAACAATGTACGCAAAATTTATTAATTTAAATTAATATACATAATTCCAATTTAATTTTCCAATTCAATTTATAAGCTTTATGGCCAAATATATATTAAAATATTATATATATATATATATATATATATATATATATAACCAACTATGAACATATATTTACTAGCATTGCCATCATCGCTACTTCAAATCTAGCTAACGTTTTTTTTAGGGTAATATTCGTTTATATATATATATATATATATATATATATATATATATATATATATATATATATATATATATATATATATTCAGAATTAGGTTTCATTCTATGAACCATTTCTATTTATATATATAAATTAGTACTTTTCATTCCAACAAAAAAAAAAAGTTGCACATGGATCATTACTATTATATTTCTCTCTCTATATAGCCCCTGACATAGCAATCAAAAGTATTCTAATACTGATAAAAGCATACACGAGATTTCTTTTCTTCCGTAGAGCCACATGTCTTCCTCCTCTTTTTCCCTCAATTAGTATAATGAAATAAAATTAGGTTAGAAATTGTTTATTAACTAAGAGGCCTTTTTTTTAGGGTCCTTTACATAAATATACAACAAATAGAAAGTAATTACAAGAAAAGTGCATCAACCAAATAATTACAAAAAGAATGTAATTATTACAAAAATAGTACAATTCACATTAATAAGAAAACCTAAAATCAAGGACAAATTCAAATTCAAAATAATAATTCAAATTTAAATATTCAAATTCAAATCTTCATCTCCCTCACATACACTTTGAAATAATAGTTATTGGTATTACACCACCGCAATTTTCGTTGTCCAAACCTTGATGAGAATAAAAAGAAGATTAAGCCTACAAAAGTTTAAAAATAAATAGATGTAACTTTTCTTTGCTCGAAATTTTTTTATAACTATTTTGTTACTCATAAATAATAAAATGGTTACCTTTGTATGAATGGTTGGCTACCAACTGCATTACATTCAAACGAAATTGGTAACTTAATAAAATTGAATTGGTTACCTTGGTCTGAAGTTCGGCTACCAACTGCACTATGAAAAAACTGTAGGTGTCTTAGTGCAGTTGGTTACTTTGGTATGAAGGTTTTGTTACCTTGGTATAAAGGTTTTCTTACCTTGATCTGAAGGTTTGGTTACCAACTGCACTAAGAAAAAATTGAAAATGGGGAGGATGATTGGTTACTTTGATATGACAGTTTAGTTACATTGGTATAAAAGTTTGGTTACAATCATATCCACCGTTAATCTTCATACCCACTTTTATTTTGACCCTTCACTTTGAGAAACTACTGAAAATATACAGTTGATTGACACAAGATCCACGTATTGTCTTCCACTGTGCTGGGTCAATTGCATATCACCAAGATATCTTGGCCGTCTTAGGGGTGAAATTGACCAAGACCGAGATCGGGATGCATATCAAAGGAACAGGTTCCAAATTTCTCATTACCCTTGAAACCCCAAGAGTTGCTTGAAAAGTGACGATGTTGGCACCATGAGTATTCTTTGGTTGAACCATGTGCACAACATTAGTATGCAGTAGGTAATTTGCCCCAAGACTCGAAGATCGATTTCTTGAATCGCAGGACTGATTTGATAGAAGAGAGAGAGCCCAAATATATATATAGAGAGAGAGAGAGAATACGTTCAATGAAGAAGAAGGGTGATGATTAACCGATGCAATTGTTATAGATGAAGAGAGAGAAAAAGTCATGGGTATAACAAATCCATAAATTAAGGAATCCTAACTGAATACTAATTCCCTAAATTAAAGAATCATAAATGCATTAAAATTGTAAATAAATATGGAAGTGTATTACTTGTCTAAAAATTTTATGAGGGCACTATTGTTGTAATTATTTTTAAAAATGTAATAGAATATGTAATTCACCCTTTTTTTATATAATAAACTTCTAATTAGGTTCAAATAATAATAAGGCCCAAATTGTACTAAATTAATTTACCCATCTATTATTAATATTTATTAGCCCATACAAATTAAATAACTAGTTTGACCCAAATAAATGACAAAGTCCAAACAATATGTTTTAAGAATATAAATTTAATATTATTTTTTCGGGATATTACATTACCTCCCCCTTAAAAAGGATTCCGTCCCCGGAATCAAAAGAGTAACAAAGATTTACTTGACATTAAAGAGGTGATGATACTCTTGCCGAATAGTCTCTTCCTTCTCTCATGTAGCCTCCCGCTCCAAATGATTTTACCACAAGACTTTAACAAAAAGAATTGTCTTCCTCAATTTTAATTTAATTAGTTATTAAATATCTACTAACAGAATTTAACTTGCCAGACAAAACAAGGAAGAAAAAAATCACTTACCTTTTCTTATTTGAATATAATTGTATAAAATAAAATTAATTAATATTTAATTAAAAAAATATGGGTTATTAAATCCATATATTTATAATTTGAATGTTTTTATATATTTATTTTGAACTTTCTTTGCCGAAAAAAAAAATATTTAAATCTATATTTTAATTGGGCTTTTCTTATGTTTGGGTCAAATTGTATTTAATTATTGTGGACCATAATAAGTATGTGATTACATTAATTTGGGCTTTTATACTAATTGGGTCTATTTTATATTTGGGTAATATTAAAATTCTATTTAAATTAGGAGAGTTAATAAATTAATAAATAAATAACTAAACCTAATCTTCCTCACCTATTTTGTATGAATTGGTGAAGAGAGGAGAGAGAATCTAATTTGAAGCTTGAAGGAACTGGAAGAATTGTTAATCATGTAAGTTGTTAATTATTTGTTTATTTTTGATGTGATCATTTAGCAGTTAGAGAGTATTGAATTCAACAGCCATAAAAGAGTTCATCAAGGAAAGGGGTAAAAACCTTAATTTTTTTTTTAATTTAAGTTTCTTCCGTGAGTATCATATGGAGGAAAGTGTTGACTTAAATAATAAACTTCCATGTGGGATTCTAAATGCATATTTTATAATACTAAAGGCCATTTGTAGAGATTGTCAGATTTGCCTTGGTTGGAGCGGAAGACATTGAAATTTATTTGATTAAGGTTTGCAATATATATATATATATATATATATATATAAATATATATATATATATATATATATAATATGGGTTATTACATTTTCACCCTTTAAAATAATTTAGTCCTCGAATTCAAATAAGCTACAAAAAATGTGTTATATGATTGTAGCGCATTTATTTGTAACGATCAACGCGGATAAGTCATCGGTCCACGTAATTATCAATGTATTTGTAAAAGATTAAATACGACTCTGCGTACCAAGCCTTGGTAAGGTTCTTCGTGTTGCATCAAATTAGATCACATGATCCACCGTTGGTGCGGGCCGTCGCTAATATTTTTGAGTTTAATTCTTGTAAACGTACTCTTCGGAACATAATTCAAAATCACAAAAATTTCTTTTCGCGAATACCCAAAATATTTAAAATTATTTTTAATTTGTAAAATATTTATGTTCCACACATGACAAGGATCTAACAAATTATTTTTGTTTTATTTTACATAAATTCATACAAAACTCTAAAGACATCAGATAAACAAAACAACTTAAATTATATCACCAACTCTCACTAAGTCCTCAAGAATTTCAAAATATCATAACCTCCAATCAAATTAGTTCTCAAATATTATTACACCAAAAATATACTACTACTAAGATCTCTCCATCACCATACCAAACTCCAAATCATATATCCTACTATCTGAATAAGCAAATGATAGCTTTCAAAATCTCTTAAAAGTTCATCACTTAATATCTAATCATTCAATAAATCAATCATTCTCTTAGTGCAAACCTTAACCCAACAAATTCCAAAATCTCCTCATACTATCACTCAAAATTTTATATAAGATAACTCCAATATTCTACTAGGAAATAATCGCAAAATTCATTTACCCCAAAAGAATAATCTAATTACCTCGAATCTTTACAACAACTCAAAATTACAAGAGATCCTTTGCACTTAATAGTTTTAACTTTATCATATTATCCTACCGATTCACATGCCTCAAATTATTCACAACTTAACAAAAATTAGAGTCTAACCCAAATAAAATTCTCAATTCCAAAATCATAATAATTTGTAATTACCTGAAATAACTCTAACAAATAATTCTCCAATATCAAAACTCGATGATACAAATACTCATATCATAATCGTATAATCATTTCTTAACTGAACATAATATAACATTATTCTCCTTAATGATCCAATCACAATCCTTAACTAATATTATTGCTCCAACGCATAACAATAATAATCTTAACAAATTATCTCGCCTTTCTCAAATCAACTACAACTTAAAAAGCTAAAAACACTTGGTTAAAATCAAGACCAACCAAACAGATAACAAAATCAAATCAAACACTTACGTCTACCTAGTGATTTACCCACAACTCACAGGTCAAACCTAAATAGGTTTTCTACAACAAAGAACCTAAGCTTTGATACCATCTCTGTTTCCCGAAAAGGAAAGGGAGGCCACGTGCAAAGCACAACAAACCTCAAAATAAGTAAACAGAGCACTAATAACTTCAAAATATTAATAGTGGTGATCCATTAATAAAGTACTAAATACAATTTCTCCAAATAGAGTCACAATAATCAAAACTTAAAATTCGAAACAACCTAGATGGTCAAAGGCAACTCTCTCATCACCCTACCCCTGAATCACCCTATGAGCACTCCGAAAAAAAAAACAACGATGAGCCAATTGCCCAGTACGGATACAAATATACAAAAGATATACAACTGATATACGAAAATAACTGAGACAAACTGAACAAAGCCTCAGGTGCAAATACGGACGAAAATATAATATCCAAAGATCTGAATGGAATATATTTGAATCAACATAATTAACGAAACCAATAAAAGAATAAAGAGGTAACGAACTGAAGTAACTAACTCAATGACTTGAACTAAACAGAAACCAACAAAACTAATCCAATAAAATAAGAGGCTGAAACAAATGGCTGGAGTTATTTCATACCGAATGAGCTCAGAGATATACTTTGCCACACGGGCAAGTAAAAATAATGCCACACAGGCAAATCAAATGATGCCACATAGGCAACCAAAATAATGCCACACAGGCACATCAAAACAATGACACACAGGCAAGTCAAAATAATGCCACACAGGCAATCACACATTGGACCGCGAATCCAAATGTATGCAAATCGGATAGTGTGTTTGGCACAACATCACCAATCCGCGGAAACGAAAAAACTAGGGTTAACCCATACGCCTCCCACAACAAAACACCAAATGGCCCACTACCTGGGAGCCCCAAATCGGAGACGCCAGTGGACTAATCACACCACACGGAGAGAGTGTCGTTCCTCTCGTGCCAAGGCGACATGCATGTGGTACCCCCACAGGTGGTTATAGCTCAGGTATACACTATGGTATATTCTAACAAAAATACCATGTCACAACACATGCGACATAATATTTACAAAAGGGTTCTATATGTATATGTTGAACCAAATCAAATTCTAGTCACAGTCTCAAAAGAATGTAGCAACATGTACCGCTTCTACAATTATTAAAAATAAATACTAAACATGATATCTTAATTCAAAGAGTACAAATACGAGTCCAATGTGTCAACTCCAAAATGAAACAAATATGAATTTCACAAGAAATAATTATGTGAAATAATAACAGAATTTTGAAATAAGGGACAAAACGAACAAATCAAATTTAACAAGAATGTCATTTGAAAGAGTACGGAATCCGTGCACGATACTTCCAACCCATTTATAAAGACACTACACAAAGTCTTACTCTCAAGTGCCAACGATATCAAATCTGAAAAACGTTATTCACCACCTAAACATATTCACCTCAAATTAAATATAATCCAACTCATAAACTCCAAAATAATTACGCAATTCATTCAAGGTACATTTAATCATCGCCTTAAATCAATTATTAATACTCCAAAATTTATATACTAAGTATAACTCTTTTAATTCTTTCCGCTCAATTTAAATAATTTAATAAGATTTTATTATAATCCAATCATTAATAACATAATACTATTAAATTTATTATTAAAACTTTTATAACTATATACTTAAAATTTATTAATTTAAATTAATATACATAATTCCAATTTAATTTTCCAATTCCAATTTATAAGCTTTATGGCCAAATATATATATTAAAATATTATATATATATATATATATATATATATATATATATATATATATTAACCAACTATGAACATATATTTACTAACATTGCCATCATCTTGCTACTTCAAATCACTAACGTTTTTTTTTTACAGGCCCATTCGTTTATATATATATATATATATATATATATATATATATATATATTCATGAATTAGGTTTCATTCTATGAACCATTTCTATTTATATATATAAATTAGTACTTTTCATTCCAACAAAAAAAAAAGTTGCACATGGATCATTACTATTATATTTCTCTCTCTATATAGCCCCTGACATAGCAATCAAAAGTATCCCAATACAATAAAAGCATACCTGAGATTTCTTTTCTTCCGTAGAGCCGCACAAGTCTTCCTCCTCTTTTTCCCTCAATTCGTATAATGAAATAAAATTAGGTCGAGCTGTTTATTAACTAAGAGGCCTTTTTTTTTTTATAATAAACTTCTAATTAGGTTCAAATAATAATAAGGCCCAAATTGTACTAAATTAATTTACCCATCTCTTATTAATATTTATTAGCCCACACAAATTAAATAATTAGTTTGACCCAAATAAATGACAAAGTTCATAACAATATATTTTAAGAATATAAATTTAATATTATTTTTTTCCGGGATATTACAATTGAACTTCCCGATTTTCTAAAATCTCAACTTTGTAGAATCTGAATCTCAAAAAAATAAGGGTAAACCAAGATTCAAAAATATTTTTTAGTATAGTCCAAATACCTTTCAAGTGGTTGTAATCAAGATACAACTGCTGTAGCAGAGTTAAGTTTCCAATCTCTCTTGGTATAATTCCATCGAATTTGTTGAAAGATAATGACAAAAGTTGAAGCTCTGAGCATTCATGTAGACCTGTTGGAATTGGACCAGAGAGTTGGTTCCTAGACAGATAAAGCCCATGGATTTTCGGAATCCCGTGGCAAATATCCCTTGGAAGATTTCCTAGACAGACCAAGATTGCGCAGCGTCGAAATGTTGAAGATGGGGAGAGGAATAGAGCCTGAAAGCTGATTATTTTGCAACTCCAACACTCGCAAGTTTTTAAAACTACCAAAATCCCCTGGAATATTTCCTTGTAGAGGATTTCTCCCTAAACTCAAAGTCTCAAGCTTTGATAAATTGGATAAAGAAGGTGGAATGGTGCCGGTGAAACTGTTGACTGAAAGCGACAAGTATTTAAGATTTGGTAATTTACTCAACCATGAGGGGAGCTCCCCTCGGAAGCTGTTCTTTCGAAAGCGGATTTCTTTTAATCGACGCAACTTAGACAAATCTTTGGGCAGTCTACCATTGAAGCTATTGTTGGTGAGATCAAACGAAACAAGAAACGAGAGGTTTCCAATTTCTGGAGGAATGGTGCTAATTAGGCCCATGTTAGAAAGATTCAAGGCCATGACTCGTCCATGGCGAGTGTTACAAGTGACTCCAACCCAACTGCAGCAAGACGCTTGAGTAGTGATGGACCAGTTGGTCGTCAAGATGCGGTTAGGGTCGGAAATGATGTGAGATTTGAAGGTCAAAAGAGCGGATTGATCGGTGGTGATGTTAAGGGATAGGTGATGATGATGATGATGATGAGTAGTTGTGGCTGAGCAACTTGTAAAAATGGTGGTATGATGATATTCTAACAACACTACTATGATCACATAGAAGCTGAAGCAAATAGTTGTCCTCATGACTTTTTAATTTTATGGTAAAAGCTATGAAATTGCAAACAAGGCATGCTGCAAAAAGGAAGTATATATGGTGTTTTAGAAATTGTATTCTTTTCATGACCAAAAAAAAAGAAAAAAGAAATTGTATTATTTCCCATATATGCATTGGTGTTGTTTGAATAAGGAAAAAATAAAAACAACCAATGAGAAAGAAAAGGAAAATTAGTGTTGTTTGGATTGAACCAGCTGTGGCAGTCACAGTCATGCATGGTGCAAGTCTAGTGGAATATAGAAATCTTACCCATGCCGAATAATTTAATACAGAGGATTTGAGTCCAATTCTTGTCGTCAAAGTCGAGCTTGAGTCTTCCACTACAAATTTGACTTAAATATAGTTCATGACAATAAATAAGATGCCATTGCTTTGGCGAGTCTTCCACTCTTACAAGTGTGTAGTTCACAATAAATATGTCGGCCGATGATCTTGACTTATTCTAAATGATTTAAGCTTGACTTAAATATACTTCATAAAAAATTAGATGCCTTTGTTACTAGGCTCAAAATAATTTATAGCAACACCCCCACGACTAAATTTTTAGCTGGCATTCCGTACGTTCTCGTAATCATGTCCCATTTGATGTTGGTTCTAATTAATTTTGTCATATTTTAAAACTCAAATTGTGATGTGAATTATTTTAATGTTCGAAAATAGATTTTCGAATATAGTAATATTTTTAAAGAATTTTACAGTATTAACTATTCCATTAATTAAAATCAAAGAGACTCATATTCAATTTAATTTTACGTATTAACCATTTAAAAAAAATAGAAAAATAATATATCATACGACATTATGTATCGACTTTTTTTATTGCCATGAATAACTATTAGTGAATAGTACTTTTTAATCAAATATGTAATATAATGGACTAATCTTATAATCTCATGTATTAATATACTGCATAATTATAATTTAATAAAAAAAATTCGTAAAATCTATAACATGACTCAAAAATTAAATGAGATTTTTTTTTGCGAGACGGGAAGAGTATTATATAAATGATGCATCGCAAGTTCCGTATAAATTACATCTTAAAGAATTTCTTTTAAATTTATTAAAATTTCATGTACGTAAAATTTGGCATAAGATTTAACCTTGACTTGAATAGAGTCCACAAAAAATTTCACTACAATCTAGATGCCTTTACTTTAGCGGGTCTTCCACTCTTAGGCTATGTTTGTTTGCAAGGATTATAATTTCGGGATTATAATTATAATGTTAAGACTATTAAACTATTTTGAGACTAATAATCTTAAGTCTAAATTTGAATACAAACAAGACACTTGAGATTAATAGTCCTATCCTGCAAACAAACATAGTCTTAGTATGCATGTGGTTAAGCCTAAATTTTTCTGTCCACGAAAAATTCCACTACAATCTAGATGCCTTTACTTTAGCGGGTCTTCCATTCTTTAGTATGTGGTTAAGCCTAATTTTCCTCCCCTTTTAAGGTCAGTTTTACAAGTCTATCGTCTTAGGTTTTATTTGATAAAATTAAATAAAAAATTTTAAATATATAAGAGAATTTGAATGAGTTGAATAAAGTAAAATTTCTGAATATATAATGAAACAATGTGTAAGACCCCAGCTTTTATAAATAAAGATGAATTTTTTCTATAAATATTATTTTTGAATATTATGGAATAAATTTGATATAATGTTATAGTTGTGGGTAATATTTATAAATTTTGCAAAGTATCTGAAGTTGTTATAAAATATTCGTTTGGTGGGGAATATTCTTTTGTTAGGGAATATTAAATACAATGGCTCAATCATTGGTGGACCCCACAATGTAATTATTGTCGAATTGAGAAAACGACAAAAACATTTTATAAAAATAACTACGGAGGTGTTACCGTTAAAAGCTGCTGAACTACCCGGTGGTAGTAAATATGCGATGTCTGGCGTGAAGCATAGTACACTTAGATTAATTTGATGCTTACGTGAGAAGTCACTTTCACTATGCTCAATTATTGCTACAAGAATTGTTGCATCATATCTCTTATATTATTGATTCAATTATTGTCACAAAGATCATCTCATATAATATGTTATAGTATTAAATCAATAATTGAGACGACAAGTTATAAATGATTAATATTTGTTGAAAGATTAAATATGTGTTGATGAAAAAATGATTTGTGGTAAGTTTGATTATTTTATGGGGGCTCATATGTCATCATCTAAGAGTCTCTTCATCGATAAGTAATTACCTTCGTCGATAGTAATTACCTTCGTCGATAAGTAATTACCCTTGTGAATAGTATTTACCTTCGTCAATAGTATTTACCTTCGTTAATAGTAATTACCTTTACCAGACGTCCGAACCACTTGTCGTTTCACATTACAGGCGTCGAACCACTTGTCGTTTCACATTACAGGCGTCAAACCACTTTTCACATCATTAGTCGTCAAGCCACTTGCCTTTTCACACGACAGGTGCTAAGCTAGAAATCTTCTATAAATAGAGGCTAGGGCTTCATTATTTTTCACTTAATTTGTTCGAAGCTATAGAGAGAGAAAGTATAGAGAATAAGAGAGAAAGAAGAAGAGTATTTTGTTACTACACCGTCAACTTGCGATTCAATCTCCTACCAAATGTAAGGGGTGTTATTCTTTCTTATTCATGAAGAGAATCTGTTGTTATTCCATCGCTTATTATTCATTGGAATAACTCGTGTATCGCTGTGAGTTTACCCTATACTTGGTGACATTCTTCTATTATTCTGTTGGAACATCCTGCATGTATATTTTACAATCGACTGGGTTCCGCTCTTTATTATTCTCATTAGAACATCCTGTGCATGTGTTTTACACCGACCGGTTCCGCTCTTTATTATTACATTGGAACATCCTGTGCATGTGTTTTACACCGGACCGGTTCCATCTTTATTATTCTGTTGGAACATCCTATCGGTTGTGAATTTCACCCGACACGGTTCCGCTTCTTTATTATTACATTGGAACATCCCGCTGCCGGTGTGAATTTCATCCGACTGGTTCCGTTCTTTATTATTCATTTGGAATAACTCGTGCATGCGGTCATCGCATGTATGGTGATTTCTTTTGTTATTCCATTCTTTATTATACCCAAATTGGTTAAAACTTTGACTTCTATACTCCATGAAATTAGTGGAATATCCTTGATATTTGCGTTTCATCCAAAGATCTTTTCATGAAAATATTCTTCGATCATTCTTGAATTTTACTCTACAAAACAAAGATTATCATGTTGATAATTTGGACGTTAAAATTCCTGGATAAAATAATTCTTGAACTTGTTTTATTGAATTCTTATATCATTGTCATCATCCTCATGTTTATATTTTTTTAAAGTCATCTGTGGCACATGGTGCATAGATGGACTTGGTATGATTATGACCGAGAGACTATTCGGTGTAATCATGGCCGTAATGTTACAAATGATGTGGTAAAAATCCTCGATGGTAGTAGTGCATTGATGGGCGATTGTTGGCATGATCATGACCATTAATGACTACACAAATATTCTTGGCCCGTAGTGCATGAATAATTGTGGTCGTGATACTAAAGAATATCCTTGGTCAGTAGTGGTGGGGTGATTCGATGATGTGGAATATTTATTAAAGTTGAGTCTCAAATATAACAATGATGAAAACCTTTTAAAACCTAAAAGATAGTAGACTTTATTTTCTACTTGACTCTTTTAATGGATTGCATATTCATTCATGATTAAAAACTGGTTGTCTATTGTATTTTATCGGTTTAACATTGTTGAAGACTATTGATAATTTATTACGCATTATCTTAGTCATAATATTTCTTCTTCAAATTTAGTTGAGCTCACCCTTTCTTTCACCGTTTCTCTTCAAGAAATGAGAATATAAATTTGGACGAGTCGGGAAGCGAGTGATGGTCCCGAAAATAGCATTAGTAGTCCTCACTATTACGTGAAATAGTGTGATAATAATTATAATGAGGGACTCCTTTTTTTGAGTTTGTATAATATCTAGTAGACGATATTTGTATTTAAACTCACGCTTTATGTCGAATTATACACGCATACGCTTATGTTAGCAAAGTTATTTAAATTACATCACTATGTAGTGGCGACCCAAGATGGGTGATGTATACCAATTTTGGGGGCGTCACACAATGTGTTTGATAATTGTTTGTCTAAAATATCTGAATACATGTATTTTACTATTGTACCAATTTGAACTATTATAAACAAATTTATTATGTAATTATAAATAAACAATATTATTTAAAAAAAATCCACTACAATCTAGTCCATCAAAAATTCCACTACAATCTGATCTTGCCTTATTCTAAATGATTTAAATTTAGTCCATCAAAAATTCCACTACAATCTAGGTGCACAATCTACAATAAATTTGACTTAAGATTTAACCTTGACTTAAATAGAGTCCACGAAAAAATCCACAACAATCTAGACTTTGCTTTGACGGGTCTTCCACTCTTAGAATCCAAATGTGGCTAAAGTCATGATTTTCACAATTCTCTCCTAATAAATTTAATCAGATATGCAATATGTTATTGGCGAAGTCTGATACAACTTTAATTCAAATATGATTCTAAAATTATTTGAAAAGTGATTTGGTATGTTTCTGAAGTAGAGGGCTGCTATGAATAACTATGCGAGGTCGGGGGCAACGCCCTGGCCCAAAAGTTTGGGGGAAGTTTTGTACTTTCATGGTGATTTCAAGTTCTTGTATTGCAATATATAAAGACAACTGTGTGCGTAATAAGTTGTACATTTGTGCTGAAAATATAAGCTCCCCTTCAAAATATAAGAGACTTAGGTAGTGTTTGATAAAATTGAATGTTAATATCTGAATAATGTAAAACATCTGTCTAGAATTGTATCTGAATAAAAAAATATTGTTTGATAATTAATTTTTCCAAATATCTGAATAACTATATTTTACCATTTTAATCCTTCACCCAGTATATTCCATTTTAGCCAAAATGTGAGGAAAATAAAAAGTTTAAAAAATACCCATTTTACTAATTTGGCAATTTGGGGAAACTAAGCAACTAAAAACATCCATACATACAAATGAATTGGGGGTGTGCAATTGCTCACCATTTTCTCTATCTATATTTTATTTGAGTGTATATAGATTTCGTGAAAAATGGCTCTTGTAGTTCCCAGTCGTCAATTATATCCCACATCAACAATTTTTATGGACTCATTACAGTGATTGCACTGCTCAGTTCTAAGCTTCAGCTTCGTGGTGCCACACGCCTGCAGCTTTTGAGGTATTATAGAAAAAGTCAGACTGTGTTGGATTTGGATTACGAAGACGGTAGTGATGGTGATGGGTTGATAGCATCTGGAAATCGAAGAGGGAGGAGAGGGATACAAAAAGAATTTTGTAATATTGATGAGGTTATTTTTGTCCAAAAAATAATCAATTTCGTTCGGACCCATTTCTGAATAGTTTACATTTATATTTGTCCCTTACCGATTAAGAGGCAAAAAAAAATTAACAAACAAGTTTAGCCTCTAACCGAATCAGAGGCACATTTATTAAGTGACATTCAGATGTAATTAAACACAGCCTAAGGAATATTTAGTTTAATATATAGTTATAACATGGTAATGAAATTATGTTGTTACACTTGAGAATATTATGTTATTTTATATTATCATCAATAAAACGACTCTTTTTGTTGATTTTTTTTCCCAACACTTTTTGTGCAATGAAGGGAGTATTAATTAGTTAAAAATATATTGTTTTGACATATATTTTTTTTATTGTTAATTAGTTAAAAATATATTGTTTTGACATATATTTTTTATTGTTAATTGGTTAAAATATATTGTTTTGACATATATTTTTTTATTATTAATTAGTTAAAAATATATTGTTTTGACCTATATTTTTTCTTGTTAATTAGTTAAAAATATATTGTTTTGACATATATTTTTTTTTATTGTTAATTAGTTAATAATATATTGTTTTGACATATATTTTTTTTATTAATTTGACTAGTTGATAAGAAATGCTTGTACCGGTTGGATTATATTTTAACTAATTAACTAATATATGTCAAAACACTCAATTTTCTCATCTCTCAGCCGGTACAGTTTGTACCGGTTGGAATATTTTTTATTTTTTTAATGCAACTTTAATGTGCTGAGTCATCCCATATAATAGAGAAATGCTTAAAAAAAATACCCGGCCGGTACAAGCATTTCTCTATTTTTATTGTTAATTAGTTAAAAATATATTGTTTTGACATATATTTTTTTTATTGTTAATTAGTTAAAAATATATTGTTTTGACATATATTTTTTTTATTAATTTGACTAGTTGATAAGAAATGCTTGTACCGGTTGGATTATATTTTAACTAATTAACTAATATATGTCAAAACACTCAATTTTCTCATCTCTCGATTAATGCAGGTTTATGCAGGTTGGAATATTTTTATTTTTAAATGCAACTTTAATGTCTTGAGTCATCCCATATAATAGAAATGCTTAAAAAAAAAATGGTAAATTGTACAATTAGTTGTAGTCGACTAGAGTATTTTAATATTAAAAAATTGTTTTGAAATTATTAAAATGACAACAATTAATTACCATACTGATGCAATATATTAAAATAAAAGCCGGTAAAAGCAACATGCGAGTGGGCATTTATGACATTCAATCTAAAGCCTTCCAATAAGTTGATCAATGGTCCAAAAGTGGGTTGTTATAACGATGTCATTCATGGCAATGGTTGCTATGGATGGATTTCTATATATATATATATATATATATATATATATATATATATATAAGGGAATGATCCATGTGATCTATATATCTTTATTAAATAAAAAGTGACATATAACATCTATACCATTCGTCTAATTAATAAAGGGCAGAGATTGGATTTGGACTAAACCCGTCTGCTAGACTTACTAGCGGATGTATTAAGTATAATTTCTGGACTCTTATGCCCCCACCTTCCCCACTTAGCCAAGACAAATGGACAGAAATTACACACTCCGCTAGACATACTAGCGGACGGGTTTCTGCAATTCTCCAGGCCAAACAGAATTCGCACGTAAGTTTGTAGTTTAATATCCAAAATCTGAATTTAAACATGCCATTCATTCTTTGTCTACAGATCGATTGTATTTTTTTTATTTTTTATTTTATATTTTCTTGGAAGTTTCAAAGTTATATAATCTTGAAACCTAGATTTGTGGGAAAAATTGCATTTTTTTTGGTTCACATTTAGCTATGTCATAGTCATGATTCTTATAATTTTCAATAGAGGAGGAGAACCCGAGAAATTTTAAAACAGATTTGAAGTTATTATATAACTTTCTGGTTCAAGTGTGAATTCTCTGTTGGATATTCTTTACAGGGAAACCTACTGTTGGGTTTTTGCTAGGGAATTTTAGGTAGTCTGAGTATAATCCAGCTTTAGGGAGTTACAAATTTTCATTGTGTTTATTTAATTAACAAGAAAAATGTTTTTTTATAGGGAGGGTGTGACAGCAGTTGAAGAACCTGTGGACTGCCCAAATGTTTCTAGAATTGCTTGTACATATGCTGCCATATTTCAAGAATGTCTGCAAAATTCAGGCTTGCCTATTTGGAATAGATTGAATAATACTGGATTTTGGCGTCAACTAACCGTAAGTTTCATTGACAAATTGCTGGGAGCTGGGTAGATTGGTTTTGTTGTAACTCTCTCTAAGGAATCACTTGAAGTTAGTAAAATTAGAGCTCAACACTATATTTATGATCGTGAATGAGTTAAAAGCAGATGTAATGCTTTTTCTCGCAGCTTACATTCTGTTTTATTACATTGATATCAGGTTCGGGAAGGAAGGTTGCCAGGAAAGACTACTGAACTTGAAAACCTTGAGGGCAATATTACGGAAGTCTTGCTCATGGTTCAGGTTTATGTTAAATATATTTGCTCCTGACAGCCATTTTTCTTCCATCCTAAAGTACTTGCGCAATATTATCTTCTATGCAAAACTTGTATTTTTTTTTTCATTATTCCTTTTTTATTCATGAACACTTAGGTTTCCTCAGCAAGCTTTGATGATGGTGTAGTAAATGATGAACTTGAGAAGATGGCTCGAGCATTTGCTGCAGGAGCTTATTCTAATTCTCCTCCATTGCCACTAACAACACTTTTAGTTCAGGTACTTTGTAAAATTTATTTTTTTCAGTTCTGTAGTATCAACTGATTTAAGGTATCCTCCTTCTTGGGTTTGCATACCAATAATTTTCTTTTCACATGCCATTTTTTTTATTAAAAAAAATACACTTACTACCCTTAACTAGCACCATCATACAAAGTTACTAGGTTGAGTAGTAACTAGGAATAATAGATAAAGATAATTTAAAGAATTTAATACAGATTTTGTTTTCTTGTCTATTTATTTTTTAAATTGCTGCATTTGATCTTGAATAATGGATAGTACATACGTTTATCATTTTACTACTCTTATGGTGTTTTCATACAGATAGACATGTGGATGAGTTGTAGGTTTAGCTCCAAATTCTTCTTTTCTGATCTGGGTCAATTGTCAACTAGATTATATTTTGTCATTCTGAATTGTTTTATTGGATTTGCATCTTTACGGGATTGATTAGCTGTCTTCATCTATGCTAATTAGTTCTTAATGTTTTTAATTTACAAGTGTTCTCTATAAGTTTTGTTCAGAGGAATTTAATCATCAGTACCACTGACTCCAAAGGCATATTTACTTTTGCAAAGATGTCCCCTTTATTTTTCTGTTTCTCTCTTTTTGATGATTAAGCTTAGCAGATAGCCGTAGTGTATCTTAAGGTCAGAATCACTAATGTCTTGCTAAGGACTTCTTTTGGTGGAAAAAATGAAGCATTTGAGACGTATGTTGTTTAGATTGACAATATGTTTAAGTTCAACCCACTTTCAAAACGCTATTATCATTTTTTTTTTGTATATGGCATTCTTTTTGTCATGCAGGATCATAAAGGAATATCTAATGTAGCACCAGCTGTTGCTCCATTGCGCTCCTTATCCATTCCGAAGCAGAGAGTGAAACTGGACTGCAGGAAGTAAATAATGTTGGGGAAGCAAGGATTCATGATTATATAAGCAATCTTCAGTTTCGTATATCTCCAACGGCTTTTTTCCAGGTACTTCTTCCTCTTTCTGTCAATTGATATGGAATAGGAGGTTTGGTTTATGTTGCTGTATTGTTGTCATGTTGCAGGAGGTATTCTTTTATTTGTTACAGGTTTACACGTTGACAAACAAGTTGTATACAGGTGGTTTAATATGTAAGTTGTAAACAGGTGGTTTAATATGTCTAGCTGATTTGCATAAAATGGGTTAATATGTACTTGTGTACTGGACGTAATATGTACTAGCTGATTTGCATAAAATGGGTTGATGTACTTATGTACTGGACGTGACAGAAGGTTTCTGGATATTTGTTAATAACACGTCCGCTACTCTTACTAGCGGACAAACTATTTCCATATTTCAATTAGCAGCTGATTTGCATAAAATGTTACCATGTCCGCTAGTAAGTCTAGCGGACGGGTTTAGTCCAAATCCAATCTCAGCCATTTATTAATTAGACGGATGGTATAGATGTTATATGCCACTTTTTATTCCATAGCATATAGATGTTATGGATCATTCTTCGTATATATATATAAGCTATAAACGCACCGGATATCTTATTGTTCTTCTTCTGTTTACACATCTTATTTGTTTTAAAAATAGACATTCATATTCATTTTGTTTGTTTTAAAATTGAGTTAAAATAGTGTATATATAAACCGTCTTAGAATTATGATATATCATTAAAACAAAAAGTAAAAATAATTTTGTCTACCATAAGAATTTTATTAACGATGTGTCTTTATTGATAGTGTATGAAACTTTAATTCTCGATATATATTTTTGTTGTTAAACTATAAAAATATATAAAGTTCCTAAAATGTCATAATTTTTATTTTTGATTAATTGTTACTCCACTACTACTATATTTTTAACAAATGGTTAGAATATATGTGATAAGATAAAATAATTTTTCAAAATTATGATAAATATTGTTATCTGTAATATATAGTATTATTTAATATATATATATATATATATATATATATATATTTAGATATAAAATTTATGCAAAACAGAAACAAATTATAAAAATAAGTAAAATATAAATCCGAGTCCTTTGAATTCACAAAGTCTCCTTAAAACAAATTTATTCCCTCACTGGTGCTAAAGGATTAATTGAATAATTATTTTCCAAGATAAAACGGATTTCTAGTTCTTAATTAGAAGCACTTCAAAATTAAGAACAATTCGAACCAAATTATATGTTATGTACCAAACTTATATGAACAATAATGATGCATGCATGAAGGAAAACTGGAAAAACTTACAGCACAATTTTATTGCAGAAACGGGATTTTTGCAGAAGCAGAACGGGACGGGAAACGGAAATTATCTACAACGGGCAGAGAAGGCAGAACGGGATTTTGCAAGGGAACGGGAACGAAAACTATCTTGCAGAACGGGAAAAAATATTACAAAAGGAAAATAAACTTGTGTAGAAATAGGATCCCACATAGTTTATTTATAGGACCCGACCCACCCGAACGGCGGCGACGCGCGTGTGGGTTTGAACCATGCCTTGGCTAGGTCCTCTCCCTTCCACAAAAGTGGGTTTGGGGCCCTTCTCGTTGAGCAAACATCTCATATATATGTTCTTCATTTTTCCCTCTAATGCCCTATGTGAGACTTTTGCAACTTTCAACAATCAAGTATAGGTGACTTTGGAGTCAATTTTCTCATTCAATTCTTAATGGATTTGAACACATAAATATACTGAAGTTATACTCACACGAAGGAGGAGAACACATTGGTGCAAAGACCCGACATTTCCGGAATGTGGGTCCCTCATTAAATTGAGCCTCAAAATGCTCTAATATTTAATATTTCAAATCCCATTTCCAACAAATATATCTTTAATTTTGAAACTCTATATATATTAAAACTTTTCACTTACTCTATTTGTCTCCTTCATTTTTGGGTAAAAGGGTAAGATAAACTAATTTTTCCTTTTTTGTTTTTTTTGGTTTTTTTATCTTAGGTGGTAAATTTTAGGTAATCTTTAACTACTCATTTTTATTGTTTCAAAAAAATTGCATCCTCAATGTTTTCAATTTATCTGTTGGCTCCTTTTATTGTTGTCTAATAAACCTGACCTCCCCATTTTATCAATTTAGCTATCTACTTTTCTTTTTATTTTTTAAAGGCATTTATACCAGTAGTTTATGAGGTTATCACTTTTTCCTTGTTTGTTTTTGTTTGGATATTATATTCGAGCTAGTGGTTATCTTGACACTTTATCATGTATGTGTGAATTGTGATTACCAAAAATGTAATATTATTAGTGTACCAAATACGATCACACATGAGTATCTTGACGCTTTATCAGTATCTTGACATTTGATCAAGTACGTGTGATTACCGAGAAAGTAAGATTATCAATGTATCAAACACGATTTACAAAAGATAGAAACCCGTATTACCGAAAATCTGAAATGACCACTTAAGATAATTTGTACCAAACGCACTTGAGGTTTCCATTGAGATAGTAGAAAGTCATTTATGTTCATCAGGTAGGTTTCAAATCTCTATGATGAAGAAGGTAATGCAATTTAATGTTTGTAACATCTTACAAATGCATGTATATAATGCCTTCTAGTTCAATTCTAGGAAGAGAGTACAAAGCTATATTACAGGTAACCTTGACAGTACAATTATTTGGACTTGACAACCTTTCTGAACAAGGCCTAGGACAAGGGTTTTAAAAACTTGTCAACTTTACTATTTGTTCTCCTAGACAAAAACTTCATACAGATAGGAGGCTTCACCCCAGCCAAAGCAAGTATTGAACTAGGCAAAGTCCATATACCATCCCCACAAATCAAACCTGAAGCCACTGCAGGTCCAAAAGCATCTGCCTTGGCCTTATTTATCTTCTCCCAAACAAATAATATCAAACTTCCAAGGCACATATCAATGGCAAAATAAGACCCCAAATAAAAAGGTATTGCCATTGCCATTGGAAGTGGAATAAACCACGCGCGTTTATTCCCCAAACCATCCCTTACCAGGTTTATAAGAATCGCGGAACCAAAAAACACATAACACAGAAAAAGGCAATTTTTTGGTAGGGATGAGAATCCATCAACCCCTAACTTGGCCATGTTCCGATAAACAAGAGCAAATGGTGCAGGGTATTCACTTCCAATTAGTCCTAAATCAGGGAATGCTTTATAAAATACCCAAAACACGCAAGGAGAAATTACGCAACCCATTGCTGTACCTATCGCTTGGCTCACAAACATGGACCGCGGTGAAGCCAATGTCAAGTATCCGGTCTTGAAGTCCTGCATAAGATCAGATGCTGTAGAGACAATATTCATCATGACCCCACAAGCTGCTAAACCTGCAAGTACACCACCATGTGAGGATCCGGCCCCTATTGTAAAGATTGCAAGCTTTCCGTAAGTAGATGCAAGGGACCAGTCAGTTAGGCCGCATCCAAAGGCATTACAGAAGGCTAATGCGGGAGCGAAAATGTAGATTAAGATAATGTAGTACCACTTGAGCTGGTGGAAGATATGAGGAAGTGTTGCAGTTGAGATTGCTGCAATAGTAATATAACCTCCGATAGCAAACCATGTTGGGATTTGTTCTTTGAGAAAAAGTTGCATTCGACGCTGATCATCATAGGATAGAGAAGGGTTTACAAGAGATGGATGATCAGCAACCGGGAGATCAGTTGAGTCATTCCTCTTTCGGAGAATGTAAACCAAACCAGCAATAGTCCGGCTCAGAACCTTGACAAAGTTGTATAAGCCATCGCCAAGGATCATTGCAATGGCGATGAATACCTGTATATATTAATGCACTTAATTTCGTTATTAAGTATTCAGTGTTGTACTATACAACCCTGTAGACAAAGCTTTACAGTGTTGTACTGTACAACCCTATAGAGCTTAGACTGAAGTTGTCCATTTTATCGATACAAAGTTCTACAGGATTGCACAGTAGGTAACACAAAACTCTACTGGGTTGTATATTACAACACTGTACAATTTTGTCCAAGTAAACTAGACAACTTTTCTATCTAGTTTACCTAGCATTACTCATTACTCATTACAAAAAGAAATGAAACACAAACTAGAATTTAAGTTATGTACCTTGTAACCTTGAATACCACGCAGACTATTAGAACTGAGGCCTTCAGGGTACCAATCACCCTGTCTGGTTTCTATAAGAGGCCACATAACACCCCACGAAAGAAGTCCTCCAATCAACACAGATGCGTTTATGATATAGGGACAAATCATTCCAACTCCAACATAAGTAGCCGAGAAATCAAAGTAAAACCTGTACTTAAGTGACGAATAAGTTAATAAAATAGAAGAAATGTGAGACTAAATATGCATGTTATATAAGTGAAAGTGTTATATGCGTACTTGTGGTAATATGCTTTCATTCCGAATGTAGGAAACTTTGAGAATCCACAATCATCACCAGCAGTGAAAAACCATTGGAAAAAACCCCATAAGAAGCTGAATGAAAAGAACTTGCCTAATACTTTCACTTGTTTCCTGCATCATGTTGTATAATCTTGGAACTTTAAACTTTTAAACAGCTGAAAATAAAAATAAGTAATGTTAGCTTAATTTAAACGCAGTTTATTTAACTCAAAAATGTCGCTTTTGAAGCTTAAACGCAATGCACCAAAAATGACGGGGTGCATTAATTTGAAAATCCAACCGTTGCAAATGCAAGTAACCGAACAAACCCATGGTAATAAAGGTTTGTAGGAGGCACTCGATTGTTGACATGTAATGCACAAAATACAAGACTGATGATATAAAAATTGTCAGTTGTCGAATACCTCCCTTTTCAACATATTGATTAAGCATACCTTTCGTAGAGGCACAACTGAGAAGAGGCCTAGAAAGCTAACCAAAAAGAGAAAGCCAATCATCCAACTTAATTTAGGGTTCTTATAATCTAGGCTATCTTTGGCCTCTCCTGATTGTTTGGCAATGTCCTCACTCATCCCATAAAGATGACTCCCAAAGCCACCTATATATACCAAAACAACAAATAAGAGATTTTTAGAAGAGAGAAAAACATATTAATAATCAAAACAAACAAAAATTAGTTAACATGGTTTAATTTGCATGCATATTCTTAAGAACAGTGCATCCTCTGTTTTGAAATTTTGGAGCAATTTTGGCACTTCTGTCTCATAGAAGGTATGATTAAATAATTATCAAATCCTCATGAAAAAAACTGTTGAAAATGTACTTCTTATTCAAGTTATAATGGCTTATAACTTGATTGCTGACATATATAATCAGGAAGAACTGTGTTATTAAAGAATTCATAAAAAAATTTATGTTTCTCAAATATATATATGAAAAGAAAATGCAACTATTATCATCTAAGGACACTGTAAGTATTATAATGATAATTTGAGGGTGAAAGAGTCTAAAATGTATGATTCCAAATAAGAAAACTTTTAAATAATTCAGAAAATAAGCTTTTAGCTTATTTATTGTTTCAATATCATAATTTGTTTTACTAATAGTCATGACACTTCAACTTTTAGCTTATATAAGACAAATTGCATTATATATAGCAGACGGTTCCGGATTCCAAAAAGGGACAACCCGTTTGGGCAGTTTATATAAGAGAGAAATTGCATTATATATAGCAGACGGTTACAATAATTGTATAATTGTTATATAACAAATGCCATCTGTTATACAACTCTCTACTGTAAATGCAACTTGTTTTCTATATACTGCCCAAATAGATTGCTCATTTTGAACTGTATGAAATCAAAATTCTTTTTTCACAACCTAACCTAAGAACTTTTAATATAGTAATGATTCGTAAAATGTATTTGTTAGGTATCAAAAATGTACATACACAATTTCTATCATTCAATATAGGAACCATTAATCAACGGTCGAGATTAGAACTGAAAAAATCAACCATGGGTTACGTCCGCTAGCGGATCGTCCGCTTAGTATGGGACGACACTCTACTAGCGGATGACGGGTAGCGGAGTCGTTTGGTTCTTGTATTGAATGTTACACATACCGCTAAAGGCAATGCCGGAGGATGCAACCACACAAGTCTGAATGACAGTGTTCTCTTGGCGAGTAAAGGGCTGGTTGAGCATGCCAGAATTCTCAAGCAATTTGGTCCATGTCTTCACAAAAAAGAATCCCAAAAGCCCAGCCGAGACGTTAAGTGATGGTATAATCCCTGTGGTGAGATTTAGCTTCATAACTATGAAGGTAAACATAATTGACATGAAAAAACTCACCACAAAAGCCCTTATGGTAAGTTGTTTCCTCCATGAAGGAACTTCTTTTTTCTCAAATATCCTTTCTACTGATAATAATTCCTCCTCCTCCTCTTCTTCTTCTTGTTTTTCCTTTTTCTTTCTTTCTACCAATTTACTTGGTTTTTCTTCATTTTCTATGTCTAATACTCCCTTCTCTATATGTTCCATTCTCTCTCTTTTTCTTAGTTTGGATTGGTACCTAAGGATGAGAATGAATGAGTCTTTTGGATGGGTTTTATGGGGTAAGCTAATTTTGGAATATAGTGAGGTGGGTTTATTTTCTTTGGCAATATAATGATGTGCACTTACCACTTGCATGGGTACATTAGGACTGGAAATAAAAATAAATTTAATGTCTGATTCTCCATTTCATCTACTGTAGCTCTCATGTATTGATTTCAAATAATCTTTATTAATTTTTAAAATTAAGTGTGTATAGTGGGATATATAGCAGATTAGACACCACTTTATCAATTTTTAAAATTAAGTGTGAGATGATGAATAATAGTTGACAAAAATATATAGGGTGGGATAGCAAATTAGACACCAGTTGGGACATAGGATTGGATTTCTAGCAATTACTAATTTGGTAGATATACATTATTGCCTGCAAGAAAAGTACTTTGGTCCCATGACACTATAGTGGCACTTTGGTTTTTGAAAATTCAATGGCACTAGAACTGTACTATTTTTTGGAATTATTCATGGGATAATTTGTTTTTTTCAAAATTAATTAAATGATTGAATAAAAAAATTATCATTTGAACTATTATACCATTATCAATAATAACATATTTTAAACTATAATTTAAACTTGTTTATACATCAAAATATGATGAACAGTAAGTTGTTTAAATAATAAGTTATTTGCCAATAATAAGTTGTATCAATAATAAGTTGTTTACCTATAACAAATTGTTTACCAATAATAAGTTTATTGGATATAATAGGATATTATGGTCATTTTAGAAAAAGGTTGAGGATAATTTTGTTTAGAAATTTTTAGTCCCAATGGTGAAGATTATAATACCTAGTTGAACATGATATTAAATAAGGGTCCTTTACATAAGTATACAACAAATAGAAAGTAATTACTGAAAAGTCGTCAACCAAATAATTACAAAAGAATATAATTATTATAAAAATAATACAATTTACATTAATAAGGAAACCTAAAATCGAGACACGAATAAGCATCATAATTAATAATTCAAATTCAAATATTTGGATCTAACAACAAAACTAAATTCAAATTCAAAATAATAATTCAAATTTAAATACTCAAATTCAAATCTTCATCTCCTCACATACACTTTAAAATAAATTTCAAAGTCCGCAGCTTCTGCACCGCTACACCTCACATACTCATGCATTCTTCTGCATAAATCTCAGTTGTCCAAAACGCCAATGAAAATAAGAAGAAGATTAAGCCTCTGAAAAAATTTAAAAATAAATAGATGTTTTAATTGTGAGACCCCAGATTTTATCAATAAAGATTTAAATTTTGTCAAAATAATTTTTATATTATGGTGTGAATTTGAGATAATATATATAGTTGTGGGTAGTATTTATAAATTTTGCAAAGTATGCAAGTGGTTATATTATATTCGATTGGTGGGGAATATTAGGTTTAGCGAGGGAATATTAAATACAAATTTCAATCATTGGTGGACCCTATGCGAATTATTGTCGGATTGAAAAACGACAAAAATATTTTATTGAAATAACGGCGGAAGTTTTACCGTAGTTCTTGTTGAACTACTTCGGTAGTAAAAAAAATGCGATGTCGTGTGGTTGCAAGTAGTACTGCGGTATTGATTATTGATCTTTATGTGAGAAGTCACTCGGTTTGATTCCATTATTGTCGATTAATAATATGAATTATTATAAGCGATAATAACGCTTTGTTTTATTAAGTATTATTAACGTAATAAAAAGCGAAACATCTTTATATAAAAATAGAATCTTTATTAAAGTTATTACATAAATAGAATATATTATATTTTATTATGCATAGTGTTGCATAGTATTTTGCGTAGTGTTTGCATAGTAAAATATTTTTATATAAATAGAATATATTATATTTTATTTAAAAGATTTTTCTTTAAATATGAATGATCGATTAAAAGTAAATCAATACTGACCGCTCATGGATTAGTTCTTATCATTCCATTTTCCTATAAATAGAAGCTCATTCCTTCATTATTTTCTTACGAATTCATTGAAACTACAGAGAGAAATTATAGAGAGAAGCTATAAAGAAAATTATAGAAAGAAGAAGAGTAGATATTATTTCTTCACTATTTCTATATTCGGTTCTTTTACGGTAAGGGGTGTTATTCTTTCTTCTTGAAGAGAACTTACATTATTCCATTCATTATTATTACATTGGAATAACTTTTGTAAAAGTGGCATACCATATACATAACTCATGTATACGCAGCGTACCCTATACTTGGTGAAATCCTTATGTTATTCCATTGCTTATTATTACATTGGAATAACTTTTGTCTGCAGATTTACCCTATATCTTGGTGACATTCTTCTATTATTACATTGGAACATCACATGCATGTGTTTTACACCCACAGTTAATTTTATTATTCTGTTGGAACATCCTGTGCATGTGTTTTACACCGACTGGTTAAAATCTTTATCATTCTGTTGGAATATCCTATCTCGTGTGTTTACACCGGATCCGCTCCCATCTTTATTATTACTGTTGGAACATCCTCCGTTGTGAATTTCACCGACTTTGCAGTTCCGATTATTATTATTATTCATTGGAATAACTTTGTCTACATCATGCAATCTGCGCATGCATGGTGATTTCTTTTGTTATTCCATTCTTTATTATACCCAAATTGGTTAAAACTTTGACTTACATCTCCATGAAATTAGTAGAATATCCTTGATATTTGCGTTTCATCCAAAGATATCTTTTCATGGAAATATTCTTGATCATTCTTGAATTTTACTCTCTGAAAGCGAGTGTCATGTTGACAATTTGGGCGTTAATAATTCATGGATTAAATAATTCTTGAACTTGTTTTATTGAATTATTATGTCATTGTCATCATCCTCATGTTATATTATATTATCTTTGGCTTACGCGTGCGTAGATGAACTTAGTATGATTATGACCGAGGATCATTCGGTATAATCGTGACTTGATATAAATGATGTGACAAAAGTCCTCGATGGCACATGTAATGCGATGATGGATAGTTTTGGTATGATTATGACCGAGGGGTGATTCGGTATAGTCGTGACCATTGATAATTTGATGAAAATCCTTGGCCAGTGAGATACGGGGATGATTAGATGTGGTGGTTTATTTATTAAGTTCGAGTCTCAAATAAAAATTGATGAAAACTTTTAAAACCTAAAAAGATAGTAGACTTTATTCTCTACTTGACTCTTTTAATGGATTATTATTCCATTTGCAGATTAAACCGGTTGTCTATTGTATTTTATCGGTTTTAACACTGTTGAAGGCTAATGATAATTTATTACGCATTATCTTAGTCATAATATTTCTTCTTGGGCTAGTTGAGCTCACCTTTCTTTCACTTTATTCTCTTGAAGAAATGAGAACATAAATTTGGAGACGAGTCGGGGAACGAAGTAATGGTCGGAGGATAGCTTTAGTAGTCCTCACTATTACGTGAAATAGTGTGATAATAGTTGTAATGAGGACTCCTTTTGAGTTTGTATAATATCTAGTAGACAATATTTGTATTCAAACTCACGCTTTATGTCGTATTATATACTGACAGATTATATTAGTAAGTTGTATTTGAATTTATGTACCATGTAAGTGGCGACCCAAGATGGGTGACGTATACCTAATTTTGGGGGCGTCACATTAATGTTCTGAAATTTTTTTTATAACTATTTTGTTACTCATAAATAATAAAATGGTTACCTTTGTATGAATGGTTGGCTACCAACTGCATCACATTCAAACGAAATTGATAACTTAATAAAATTGAATTGGTTACCTTGGTCTGAAAGTTTGGCTACCAACTGCACTATGAAAAAACTGCAGGTGTGAATGTGAAAGTTACTTTATTATGAAGGTTTTGTTACCTTGGTACAAAGGTTTGATTACCTTGATCTGAATATTTGGTAATCAACTGTACTAAAAAAAATTAAAGTATGGAGGTTGATTGGTTACTTTGATATGACAGTTTGGTTACCTTGATATAAAGGTTTGGTTACCATCATCCAGTATTCATATCCACCGCCACCTCCATTTTAACCCTTCATTTTGAGAGATTAGCTACTGGAGATATCCAGTCCCCATTCCACTGAATCTTCCTCCAACAATGTCATCCATATCATCAAAACAATGTCATCAAAACCCTCCCTTTCTCTCCAACCGACAACCCCATCAACAAATATTATCTCTCTAGGGTACCAAATTTCTCTCCTTCCACTTACGATTCTGAGAGATCGCTTTATTTCCAAATTAGATCTTCTTCCAATTTATCGAGTAGTCCGCCCACACGGAATATTTATATAATAAATCTGAAAGCCTTAATTTATATATAGAGAGAAAGTGTGGTGGCGGAAAAATCGCAAATTGAGGACGACGGGAATCATGTGGAGAGAAAAGTATTTGAGTGGGGATATAGCTTATATATAGATAGATAGGGTTTTGCTTTGAATTGGAAACACTGGAGACAAAGTTGGGAGATTCCAGGTGTACGACTAACTAATATATATATATATATATATATATAAAGAAAAAATAAGTTGAATTGAATGAAGAAGAAAGGTGACTAACTGCAGTTGTTATAGATGAAGAGAGAGAGAAGTTTCATGGGTATAACTAATCCATAAATTAAAGAATTTTAATTGAATACTAATTCCTTAAATTAAGGAATCCAAATTACACAAATATTGTAAATAAAGTGGGAAGTGTATTAGCTGTGTAAAAATTTTATGAGTGGACTATTGTTGTAATTATTTTTAAAAATGTAATAGAATATGTAAATCACCCATTAAATAATCCCTTATATTAAGCCATTTTATAATCTTTGATTAATAGTCTCAAGTCCAAATTTGAAAACAAACAAGACATTCGAAATTAATAGTCATATCTCAAATGTAATTTTTGCAAACAAACATACTATGAGTCTTATTATGTACGTATTACAATAAATTTACGCTAAATTATAGTTGTGAAATTTATCATTATATGAGATTAGTAAGAATTATAAGAGGATCCCACAAATTATACATCTCTTTAAAAAAATTACCACTAATACTTATTCACCTAATTGACAATTAAAAAATCTGACATAAACATATAATACAACATTCATCCTATATATAATACTCTGGTAGTTATTCTTCCTCTCCACTCTTTGGGTGTAATTGGTAAATTAGGTCTGGAAATAAAAATAAATTTAATGTCTGATTCTCCATCTCATCTATTGTCGCATCTTATGTATTTATTTTAAATAATTTTTATCAATTTTTAAAATAAAGTGTGACAGATAGAGATAATGAATAATACTTCACAAAAATATATAGAGTGGAATAACATATTAGACATCTGATGGAACATAGGATTTTAAGTGATGATTCAAGAAGAACCATTTAAAAATATTCTTATTACATTATGAGTCTTACTAGCGATAAATTTGACGAAGTTTATCAATATATGAGATTGATAAAATTATACATGTAATATCTCGATAAAAAATAAAAATAAAAATAATTAATAAATAAATATTATAAAATGTGAGACCCTGGATTTTAATAATAAAGATTTAAATTTTATCGAAATAATTTTTTTATATTATGGTGTGAATTTAAGATAATATTATAGTTGTGGGTAGTATTTATAAATTTTGTAAAGTATGCAGTGGTTATATTATATTAGATTGGTTGGGGAATATTTGGTTTAGCGGGGAATATTAAATACAATAACTCAAATCATTGGTGGACCCTAATGAAATTATTATTTGGATTGAGAAAACGACAAAAATATTTTATTAAAATAACGGCGGAAGTTTTACTGGTTTAATCTTGTTGAACTACTTCGGTAGTAAAAAATGCGATGTCGTGTGTGGTTGCGTAGTAGCCTTGCGGTATTGATTATTGATCTTATGTGAGAAGTCACTCGGTTTGATTCCATTATTAGCCGATTAATAATATGAATTATTATAGCGATAATAACGTTTTGTTTATTCAGATTATTAACGTAATAAAAGCGAAACATCTTTATATAAAATAGAATCTTTATTAAAGTTATTCATAAATAAATATATTATATTTTATTATGCATAGTGTTGCGTAGTATTTTGCGTAGTGTTTTTGCGTAGTATTGCGTAGTGTTTGCGTAGTAAAATGTTTTTATATAAATAGAATATATTATATTTTATTTAAAAGATTTTTCTTTAAATATGGACCATCAGATTAAAGTAAATCAATCCTGGACTGTAAATGGATTAATTCTTATGCATTCCATTTTCCTATAAATAGAAGCTCATTCCTTCATTATTTTCTTACGAATTCATTGAAACTACAGAGAGAGAAATTATAGAGAGAAAAGCTATAGAGGAAAATTATAGAAAGAAGAAGAAGTATTCGCTACTTCACTTTACTATATTAGGTTCTTTTACGGTGAGGGTGTTATTCTTTCTTCTTGAAGAGAACTTACATTATTCCATTCATTATTATTACATTGGAATAACTTTTGTAAAAGTGGCATACCTATACATAACTTTTGTGTCGTGGCATACCACTATACTTGGTGAAATCCTTATGTTATTCCATTGCTTATTATTACATTGGAATAACCAAGTTATCTGCAGCTTTACCCTATACTTGGTGACATTCTTCTATTATTCTCGTTGGAACATCACATGCATGTGTTTTACACCTGGACTGGTTCCGCTTTTATTATTCTGTTGGAACATCACATGCATGTGTTTTACACCTGACCCTGGTTCCGCTTTATCATTACATTGGAATATCCTATCGTGTGTTTTACACCCGATCAGTTCCATCTTTATTATTACTGTTGGAACATCACAGCTTGTTGTGAATTTCACGACACAGTTCCGTTATTATTATTACATTGGAATAACTTTTTATCATCTGATAATCACCGCATGCGTGGTGATTTCTTTTGTTATTCCATTCTTTATTATACCCAGTTGGTTAAAACTTTGACTTCTATACTCCATGAAATTAGTAGAATATCCTTGATATTTGCGTTTCATCCAATATCTTTTCATGGAAATATTCTTACGATCATTCTTGAATTTTACTTTCTACGAAAACGATGTCGTATGTTGATAATTTGGGCGTTAATAATTCATGGATTAAATAATTCTTGAACTTGTTTTATTGAATTATTATGTCGTTGTCATCATCATCCTCGTGTTATATTATGTTATCTTTGGCTTACGTGCATAGATGAACTTAGTATGATTATGACCGGGGATCATTCGGTATAATCACGACTTGATATAAATGATGTGACAAAAGTCCTCGATGGCTTTATAATGCGATGATGGATAGTTTTTGGTATGATTATGACCAAGGGTGATTCGGTATAGTCATGACCATTGATAATTTGATGAAAATCCTTGGCCAGTAGTGCGAGGGATGATTAGATGTGGTGGTTTATTTATTAAAAGCGGAGTCTCGGCGATAAAAATTGATGAAAACCTTTTAAAACCTAAAAGATAGTAGACTTTATTCTCTACTGACTCTTTTAATGGGTTTCTTATTCATTTATGATTAAACCTGGTTGTCTATTGTATTTTATCGGTTTAACATTTGTTGAAGGCTAATGATAATTTATTACGCATTATCTTAGTCATAATATTTCTTCTTGGGCTAGTTGAGCTCACCCTTTTCTTTCACTTTATTCTCTTGAAAATGAGAACATAAATTTGAGACGAGTCGGGGAGCAAGTAATGGTCGAGAGAGGATAGCATTAGTAGTCCTCACTATTACGTGAAATAGTGTGATAATAGTTGTAATGAGGACTTCTTTTGAGTTTGTATAATATCTAGTAGACAAAATTTGTATTCAAACTCACGATTTATGTCGTATTATATACCTACGCTTATATTAGTAAGTTGTATTTGAATTTATGTACCATGTAAGTGGCGACCCAAGATGGGTGGCGTATACCTAATTTTGGGGCGTCACGGTTGGTATCGAGCTTAGGGATATGATCCACAGCTAAGATGTGAGATAAGAACTAGGAGGGAGAGAGCGAAATTCCTTCGCTAGTATGACCTACCTAAGTTTATTTGTTATTTAATTGGTCGGTTAGAGTATAGGGATAATATTTGATATATTAATTAACCCTTTTTTTCACAATTCCTTTCGGGTAATAAGAGTGTAGCTAGGTCGGCGGGGGAGTAAATGGAATAGAACGGTGGTCATCATTTAGTAGTTATATTTGGTGAATCAACTAGGGTGAAAGCGAACCCAACGTTGGAAGAGTGTTTTGCCACTATCATACAAGATGTCTAATGACATACAACCTCGTGTCATCATAAATGGCAGGTTGTGTCTTCATCCACTTCTTGAGTATATTTATGAGCACTACCTATATGATCTTGGTGTTTGTTTGAAGTATAATTCTCAATTTGAGACAGTGGAGATAATGATAAATCAAGAGAAGACTCACCATTGGGAAGAATATGATAGTAATCTTCTCATTTTTCTTTGGGGTCTATTGGGTAAACCAAGAATAATTCTGTGGCCATATGATATCTATCATAGCATGGCCTCCCATGTACGAAGGTTTCCTTGAGCACTTCCCAAAGATTCTAATTTCTAAAACAGTTTTTGACTATACATTTATGTAAGGTATCATTGTGAGGTGTTATCTGGGTTAAGGGATAGAAGTCACATTGGTATCGATGTGACGTCTATCCAAGTCTTGGATGAGAGTCACGATGTTGAATGATATTTCTATTATTAATAAATTTCATGGCGTATTCTTGAAGACTTCTTAGCCTACTTAGAGCGTGAAATCGAATTTTGTATTGACCCCAGTACAAAAACCCATTTCTTAAACCCTCAAATATTTCTTCAACTAAAAGGATCTGTTTACGAGGATTATGATGAAAGTCATAATAAAAGTATAGAACTGATGAAAATCATGGGTATATGAAGTATTAGTAAGTTTTATGATGAGTCATGTTGGTTAGTATGTGAAAACATGAAAGTTTCTTAGAAATCACAAAGAGTTGAAAATCAGATTTTGGTGAAAAACGTAACATGAAATTCAATTGACCATATCTCCTATTATATTTTGAATTTTTGAGTGTGGTCAAGTCCTAGAGTTAGATCTATGAGTTACCTAACTAATCCAAGTGGAATTACTGGAAAAGGTGTTGTGAATTTTTGTGTGGACTGATTTTAGCAAAGGAGGCTAAAGCTGTAAATTTCGAAAATGCTCTCGCCTGAAAACTTTAAGGGACTGTTTCGGCCACTTAAATTATGAGAAAAAATTCTGGGTTTTGAGACATGAAAGTATATGGTATAAAAAATACCTCCTGTCCAAAAATGAGCTCATTCTGACTTAAAATGATCAAGTTATGACTATTTCAATATTTAGGTTTTTCCAAATGAAAACGCTATAACCTGAAAGTTCTATAACTCAGATGACCATGAAATTTAAACTAGAAGCTCACGTTAACATGTGTAAGGTCCTGCCAAGATTTGGGAATTTTTGGAGTTAAACTTGAGGTAGCTAATTTCTTAAGGAATTAATTAGAAATTGATTTTTGAAAAATAGTAAATGAATTTTAAAAATTCCGAGAAAATATATTTTCATTATGGGACTATATTATGCTAAATCCCAGAAAAGAAATATTTTTGGGACTAATTTGGTATTTTTCATGAAAATAGTTTAATTCTGAACATATGAGTTAAATTTGTTATGTGAAGTAACAAAGTTGAAAATAGGATTTTATGGCTAGAAATCCTATATAGAATATATGCATATTTTTGATGAGGATTTGATAATTGGTGATGATATTTTATGAGTATGGCATTTTTTGAATGATTAAATGCATTATATGGTAAAAGCGTAAACAATTGAGATAAATTGTTTATAAATTTAAGAAGTGATTAAAATATTATTATAATATTAATGTTATTAGATTATGAGATTATTAAGTGATTGATAACATGGGGATATTCTTGAATCTGGATAAATTATATTATAAATGTTTAATATTTATCCTTTATCTCATTTGATTGATTCTTTATATCATTATCCTCATACTTATATTATGTTGAAAGTCATCTCGTGGCTTTTGTAGTGCATAGATGGACTTGGTATGATTATGACTGAGATTGTTCGGGTATAATCATAACTAGTGATTGAAAACACAATTATCTTTGGTAGTAGTGCATGGATAATTTGTGGTCGTGATCTTAATGAATACACAATTATCTTTGGTAGTAGTGCATGGATAATTTATTGGTCGTGATACTAATGAATACACAATTATCTTTGGTAGTAGTGCATGGATAATTTGTGGTCGTGATACTCTTAATGAATACAAAATTATCTTTGCCATAGTGCATGGATAATTTGTGGTGCGTGATACTTAATGAATACACAATTATCTTTGGTAGTAGTGCATGGATAATTTGTGGTCGTGATATTAATGAATACACAATTATCTTTGGTAGTAGTGCATGGATAATTCGTGGTCGTGATACTAATGAATACACAATTATCTTTGGTAGTAGTGCATGGATAATTTGTGGTCGTGATACTAATGAATACACAATTATCTTTGGTAGTAGTGCATGGATAATTTGTGGTCGTGATATCTTAATGAATACACGATTATCTTTGGTAGTAGTGCATGGATAATTCGTGGTCGTGATATTAATGAATATCCTTGGCACGTAGTGCGGGGATGATTCGATGATATGGATTAATTATTGAAATTTGAGTCTCAAAGAATGAAATATTAATTCATGGATGTGGTAAAAAGTCATCTTTAGTAGTAGTGCATTGATAGACTTGGTATGATTATGACCACGGATTATTCGGTATAATCATGGCCAGTAATTGAAAACACGAATATCCTTAGCCGTGAGTGCATGGATAATTCATGGTTGTGATACTTATTAATTTGAGTCTCGATATTATTGGTTTCTGATTATATATCTTTGGCTTGTAGTGCAAAGATGAATTGTTAATGAATATCTTTGGCGGATTACGAAGATGAATTTAATATTTTTAACAATAAAGGTATTCAAGGTATCCTCACCTCTTTATCATACAGTACATACCCTAATTTCGGTATGAAATTCCATAAGGAGGGAGATTGTGAGACCCCAGATTTTATCAATAAAGATTTAAATTTTGTCGAAATAATTTTTTATATTATGGTGTGAATTTAAGATAATATTATAGTTGTGGGTAGTATTTATAAATTTTGTAAAGTATCTGAGTGGTTATATTATATTCGATTGGTGGGGAATATTCGGTTTAGCGAGGAATATTCGTACAACTACTCAATCATTGGTGGACCCTAATGAAATTATTGTCGGATTGAAAAAACGACAAAATATTTTTTATTAAAATAACGGCGGAAGTTTTCTGGTTGATCTTGTTGAACTACTTTCGGTAGTAGTAAAAATACGATGTCGTGTGGTTGCATAAGTAGCACACGGTATTGATTATTGATGCCTATGTGTGAAGTCACTCGGTTTGATTCCATTATTGTCGATTAATAATATGAATTATTATAGCGATAATGACGTTTTGTTTTATTCAGTATTATTAACGTAATAAAATGCGAAACATCTTTTATATAAAATAGAATACTTTATTAAAGTTATTACATAAATAGAATATATTATATTTTATTATGCATAGTATTTTGATATAGTGTTTTTGCGTAGTATTGCGTAGTGTTTGCATAGTAAAATGTTTTTATATAAATAGAATATATTATATTTTATTTAAAAGATTTTTCTTTAAATATGGATAGTCGATTAAAGTAAATCAATACTGAATTTGTTCATGGATTAATTCTTATGCATTCCATTTTCCTATAAATAGAAGCTCATTCCTTCATTATTTTCTTACGAATTCATTGAAACTCTAGAGAGAGAAATTATAGAGAGAAGCTATAGAGAAAATTATAGAAAGAAGAAGAGAGTATTCTCGCTACTTCACTACTTATATTCAGGTCCTTTTACGGTAAGGGTGTTATTCTTTCTTCTTGAAGAGAACATCATTATTCCATTCATTATTATTACATTGGAATAACTTTTGTAAAAGTGGCATACCCTATACATAACTTTGTATCATGGCATACCTATACTTGGTGAAATCCTTATGTTATTCCATTGCTTATTATTACATTGGAATAACTTTTATATCTGGATTTTACCTATACTTGGTGACATTCTTCTATTATTACATTGGAACATCACATGCATGTGTTTTACACCCACACAGTTCCGCTTTTATTATTACATTGGAACATCCTGCTGCATGTGTTTTACACGGACTGGTTCCGTCTTTATCATTCTCATTGGAATATCCTATCTGTCATGTGTTTTTACCGGATCAGGTTCCATCTTTATTATTACATTGGAACATCACGCTTGCGGTGTGAATTTCACGACGACCGTTTCCGTTATTATTATTACATTGGAATAACTTTGTCATCACAAAATCGCATGCGTGGTGATTTCTTTTGTTATTCCATTCTTTATTATACCCAGGTTGGTTAAAACTTTGACTTATATACTCCATGAAATTAGTAGAATATCCTTGATATTTGCGTTTCATCCAAATCTTTTCATGAAAATATTCTTCCGATCATTCTTGAATTTTACTCTCTGAAACAAGATGTCGTGTTGATAATTTGGGCGTTAATAATTCATGGATTAAATAATTCTTGAACTTGTTTTATTGAATTATTATGTCATTGTCATCATCCTCATGTTATATTATGTTATCTTTGGCTTACGTGCATAGATGAACTTAGTATGATTATGACTAGGGATCATTCGGTATAATCATGACTTGATATAAATGATGTGACAAAAGTCCTCGATGGCACCGTAATGCGGTGATGGATAGTTTTTGGTATGATTATGACCGGGGGTGATTCGGTATAGTCATGACCATTGATAATTTGATGAAAATCCTTGGCCAGTAGTGCGAGGATGATTAGATGTGGTGGTTTATTTATTAAAGCGAGTCTCGTGATAAAAATTGATGAAAACCTTTTAAAACCTAAGAGATAGTAGACTTTATTCTCTACTTGACTCTTTTAATGGGTTCTTATTCATTGCAGATTAAACCGGTTGTCTATTGTATTTTATCGGTTTAACCATTGTTGAAGGCTAATGATAATTTATTACGCATTATCTTAGTCATAATATTTCTTCTTGGGCTAGTTGAGCTCACCTTTTCTTTCCTTTATTCTCTTGAAATGAGAACATATATTTGAGACGAGTCGGGGAACAAAGTAATGGTCCGAGAGGATAGCATTAGTAGTCCTCACTATTACGTGAAATAGTGTGATAATAGTTTGTAATGAGGACTCCTTTTGAGTTTGTATAATATCTAGTAGACAAAATTTGTATTCAAACTCACGATTTATGTCAGTATTGTACCTACAGCAGTTATATTAGTAAGTTGTATTTGAATTTATGTACCATGTAAGTGGCGACCCAAGATGGGTGACGTATACCTAATTTTGGGGGCGTCACAATAAAAAAAAAATTATTTTGTTTTAAAACATATTAATTGGACTTTGTAATTTATTTGGGTCAAACTAGTCATTTATTTTGGGCTAATAAATTAATAAGTGTTGAATAAATTAATTTAGTACAATTTGGGCTTTTAATATTAATTGGGCTTAATTTAATTAAATGTGGGTAATAATAAATCCAATTATAATTAGGAGAATTAATCAAATTTTTTTTTTATAATTAAACAAATAGTTAGACCTAATTTACTTGAGCATTATACCTAATACGTAATTGGGAGAAAGAAAGGAGGCGGAAGCAGAGATAAGGAAAAGCAGAAATAGAATTTTCTTTTTTCTCATTCATGTAAGTCTATCTGTGATTTCGTATTGAAAGCATGTGGAGATTATTATTTTTTTTTGTTATGGTTGATCTTGTCTTGGAACGGATCAGGGCATTAGACTTAATTTATATATATAAGGAGCATTATTCAGTGAATTGGCGCCAATCTGCAATCCTAAAGTTGTTGTTTACATTTTAGAATATAATAATTATATATATATATATATATATATACTTTGATGCTGAGAGTGAAGTTAATATTAATAATATATTATCATGTATGGCTTAATTTGGTTATGATTTTAACTTAGATGTATGTTCTTGTTTAACAATAATTGACTGCAAGATAAATATTATAAAAATTATGAAATATAATAATAAGGTAACATAATTAGTTAATCAAAATGTGATAGCAATAACTATAAAATTTTGAAAATCTTGATTATTAATGAAATTATAAAATTTGATGATTATTATTTAATATTTTATAATTTTATCAAACTTATAATTAATTAATTAATTTTTTTTATTAGATCGAATCCAAGGGTCTAACGAGTTATAAATGGAGTATAAATTTTGGGTATTACATTGCTTAATCCAGTACTTTTAATCAGACTCTTTCAAATGATACTCTTGTTAAATTTGATTTGTTTGTTTTTATTCATTGTTCGAATTTCGTTATTATTTCACATAATTGTTTCTGTGAAATAAATATATTAGTTCCATTTTGGAGTTGATACATATGACTCGTATTTGTACTCTTTGAATTAGGTTACCATGTTTAGTACTATTTATTTTTGATAATTGTAGAGCGGTATATATTCTTTACCTTCTTTTGAGACCTTGTGATCAGAATTTGATTTGGTTCAACATATGCATATAGAACCCTTTTGTGTTGATATTGTGTCGCATGTGTTGTGACATGATATTTTGTTAGAATCTTAGTAGGGTATACACGAGCTATAACCACCGTGGGGTACCACAGCATGTCCTCTTCGGCACCGGCAGCATGACACCTTTAAGTCGCGATGGCGGTGTGATCGGTCAATGGCGTCTCCGTTTTGTGCTCCGTTGGGAGTTGGCCATTTGGTGTTATGTTGTGGGAGGCGTATGGGTCGACCCTAGTTTTTGTTACGCTACGCTCGCGAAGTGGTGATGTTTGTGCCAAACACGCCTTCCGATTTTGCACGCATCTAGATTGCGCAGTCCGATGTGTGATTGCCTGTGTGGAATTATTTTGATTGCCTGTGTGGCATTATGTGACTTGCATGTGTGGCAAGGTATATTACTATTTGTTTTGAGCTCGGTATGAAATAACACTCAGCCATTTGATTCAGCCTATTATTTCGTTGTATTAGTTTTGTTCGGTTCGTTTCAGTTCATTTAGTCTCATTTTATTTAATTGAGTTAGTTATTTCGGTTCATTATTTATATTCTGTATCCGTACTGGGCATTTGGCTCATGCTGTGTTTTTTTCTTCCCAGCAGTGTCGGGGGGATCGAGGCGAGTGTGACGAGAGCTTCCTTTAATCCAATAGTTTTGATACATTTTGTTAGGCTTCGATACATTGATTTATTTAAAGTTTTAATAATTATTTTAGAATTTGGTTTGAGCCAGTATAGCATTTATTATGGTTTGTTCTAATACATTTAATTGGTTTGAGATTATTCTTTTGTGGATTAGAGTTTTGCTTTAAATTCGTCAGTTTTGTTATGTTTTGAGTAACCTCTCTTTCTATTTCGGAAAGGGGGTGTTACAGAGTTGGTATCAGAGCTTAGGTTCTTTCTTGTAGAAAACCTATTTAGGTTTGACCTATGAGTTATGGGTAGACTTCTGGGTTAGGTTTTGTTCTGTTTAATTTTTTTGTTCAACTATCATATCAGCTATATTTGAATGTCTCTAATCTACTTTGTATATATTCGTGATCTCTTTCTTAGATGGCTCATAGATCCGCTAGAGTTGTTGGGAGGCGAGGAGGTAACAATAGGGGAAGAGGTGAGGGTCAGCCCAATGAGCAATATAATGATTAGATTAATGCTCAATTAGCTGCCTTGGTGAATCAGATAGTGAATCAGGCTTTACCTCAGTTGGTTGCCAGACAGGTTAGACAGAATGCAAAGAAATGTATACCGTAAATTCTGGCGGAGAGAACCCGAGAAATAATGATCCACAGGTAAACGAAGAGGAAGGGAATATAGATGGTCATGATCAGCAGGTGGTTCCAATGTATCTATGGTTAGAAAGGTTTCAGAAACAGAAGCCATAGTCATTCAGTTTAGCTCCAACTCCAATTGATGCAGAGAATTGGATTGCCCACCTGGAGAAGATTTTCGATATGTTGGGGTGCTCGGATAATCAGAGAGTATTGCTTGCAGTTTACAAGCTAGAAGGGGATGCACAGAGATGGTGGAAAGCGATGAAGGCAACAAAGGGTGATGGGTATGTTGAAACACTTAGTTGGGCTGATTTTTGTGAGGTCTTTTATCAGCAGTATTTTTCAGCTGCTGATAAGGAGGCCTATGCTAGAGACTATTTGTCCATTCGACAGAAAGATGATGAGTCCATCGCGGACTTCATGACGAGGTTTACTAGGTTGGCAGGCTTTGCGGGAACCTCGGCAGGGACCGCAGCAAAACAGGCAGAGAAATTCAAGTGGAGGATCCATTACAGGTATCGGTAGCATCTCATTAACACCAAGTTTACAGATGTGTCAGCTGTGGCAAATGCGGCTAAAAATATTGAGATGGAGCGACAGGACTTTCGGTCTTCTAAATCGAAAGGGAGTCGAAAGAGGGACAAAGATGACCAGCAGGGTCAAACTTCAAGTCAGCACGGGAAGAATCAGGGTGGTCAGTGGGAGCAAGAACCGTGGTGGCCAACAGGGACAATGGCGTGGCCAGAATCAGAACAGGGGTTATCAGCAGATGCCTCAGCAAGGGCAGAATCGTCAGCTTCAACTACCTTGGTATGGACATAATCGTCAGCAGGGGCAAAATCAGGGTCATTATCCAGGACCAGCTGGTGGGGGTAACCCGAATCTCATTCTGATAGCTCCTTGTACTACTTGTGGAGCTAATCATCCTGGGAGGCAGTGCCACATACTCACAGGTGCATGCTTCTTGTGTGGACAGATGGGTCATATTGCTAGGGATTGTACCGGTCCACGCGGAAATGGTGGAGGTGGTGATAATGGTGGCAATGGAGGTCGTCGTCGGGGTGGTCGAGTGTTTGCTTGGACGTATAACTTGTAGTGGCGCACGCAGTGTAATCGCTTACGGTACTCTTTTAGTTGGCAATCGTGAAGCGTCTATTTTATTTGATACGGATTCTACTCATTCCGTTGTTGCTCGATCTTTTTTAAGATACATGGGTGTGCCATCTCGATTATTAGATTCGATATGTACATTGCTACCCCGATGGGGACTTCAGTTGTTATTACTGATTTGTATCGAGGGTGTCCGATCAATTTTGGGGATAGAATTCGTAGGGCTAATCTTCTTCCGATGAGTATGCACGATTTCGATGTCATTCTTGGGATGGATTGGTTAGATAAGCACCAGGCCACTATCGATTATCAGGCGAAGAAGGTTATATTTGTAGATGTGAAGTCTCCAGAATTCGTGTTTCAGGGTTCACAGCCGAGTAAAGTGGTGAAGTTAATTTCAGCTTTGAAGGCTGGGAAGTTGGTAGCAAAGGGTTGTGATGGGTAATTGACGTTTATGAAGGATACCTCTAAGGGTGAGTCTCGTATTGAGGATGTTCCTATTATTCGTGACTTTTCCGATGTATTTCCTGAGGAGTTGTCCGGGTTGCCACCGCAGCGAGAGGTGGAGTTTGCTATTGAGCTTGTTCCTGGTGCGGAGCCTATCTCTAAGGCGCCGTATCGGATGGCACCATTGGAGTTGCAGGGGTTGAAGGAACAGTTGCAGGAATTGTTAGATCGTGGTGTGATTCGCCCGAGTGTTTCGCCGTGGGGTGCTCCGGTCTTGTTTGTAAAGAAGAAGGATGGGTCTATGAGGTTGTGTATAGACTACAGAGAGTTGAACAAGATCACCATCAGGAATCGGTATCCATTGCCAAGGATTGATGACTTGTTTGACCAACTTCAGGGGGCGAAGTATTTTTCAAAAATAGACTTGAGGTCGGGCTATCATCAGTTGAGGGTGAGGGATGAGGATATCCCTAAGACGGCTTTTTGTACTCGATATGGGCATTACGAGTTTCTGGTGATGCCATTCAGGTTGACTAATGCTCCGGCGGTGTTTATGGATTTAATGAATCGAGTGTTTAGGGAGTATTTGGACCAATTTGTTATTGTCTTCATTGATGACATTTTGGTTTACTCCAAGTCTAAGGAAGAGCATGAGGAGCATCTTCGCACAGTATTGGGGATTTTGCAAAAAGAGAAATTGTATGCTAAATTCTCTAAATGCGAGTTTTGGTTGGAGCAGGTTGCATTTTTGGGCCACGATGTTTCTGCTGAGGGCGTTAAGGTGGATCCTGCGAAGGTTGAGGCTATCAATAAATGGCCGAGACCTACTACGGTGACAGAGATTAGGAGTTTCTTGGGTTTGGCAGGGTATTATAGGCGATTTGTGGAAGGATTTTATTTGCTTGCCTTGCCATTGACCCAGTTGATGAGAAAGGGCACGAAGTTTGTGTGGAATGAGGAGCGTGAGAAGAGTTTCGAGGAGTTGAAGAAACAACTTGTGACAGCTCCTATACTTGCATTGCCGTCGGGGACAGGAGGCTACCAGATTTATAGCGATGCTTCTAAGAAGGGCTTAGGGTGTGTTTTGATGCAACACGGTAAGGTGATTGCTTATGCTTCTAGGCAACTTAAACCTTACGAGGTGAATTACCCCACACATAATTTGGAGTTGGCAGCGGTGATCTTTGTCTTAAAGATTTAGAGGCATTATTTATATGGAGAGACTTGTGATATCTTCACTGATCACAAAAGTCTTAAATACATCTTCACTCAGAAAGAGCTCAACATGAGGCAGAGGCGTTGGTTAGAGCTTCTAAAGGATTATGATGCTAGGATTCAGTATCACCCAGGGAAGGCAAATGTGGTTGCAGATGCTCTTAGCCGAAAGAGTTCAAAGAGTGTAACAGCCCTTCTTACACAACCTCAGCTTATTTCAGATATGGAGTGGCTTGAGTTGGAGTTGTATGTACGAGGTTTAGATGGGCATTTGGCAGGTATGAGAGTGGAGCCCTCTCTTATCTCACGGGTAAAAGAAGCTCAAAAAGAAGATGGGGAGTTGTGGAGTATGACGCAGAATCTAGAGGAGGGTAAGCAGCCCGAGTTTCGTATTGATGACCATGGTGTGATTTGGTTGGGTGGCGGTTGTGTGTCCGATCCAATCATCATTCGGAGGTCAGGTCTTTGGTGAGGCTTATAGTTAGCCATTTTCTATTCATCCGTGTTCTCCGAAAATGTATAGGGATTTGAAGAAGAATTTTTGGTGGAATGGGATGAAAACGAGACGTGGTTTGAATATGTTGGGAAGTGCCTCACTTGTCAACAAGTGAAGATAGAACATCAATGAGCTAGTGGTTTCTTTGCTGCAATGTTAGACATTCCGGTGTGGAAGTGGGAGGATATCACGATGGATTTTGTGGATTTGGTTTGTAAAGACTTTCAGGAAAAATGATGCCATATGGGTAGTGGTGGACCGGTTGACCAAATCGGCACACTTTTTGGCTATCCATGAGGGTTACTCGGTGGATAGGTTGGCACATATCTTTCAGTAGGAGATTGTTAGACTTCATGGTACTCCGGTGTCTATTGTTTCAGATCAGGACCCACAGTTCACTTCACGGTTCTGGAAAGGGTTTCAACGAGCTTGGGACACTCGGCTCAACTTCAGTACTTCTTTCCATCCGCAAACTGATGAGCAATCCGAACGGACTATTCAAACGTTGGAGGACATGTTGAGGTCTTGTGCACTTGAATGGTCGGGTAATTGGGATGATTACTTGAGCCTAGTTGAGTTTGCTTATAATAACAGCTGGCATGCAAGTATTGGGATGGCTCCGTTTGAGGCATTGTATGGTAGAAAGTGTCGGGCACCAACTTGTTGGGATGAGGCTGGCGAAAGGGCCATAGAAGGGCCTGACTTAGTTCAAATCACTACGGAGAAGGTAGCGGTGGCTAAGGAGAAACTGAAGTCGACTAGATCACGGCAGAAGTGTTATGCTGATAAGCATAGGAGGACTTTAGAATTTGAACCTGGTGAACATGTGTTTCTAAAAGTCTCTCCTTGGAAGGGCATTCGGCGATTTGGGTTGAAAGGGAAGCTTAGTCCGCGTTATATTGGCCCATTTGAGATTCTAGAGAGGGTTGGTGAGGTTGCATACAGGTTAGTTTTGCCTCCACAATTAGCTCATGTGCACAATGTGTTCCATGTGTCGGTGTTGAGGAGTTATCATTAACATCCGTTGCATGTGGTGCAATATCCGTTCGATAAGATTCGGGAGGATCTTACTTGTGAGGAGCAAGCTGAGGCGATTTTGGATCGTCAAGAAAGGATTATGAGGAGAAAGACTATTCCGTTTGTTAAGGTTCTGTGGAGGAACCATTCGGAGCGAGAAGCCACTTGGGAGATGGAGGAATCTATTCGAACGGAATATCCGCATCTTTTTGATAATTAGGTACGTTCTATTCTTTTAATTCCGGGGACGGAATTCTTTTAAAGGGTAGGTGATGTAATACCCTAAAAAAAAAAAAAAAATAATTAATAAATAAATATTGTAAAAAAAAATTATTTTGCTTTAAAAACATATTAATTGGACTTTGTCATTTATTTGGGTCAAACTAGTCATTTATTTTGGGCTAATAAATTAATAAGTGTTGAATAAATTAATTTAGTACAATTTGGGCTTATATATTAATTGGGCTTAATTTAATTAAATGTGGGTAATAATAAATCCAATTATAATTAGGAGAATTAATCGATTTTTTTTTTTTATAATTAAACAAATAGTTAGACCTAATTTACTTGAGCATTATACCTAATAATAATTGGGAGAAAGAAAGGAGGCGGAGCGGAGAGAGAAGGAAAAGCGAAATAGAATTTTCTTTTTCTCATTCATGTAAGTCTATCTGTGATTTCGTATTGAAAGCATGTGGAGAGATTATTATTTTTTTTTGTTATGATTGATCTTGTCTTGGAACGGATCAGGGCATTAGACTTAATTTATATATATAAGGAGCATTATTCAGTGAATTGGTGCCAATCTGCAATCCTAAAGTTGTTGTTTACATTTTAGAATATAATAATTATATATATATATATACTTTGATGCTTAGAGTGAAGTTAATATTAATAATATATTATCATGTCGGCTAATTTGGTTAACAGATTTTAACTTAGATGTATGTTCTTGTTTAACAATAATTGACCTGCATAAATATTATAAAAAATTATGAAATATAATAATAAGGTAACATAATTAGTTAATCAAAATGTGATAGCAATAACTATAAAATTTTGAAAATCTTGATTATTAACAGAATTATAAAATTTGATGACTATTATTTAATATTTTATAATTTTATCAAACTTATAATTAATTAATTAATTTTTTTATTAGATCGAATGGAAGGGTCTAACGAGTTATAATTGGAGTATAAATTTTGGGTATTACATTGCTTAATTGTGTACTGCATTCGTACTTTTTTCAAATGATACTCTCTTGTTAAATTTGATTTGTTCGTTTTGTCGCTTGTTCGAATTTTGTTATTATTTCACATAATTATTTCCTGTGAAATAAATATATTAGTTCCATTTTGGAGTTGATACATATAACTCGTATTTGTACTTTTTGAATTAGGTTACCATGTTTAGTACTATTTATTTTTGATAATTGTAGAGTGGTACATGTTGCTACCTTCTTTTTGAGACCTTGTGACTGTAATTTGATTTGGTTCAACATGTACATATTGAACCCTTTTGTGTTGATATTGTGTCGCATGTGTTGTGACATGATATTTTTGTTAGAATACCGTAGAGTATACCTGAGCTATAACCACCGTGGGTACCACCAGATATGTCCTCTTGGCACCGAGGGCATGACACCTTCCGCGGCGGTGTGATCGATCCACCTGCGTCTCCGTTTTGTGCTCAGGTTGAGTTGGCCATTTGGTGTTTTTTTTATGGGAGGCGTATGGGTCGACCCTAGTTTTCTGATACGCTACGCTCATGCGAATGGTGATATTTATGCCAAACACGCCTTCCAATTTTGCACGTATTTGGATTGCGCAGTCCAATGTGTGATTGCCTGTGTGGCATTATTTTGATTGCATGTGTGGCATTATGTGACTTGCCTGTGTGGCAAGGTATATTACTATTTATTTTGAGCTCGGTATGAAATAACACTCAGTCATTTGATTCAGCCTATTATTTCGTTGTATTAGTTTTGTTCGGTTCGTTTCAGTTCATTTCGTCTCATTTTATTTAATTGAGTTAATTATTTCGGTTCATTATTTATATTCTATATCCGTCTTTATTTTACTACGCGTCTTTTTTTTCTTCCCAGTAATCGAGGATCGAGGCGAAGTGTGGCGAGAGCTTCCTTTAATTCAATAGTTTTGATACATTTGTTGAAGCTTCGATACATTGATTTATTTAAAGTTGTAATAATTATTTTAGACTGTGGTTTGAGCCAGTATGGCATTTATTATAGTTTGTTCTAAGCCATTTAATTGGTTTGAGATTATTCTTTTGTGGATTAGAGTTTTGCTTTAAATTTATCAGTTTTGTTATGTTTTGAGTAACCTCTCTTTCTATTTCGGTAAGGGGGTGTTACAATATATCTCTCCAAAAAAATTACTACTAATACTTATTCACGTAATTGACAATCAAAAAATTGACATATATATGTCATTTTCCTTACATTATTCTCAACCAAAAAAATCATTCATATAGCTACAAACCAAGTCTCAATCTCAATAAACCATAAGTTAATGCAAGATTATTAAATTGATACAACAACTAATTTATTGAAAGAGAGACATTAATAATTGTTAGATACCATCATACCAAGTGATAAAGATGTAGGCGTGGAGTGGACGGTCAGGTCATGCCGGAGGAGATTGCTGTTATTGTCTTTTCAAATTGAAGTTTGTTAATTTACGTGGCAATTTAAAGAACATTATTTGCTATTTTAATATTTTTTGTCTCGTCGGTCTATTCAATTCAATGATACGTACATCAAACTCATCAAGCAAAATAAATGTTTTTAGCTTTTTATAAATGTTTTGAAAAGAGAAAATGAGGTTGAAGATTTGAAGAGAGAGAATGAGGGTGCAGATTTAATGACTAAGGTTAAAGAGACTGTTGGAGATAATTTTTTTGATTTGGCTCACTTATTTGAGTATCTTAAAATGATTGAAGAGACTATTGCAGACGTTATTAGTCAACATTCACTTCACTCCCCGATACTAGTTAAATTTGATCAGTTTAAATTCCATATAGTGGGCCTTGCACTAGGATAAGCCTCTTTTTTGTTGCTTCACTCAAAAATATATAGGAAACAAATTCCACAAAAGACTTTTAAAGTGAAGGGAACCTCACATGAAATTATAACAAATTCCACAATTGAATTTTAGGTGATATATATATATATATATTTCATATATAAAACAAATTCTCCAATTGACTTTTAGAAAGATGGGAATTACATATATAATTATGGATAGTAATTTCAATTAAAGGGTGATGCTCCAGCCTCCAAAAGAAAGAAGAATTATATATATACCTCTCTCTGTTTTAACAATCTGAAAATTAGAATGAATCTGAACTGTACTTGTGTTTTTTCACATAAATCAATTATAATGAATCCGTCTTTGTATTTTCCCGCTCAAATTCAAATTGGATTCTATCTTATTATTATTATTATTATTATTATTATTATTATTATTATTATTATTATTATATATGGGAAAAAATTATGTATATGAATTTGTGAAGACATAATAAATACATGTCGACGACGATTTTTTGACTATAGAGACGGGTGAAACCATCGTCATAGCTATTCTGCGCTTACAAATGATTGATGAATCGTCATCATATTCCAAAAAAAGCGTCATTATATCCCATCGCATCATACTGTATGTATATATATATATACCCCTATATATATATATATATATATATATATATATATATATATATATATATATATATATATATACACACATAAGTAATTTTGTTTGGAATGAGTTGTACAGTTCTACAATCACTTTTACAATATAACTATTGGATTTAGAGAATAATTGTGCATAAATGGAGTAAAAAAAAATATATGCGAGAGTTATGTTGTTTAAAGGATATATTAATTTTATTTATTTTTTGACCTATTCAATACATGGATAATAGTGTCCGTGCATATAAAATTACCCTTATTTTTATAAGACAGTGAAATTTAGTTTTTTGAATTTACTAATTTTCTCCAAAGCAATTCTATGTGCAAATATTGTGCACAACCTTTATTACTCCATATATTGAATAGCGAAAAAGAAAAGGAAAAATAAAAAGTCAATAAACTTTTTATTTTTTGAGCAAAATTTGTGCACATAGAACTGCTTATTGCCACTACTTTTTATCCTATAGTTATTGTAAACAAAAATTAAGTAGGAAAAACAAATGACTAAACAATAACCTCTCCCAATAATTGACTATAGAAACTGACCAAGTCACTAATATACATGTATTAAGAAGCACAGAATACATGCATGCATTTACAACATCTAATTACTGCCAAAACTTGATCCGCAGTAATTCTTTCCAATCTACAATTATTACAAAGAAAAAAAAAATTAAAAAATCTAATAAAATTTTACAAAGATGGAAAGGTACATTCCACCAGAACTATGGAAAGAGATCAGAAAAACAAAAAATACAGCCGCTTTTTAGTTTCTAAAACTCTTTGTTTTGTTAGTATCTTCGTCTAGAGAGAAAGAACTCGTAATCAGGTTGCCTATTCACAGACGTATCATTTCCTTTGGTTACGACAGCTCTTGCCATTACATATGCCACCTGCTCTAGAGTCCTCAACCGTTCTTCCAAAATTCCAGCAGGGTTCGAGTTCAGAATATCTGCAGAGTGCCTTGGCTGGAACCAGCATTCATCCTGTATATAATCAGCTTATGATGTTATATATAATATGAAAGGCCACAGAACTCGCCAAATTTAGAGCTAAAGACGTGAGAAAATAGTGAATACGAATTATATTGAACCAAGCAAAATATGGCTCGGAGGGTACTTATTTATTACGCAAGTATGTTGTTACCCAAGGTCATATATATATTATGATTATCTACGTGTATATGATAAGAGTTTCAGAAAGAGGTAACTGGTTTGTAACTATAATTTCTGATTATTACACTACATTATTGCATACAACGTGTAGGCACAAGACATTACTTGCCCTCAATCGACAAGGTTACTTAATAACGGAAGAATCATCACAGACATTAACTAGGGGAGAAACAAACTGAGTTACCTACTAGAAAAGTTAAAAATATTAGTACCAGTTATGAGATCAATAAGATGTTTACAGAAACCAAGTGATAATGTTAGATGGAAAGCCAAAGATTCAACAGATCTTTATAATCAAACAAGAATATTTGGACTGCCACTAACCAACAGAAACTACTCATAATTTTCAACAATCTTTTCTCAACAATGAAATTAGAATAAATAATAATAATAACAACAACTAATATAACCGAAAACTAGTGAGAAAGTTATATGGACCGCCACTAATCAACGGAAACTACTAATATTTTTCAATAATCTTTTCCCAACAATGAAACTAGAATAAATAAATATTATTATTAATATTAGTAGTAGTAGTAGTTGTATTAGTAATAAAAGTAAACTTTTCAAGGGCAGGCACAATTGATGCACGTGCACGCACTGACTCAAAACACTATCCGTATTATAAGCCATGTGAGCATATTTATGTATTTGTCACCCTTCAAGCTTACATTATCTGCATTTCTGCATCTTTAGAGGATATCCCAACAGAAGATATAAAATACCAAAACATTCCAGATATCTATTTACTTTCTCAAACTTTTGGAATTTTATATTAGTTTGTTGAAGGACGTAGTGTGTTGTTAAATTAGCTTTGGTGTATCATTTTAACAACTTAAGAGGTGATAGAAATATACTAAAAACCGTTACCAGAATCCTTAGGAATCACTGCCTCAAGTTGAGAACATTTCAAAAAGACAGTAGCTCTGAAGGCCCACTAGTGAAGAAACTATACGAATTTTAAAAATTAGTTGGTTGAAGGACACTCTCTACTATTCTAGAAACTGTTAGCTAAATAAGTACCATCCAACCATTGTCACAAGTAATTTAGCAAAAAATGAAAACATTATCATAAGTAAAAATAATGCAATTAAAAGTAATTATATCTACCTGAGCATTGTAGCTCTGTAGGCCCACTACTGGAGAAACTATAGAAGCGTCCATGCAAGTGGAATCAAACGCCGGCCGTCTACGAACCAAGTGGCCAAGTGAATGGTAAGTCAAGAAAGCAGCACGGAAGTTGCCTTCTGGTATTCTGTAAATTGGGTACCATGCCACTGAGTACCTAAAAATTAGATGGACTAATTAGTTCAGCGGTTCCTGCTTAATCTCATGCAGTGACATATAACCTTAATCTCATGCAGTGACATATTTTGATTTTTTAAGATAAAAGCATGCTATGCTTGAATTTCTGTGATTGATAAAAACAGATTTTGGACAGATCTGATCTGCTTCACTATGTACAGTACTTTATGCAAATTATATAGATCATCTTTCTACTTACCATGATGTAGGGTGAAGATCACGTAGACCCACTGAATTGAGAATAGTCGCATCTCCATATGCTCTACATTGTGACGGTACATCACCCTGAACCAGCTCCTTAATCCTAAAATAAAGGAGTCCAACATAAGATAGGTCCACCAATGTTGGTCAAAAGATAGTTACAATTAAGACAACAACAGTTCATCCAGATCATCAAAAGGATAAATTTACACACATACATTTTAATATAATTTAAAAGAAACATGATGTATGACTTTGTTTTAATATGCAATACTAAAGTATTTGTTACAAGAAAGAAACAAATGTTATATACAACAAAAAATAGGACAACGCGTAGGAAGAATAGTAATTTAATCTTATAAATAAAATAATAAAATATTATTAAGATGACATCAACTTGTCAATGTCTCAGTGCCATTATCGTGTACAACATTCAAAGTGTAATTTATTATCACCAGTGAATAAATAAGAGACCAAAGAGATAAATTTCAATGATGCTACCTGATTCACAGGGTGAAATGACAAGGAACATTAAACTCATCAAGTATCAAAAATAAATTGGAAGGAATAATCAAACAAAAGATGCAGAAAGAAAACTTACTTTTCAAATAACGGCCTTCTTCTTTGGGGTTGTTCTGATTCAAAATATTCAAAAAGAAGATCCTTATCTTCAGACCACCCACACTGAACTGATGAAGTGGATACCCTCTCACTAACAGATACTGCAGACTGATCAGAAATTCCTGGTTCCAACAAGCCTGAGTTTTCTGCCCGCGGACGAGGAATAAGTATAGAAAAGATAGTGCTGTTGGAGCTTTCAGATGCTTTAAACATCTCACTTGCCTTCACAGCCGGGGAAGCGGGGAGCACATTGCCATCATCTGTTTGACGGACCTTGCGATTTCTGAACAGCTGAATTGCAGACAAGTATGGCACAAAATATGCACGGAAAACAACACCATCAATACCCATTCGTGTTGAATTTTCATAATCCTCTGCCATTACTTCTAAACCATAACTCCCGTGTTTCTCATACCATTGCCACAATCCGCCTAAAGAGATATTGGGCATCTGACGTCTGCACAGAGACTCATGAACAACCGACCCACAAGAGCAAGTCTGACAATTCCCAATACTCTGTGACAAACAGATAACCGGAGAAGCAGAATGAATAAGTTTCTCAAACTCACCAATTGGACAACCTGTTGCCAATTGGATGGCTTCAGAAGTCACTTGTGCCCTGTGAGCATCACTCACTCTAGACAATATCTTCGTTGAATCAATAAAAGAATCCAGTTCTTTAACATTGGATGTTGACTGATTCCTCGAATTCTTAAGATGAACCACATTTTTGGAAGGTGAACCACTAACATCGTTCGAACTCAGGCCCGTGCACATAAAATTAGATTCCAGTGCACGAGCAACGCACTGTGACTCAGAAGCCAATTCCTCCAATTTACTGTTTTTCGGAGACCTGTTTTGACCAGCTGGTTCATCAAGCTTCGCAATTGACAAACCACTACGTAGACTTGAGTCAAATGAACCAAAACCAGAACCTTTTACCTCAATGGATCCAGAGCTAGCATCTTGCTTCAGATCTTCGGAAGAAGCTCCTTCATAATCTATAGGTTTATGAAGGTGTACTGCAGAGAGCTTCTCGGGCAGTTCTGATGTGTCCAGACAGGTGTATGATATTGATGGCAAGCTAGTTTGATTAAGATTTTGATTCAAACTAGAAGCAGCAAGGGGCTCTACTTCTTTGAGACAAGCTTCTGAACTTTGAAGTGGTTTCAAGGTTATGGATTCAACTCTAGTTGTATGAAGAATGCTCTCTCCAGAACTAGTCTTGGAACAATAAGATCTAGACACTGTGTCAAGTCCGTTCTCTCCATTCACTTGCACAGGAAATTCACATAGTTCATTCTGTTGCACATCAACTCTTGCACACATATTTGAACTAGCCCCAACAGCCCTAGGACTCTTCTTGTAATAGTAGTTGCACTCTTGCTTTGATCCTCGATTACTTTTCCTCTCCACCTTTCCATAAACCTTTTTGATTGTCTGCTTTTTTACTTCAGCATCTGAATCCAGAATAGAATGAACAACACTGCTGTGGTTTTTAAACAAAGGAGCCTTTCAACTCCACCCAAACTGTGAGCAAACTGCCATTTTCAAAGCACAAATGCAATCTTGGGCATCATCTGTTTGAACCTTCTGCCATGCAGAATTATTTTCCCTCCCAAAAAGGCCATTCAAATTTCCAGCATTGCTAACACTGCACCGACTTGAATTCTTGGGCACTCTTTTACTTGTCGTTGTTTTCACAAGCACCTCCAAGTAACTAACACCAGGATAACACCCCTGCGTACTGCAGTTTGTCTTCTGTCCATTACTATCAATGGCTGCAATACCCTTTAACCGGTTGCTGGGAGAGTAACATCCCTCTCCTGTGGCACAGTCGGGTGATTTTGGAATATTATTCCCAGCATTCTCTTCATTAGACAGCGTAATTTCATTATCAGAATCCAAATATTTACCACCATTTGGACCAAGTGAGAGTGAGTCCAATACAGGACAGTCATTTGTCTCAGAATAAACATCGGAATAATTGCTCAGTTCACATTTTGTATCCTGTACTTCTCCATTTAAGCTAGCATAACCTGGGTATTTGGTTTGAAATCCATCTTCAAAATCAGATACATGATGTTCACTACTGAAACTTGAAAGCACAGAGGGTGTCAAACTTTCCGAGACATCCACCTTCTCAATGCAAGACGTGCATGCATAACCTCTGGTACTGCTTCCTTCAGAATTATTCCCATTGCATATGTCTTCAGATTCAGATGATGCATCTGCAGATTTGGTTGCATAAGGAAGTGGTGCAACCCTATTATGGATGCCATTATTGGCACCAGTTTGAGATGTTCCCTCTCCAGGGCGACATTCTACTTCAGTTAAGCCAGTTTCTCTTGAAAACTTTTTGTTCCGCTTTGCCTTCTTTCTCATTTTTTTACTTGTACTTCTTTTTCTAGGTTTCTTTTCCTGGGAAACAAAAACAACATATCAGATGAATTAGTAGTGTTCAAGAAAGTAAGAACCGGAATAGTTGCTGGTACAAAACGACAACTGACGATATTAATTTAGTAGTATTGACTCACTTTGTTTCCAATGCCTTTGTTTCGAGATAGATTAGCATTAACTGAAATTCCGGGATTTGCAGAACCCAGATGATTAACATGAGGTCCATGTTCCACGGGTAATGCAACAATCTTCCACTGCCCATTGGGTCCCACGGCAAAAAAAGTAAGTATCGTACACCTGATAAATTAATGGAGATATAAGTATACAACACAAATTCTCCACTATTAAAATTTAGAAATGTCAAAGACAGAATTACAATAATGAATACTTGGTGAACTTCAAGAAACGAGAAAGGGCGCTATTATTTTCAGACCTGAAGAAGCTCTACGTTGAATAATATCACCTCTCTCTTATAAAGGCAGTAAATCAAACTTGAATTTAAAGCATGAGTTAGATACTTGCAAAATTTGGATTAAGTTAAATTTTGACATGTATGCTAACTATGAGATCAATACAGGCATTTCAAATTTAATATAAATTTCGATAAGGTTTCTCATCTGATTTCAGAGCAATTGTGGTAAAAGGGGAAAATAAACAAAGTTGAATTTGTCAATTTCCACAACTGGCCACCAAAATCGGGGCTAAATTTTGGCGCAAATGAACTAGTTTTCGCATTTTCTTTTGAATCTGTAACACATAAATATTACATAAAAACACTTGTATCTCTTGTCTCTCCTGATAATTTTGATAAAGTTTAATGGTGTATACATATAGACAGAGGTCGAGGTGTGAGAGTTGATGCCTGCTGGTGCTGTTTCCACGAAATCTGCACGAGAAAGATAGAGAGGTGGGGGGAGAGCGGATTTATGTTTGTGCTGACTGTGATAGTACTGAGAAGTAGGAAGGAAACTTAAGGTAGGAAGAAAGGGAGATAGTCTAGACCTTTTTGTCATTAAATAAGTCATCTGAATCTCACACGACTAATTTATCTAGACTGTTTTAATTTAAATAACATCAAGGAAGTCATGTCAAACTGTTTCGGAAAAAGATATAGGGGTGTCATGTGGAACTGAGGACAAGCCCAGGGGTGTTTCTAGTATTCTTCCCAAAAATTATATGGAAACTAGCTTGTTGTTCCCACATAATCAAATTCAAATATGTTAGCAAGACTTGAATTCCCAATTTGGAGACGAGCTGGTTCTAGAAGTGAATTGCCAGTATTCCTATCTGAAATCTTAGATTTAGAAACGGGAACTAATTATATTTATCCAGAGTAAAAGATTAGAACCATTTGGCCCATTTCAATGACATGTACATGGTATAGAGCATAAGTTATTGTAACTACAGGTTCTCCAGAAGTTAAAAATAAAATTAATATGACACGCGAACCATATCTAACCACAAAAAATATCTACAACAGATTTACCTGTGATCGGGGTCCTTCCAACCAAAGCAAGATACTTCAGTATCCTGGAATATTCAGTATAGCAAGTTAGGAAAGATTTCCAAATCCAAATGGAAGAAAACAGGAAAAGCCAAATCAGTTTATGCAACATATATAGACCTTTGAAGATGAATTGATGTTATCCTTCTCTAAGGAATCCCCCAACAAGAAGCTGTTTTCTTTATCTGCCTCTTTCTGAATAGGTATATTGGTTCCAGGGAGAGCACAGTGCATATTCTGTCGTGCCTGTTCCTGTTAGCAGAACATATATAAGAACAGGATTATCGTTTGATAGTGGAATTGGTTAATCAAATTTTCAAGCTTTTAAGAAATAACAAATTTCTTTTTTTATGTAGATAAATTAATAATCAAACAACATGTGTAATAAGAATATCAGGCAAACGAGCATCTATGGGAGCAGAACATATAGTAATAGTTTTAAAAACTTTCAATTCCGGGGATGAGGGGGTAAAAAAGAAAAAAAATATAAGATTTGACTACACATATGAAGGAGATGTCACGTGTTAAGAAAGTAAGAATCTTTCTTTTTCTATTTCTTTTTTTTTGGGGGTTGGTATATTAAGATTCTTAATCAAGATAGACCATTAAGGAATCAACAGATCATTTTGCTCAGGAAGTAGCTAATGCCACAGGGACAATGAATTCACCATAATGAATAAACATGACAAAATCTTCGTATAAGCAAGAAAAAGACAAAATAAATAACCTATTTATGTCGATTTGTATGGAAAAACATGTATTGCTAAAGATATGTTTCGAAAATTTGAGTAACTCAATTTGTTAAGGGGGAGAATTTCTCAAATAAAGAATAGTGTTTGAGGGACATGTTATGTAGACTGCAAACCCAGAAGAAATGGAAATAACACGCATGAAAAAACATCAACACATCAACAGCATGTATTAAAAAAAATTACATCAAATGGCCACAAGGCCCACAAGTTGAGTCTCGCATCAAAAAATAGCAAACCTGTTGAAATACACATAGTTGCATAGGAGCGGTAGAAAGATGGAAAACAATATTTAAAATAAATTGAACACATTTACTGCAATCTATCTCATCCTCCTATTTCTTTAGTGTCATTGAATAGCCACCTCTTTACTGATCATCTTTTAAATGATAATAGGAAGTTGGTAACACCAATTTTAACTCCCATACAATGGGATTCACAGACATCCATTATAAAGGGTTTCAAAAAACAAAGGTGATAGAAATACTGCAAGTATCAACAATAAATGCACGTTATGAAGTGGGTAGGACGATGGCTATAGGCTCGAATGTAGAGACTTATAGAGATATATACTAATGTATTAAGCCTGAAATAAAAAAGGAAGGTCAGTTAACCAGGTTCCCCTTTTTATTTGTTTTAAGCTAACACTTCAGTTTCAAAGTACTGCCGTAAGGCATGAAAAGAAATCTGCTCAAGGATAACGACTAAACGAGATGCGACTTAGGATACCCTTACAAAACTTATAGTATGCTGATCTTTATCAACCTTATGGTAGTTAAGGAAATATAGAATTAATTCAGAGTTGGCTTCATTCATGTTCGAGTATATAAGTTGTCCCACATCAAATACCTTGAGAAAATACGTCTAGTATATAATAACTAAGGCCAACTCTTCTTATTGCTAATTGATTTTGAGCTAGAGAGCTTGATGTCTTTATATGCTATATTTGGGCCCATTTATAAATCTTACAATTCAGAGCGAACGATAAATACTGAAAGTTGACCGCAATTAGGTATTATGGTAGGAAAAAAGATCCGGTTTTGACCAAGTTAAGTAAGAAATGATATTTAAAAAGGAAATATGGATAAATTTTAGGGCTATGAGAGGCAACTTGTCAAAGTTAATAAAGCAGAAGAGGATAATGAACATTAAACAAGAAAAAGCAGAACAGTAAAACATTACAAATGGTCTAGTTAACTTTGATATATTTACCTAAATATTTCAATTGGTCATATCTAAAAAGCTAAGGATTCTTCAATATGTCAATTGGTCAAATCCCAAAAAGGATTCTCAAGTTTCCCCAAATAGTTTCATAAGATTCATTTGGGAGATTCCTCAATTGTTTTTTTTCTCTAAATAATAAAAATTGAATATTTTACTAATATTTTATACTATACTAGCTTGTATAATGTTTTATACACTACAACCATATATTTCCTAGAACTCCTAAATCTTATTAGTATATAAAAACTTAGTTTTTCTTCAATGTTTTTACATTTTATCATGAATTATTATTTATTGGTATTAAAAACTTAATGTATGCACATATTTATATAAATGTATATTTATATGCATATAAAAAAAATATTTCAAACTTAAATATGTGCTGAATCCCTAAATCCTCATTTTCTGAAATTTGTTGCCGAATCCCCTTATGGCAAGCTCGAATCCTTACTTTTTAGGTTTATAGTTCTTCTATGTCCGTGTTATATAGTTTTTTACTTATAGCAGACGTTCAATTTGGGAAGTTCACTCCTCTCAGAAGGAAACATGTAATGAAAGGAGCATCATAATGAATTCATATAAGTAGACATGCTTATCAAACAAAGCTCCAACTAACATCTAAACATATGATTGTGTATCCCATACCACACCTATGTCATATAATGTGTCTGAAATAGATTTTTATCTTACTCACTTGAAAAAATCTACGCAGCTCAGGGAAAAGGTAAAAATGCTCTATATTATACTAATTTGGAAAAGTCTAAGTCAGGGAAGGCAAATGGTCACACATTATATACGCTAACTAAAGAAATCAAAAGGTCAAAGGATTAACTATTAACTTTTTTCTTTCTGTATGCTCTATTGTATCATATACCTAGGATTTTTATAAAGTTAGCACAACCTAATCTCCTAACTTGAATCAACTACTATAGTTAAAAACCCTAATTTCAAAAGGAAATAATTCCTAAATAAAATCTACTACTGTAAATCTATAATTAAAACTTATCTCCTAATTAACTACTGTAATTAAAACTTCTTAAATATCCTACTTAAAACAAGTTAAAAAGAATTACATTAATAATCACATATTAAATTTTCCGGTATGAAGCTCTACGAGCCAACGCAAATAATAAATTTCTTGAATTTCTTCTTCCGTTTCGCATCAGATGCATAACCAACGTTACTTAAAACACATATCATTTTGGTTCGTGGAACCTATATATGAAAGACATGTAGGCAGGCTAAAACGTGGAACGCTAGGGGTTGCTTCACAAATGCTTATAGTTATAAATTTTTCATAAAATCTAAATGCAATAAAACTAAACTCTAGGGAAGATTTTCAGTTATATTAAAAATTGTTTTTTTCAAGATATGAACAACAAATGCGATTGCGAAGTTTGAGGATCAAACACTCAAAGTTTGAATATTGATATTGTTGCAATTAGAGGTAGAAAACAAATAAATATTTGGGTCACTAAATTTAGAATTCTGAAATTTCAAAGTAACTACTCTGCTTGCTTAAAATAAGTCTTATTTAACCTTCACGTACAACTTCACTACCCAGCAAGCTCTGGCTCCAAAACAACAAGTAACATATCAAGCAACTTACGCAATAACTATGCCTAAATATCATGCGAGAAATACTATAAACATAAAAAGAGTTAACCTAACTTTTGCTTGAACAATAAGAGTTCCGGTAAGAGCAAACATAATAGTACCAGGATGTAAGAGTTCTAGAACAATAAGAGTTTGGGAAGAGTACCATGTTTGGGAAGATACGAAAACGTAATTCGCTAGGTCTATAATAGTCTATAGTAACTCTTAGTAAACCTGTTCAATAATATGCACTTACTATGCGTGAATACAATGCGAAAAAATATTATAACATCCAAAAAATTGACCTCAACTTCTGGAGTTGCTAGAACAGTTCAGATGAACAAGGTAACTAATGCAGTGCAAAATTTCATAGACTCATCAGCTTGTTATGGAAGTTCATTACGAAACTAATTTACAACTATGTAAAGAGTTGGAATTTTAAGGAAATCCCATAATTTTATGTGTGCTGCAATTTTAGTTCAAAGCAGGTATATGGTTATTACAAGAGTAGTTAGGGTTCCATTTAGGTATATATCTAGGTGTAATCAATAAGTCGACCATTACATGATTACATCATACCAATCATAATTTGTTGGCCCTAAAAAACATCTATAAGATTTAAAGCAAATTAGATTACTTGAGAAAGAATTTAGATTTCAATATTTCCAAATAATCTTTTATGAAACAAAGAGAATTACATAATTCAGCAAGACATACAGAGATAGAGAGAGAGGGACTTCTATAGTGTTTGTAATAACAAATAGACAACACTCAAATGAAAAAACAACAGTTTTACAAAAACGATATGAGGACCATGGAGATCATATGATTAGCCATTTCACAAACCTGATATTCTGAAAGGGAAAGCTTAAGCACTATATTAAGACTGGAAAACTTAACAAACAGATGTTGTTCAACCACTATGAATGCGGTTTGTGACCATGACACATGCTATTTTGTCATTTCCAAGTGTAAGAGGCCACAGGTTAATTAAACTCATATACAGGAAATCCCCAAAAAGCATCATATTGGTGGATTTTAAGCTAGGAGCGAGTCCTACAACTAAACCTATTCCCATGTAAATCCTAACTAGAAAACATTTTAGGAGCGAGTCCTACAACTAAACCTATTCCCATGTAAATCCTAACTAGAAAACATTTGCTGAGCATCCGCACAACAATATCCAATGATTGGGAGCATGCAAAATTATTTATGCATATTAAAAGAATTAAGGATCCCTGAAAACACAATACAAAGCGACAAAACTTATTATTTGTTACGTAAACAATAAAAATAACTTATTACAACTGCACAACAGCGAAACTTAATATCATATTGAAGTAATAATGAAAAAAAATCATGTTTAAAATTCAAACACCAAATCACAAATCTTTTAAAGCCCGAATCAGTATTTATGATGGAGACAACAAGCCTATTTCAATCTAGGAGACAGAAAAACAATTGCTTCGAGCTTTATAGGACAATGAGTCAATGATAATAAAATTTAATGAAGTCCAAATCCTTAAGTAAACTTGCCAAATAAAATTAGTACTTGCAGTCTAACCAGATATGCTTAGTTAAGTGTGATAAAGAAATGTTCGGCATAGGACAAGATTGCCTCAAAAGAAAAGGCTGACCAAAACACAATAACATCTTCAGGAACTTTGTATCCCTAAGCTAATTTTTTTCATTCCAAAAGCATGGTTAGGCAAAACTCAAAAGAAATACACTTGTTTATGTTGTGGAAAGCTTGTATTTGACAATATGGAATTGAATTATATAAATTATCAATTTTCACTTCTGCAAATTCTTGATATAACTATGCATAAAACAGATAAAATTGATTTCAGTACCAACTGAAAGGCAGGTAGTGATCACTCAAGATAATCTTCTGCAACATGCAAACCAATTTATCAGTAAATGTATCATACTTCGAAAAAATGAAAAAACTAAGAAATTCAATTGGGCAAAAAGGAAAAGATGAGCTCTTTAAAGCTCAAATTGGGTAATCCTCATTTGAGAAACCACAAAACAAACAGAGCACAAACAAACATGGAACCCAATTCAACCATCAGTCCATATAATCACTTCCATTTGATTGATAGCAACAAAATGAACAGCTCATATGACAATTACAACCTGGATTAATACAGAGAAATGACAACAATAACAATGGCAACTTTCAAAAAATAGAATGGACTAAATTTAACCAATGATCAAGAAACGAAAATGGAAATACAAAATCTCACCAACCCATCATCTAAAATCACTAAAACTGCCGACCCACTTGAACAAAAGACCAAAAAAATAAAAAATCAAGGAAAAAAAAAACCTTCCCAAAAATTTATCTGAACCCTGCTATATTTGCTACAGACCGACCTTCAATTTCTCCAAACCAACTCACCCACCGGAAATTTAGGCAGATGAAAATCTAATAAACCCAACAGACAATTTTTTTTGTCGAGGAGAGAGAAAGAGAAAATCGGAAGTGAAGTAGTAGTAGTTATAAACAAACCCTGAAACTGAAACGAAGCTCCTGCTGCTTCCTTGTTGAGTGTGCATCTTTTTTTGGTCCTTGTATGGCCTTTCTTATTAAATAATCCATTTTTGACTTATTTTTCTTTACAAAATATATAGAAAAAAATATATTTCCCTATATAATAGTTATATCTCCTTTTTCTTTCTTTTTCAACAATGACTGACAATGACCAGAAGACTTTGAAGAAGAAAAGATTTTGTTTTGTGAATCAAATGAGGCAGAAATTTGTGTTGAATGGTGTGAAAAAATTTTATGGCAATGGAATTTGATCAAGGAGCAAAAAGTGAGAAATTTTTCTAAATTAATAGGGGCAGTTTTGTCACAAAATAATTAATTACTTTGAAGTTCTGCTACCAAACTCCTTTGAAATTTGTGGGTGCATGCTCGAAACCTGGCTATTGAAAACATCATATGTTTTGGTGTTTTGTAAGTACTAGTATATGTTTTGGGCATCATCTGTCCTAAAAATTTGTTGGCATTTATTTCTAATAAATATCTGATCATCTCATCCTTTTTGTTAGTGTAGCTCAAAAGGATAATGAATGAAAAAAATGTCTTTTTTAAGATCACATTAAAATAAGTTAGTGTATTATTATGTGTTAGGAAAAAATTATTTTAGGAATATCTTTTTCAAGACAATATTAAAATAAAGTTAGTGATCCTATATTAAGGTTTTTACCGGGATAGTCTATAACAATTATTTTATTATAAAATAACAAATGATGTTGTGGACAAGATTCATGAATTGCATTAATGGGATATATATATATATATATATATATATATATAATATTAAATAAATTTATATTTCATAAATAAAATGATATAGTTCCACAAGATTAATCTCATATAAATAATAAATAGGTTCATACTTATGCGAGAGAAACTTTGTTAAAATATCAATTTTTATTTGTTAAAATAATAAAAAAGAAATTGTATATATATATATATATATATATATATAAACCTCATATATTTGTTATTAATAGGACAAAAATGACAAAGTTTACGGGAGCAGGATATTTATTTTATGGGAATTTATATTTTCACAAGTAAAATTTAATATTTTCACAATCTCTCACTCACATGAATGTGGGGTTCATTTCTTATTCATGTTCATGTGAGAGTAATCTTGTGGAACTATTATTTTTACTTGTGTAAAACATCAATTCCCTCATTTTATTTGAATAAATAAACTATTGCTATTATAATATGGTGGGACACCACGTATTAATTGTTTAGGTATATTTATATAAATAATAATCCCTCCGTTCCTAAAAGATTATTGTTTTAGAAGAAAAAATTTGTTCCAAAATATTTATGGCTTATAACTTTCAAGGAAAATAAATTACTTACTTTCCTATATTACATCTACCTTCTCTCATTGTCCCAAGAAATTCTCTCTTGTATTAATAGTTTTCAACTTCCCATAAAGGGGTAGTGATGAAATTTTAAATAAATTTTACTTGGTAAATGATACTTTCTTAATATATGTTCAAAAATCTTAAATGACGATCTTTTAGGAACGGGGTAGTAATAATTGTGCAGTCACCATATATTTTGTCCAATTATATCATCTCCCTTAAAAAAGATAATGTTATAAGATATTAATATTATTAAAATAAAATAATGTCTTTAAGACATTAATACCATTGTATAAATATTGCACCAAAAACATACAATTGTGTAATCATATTTATAATAGGACATTAATACATTTGAATAATGAGTAAATCTGAATACAATTTATTAAATTTCTACATTTGAGATTGAATAGATGATAAAAGTTCATGTGCTGGGATAGTAGTCTATTCAAATCAATCCATGGGTTAGCTTCCCAAATTGACCCCACAATTAATTCAGAAATAAATGTAAAAGTTTGAGGGACTTTTTCCTTTTTATGAGAGAAGTATTTAATTCAAAAAGAAGGTGATTGATTGTCCAGGTCAGGTATAAATTAGTCAAAACGTAAAACATGTGGACTAATATTGTTAATAGTTTGACGATTATTATTTTAATGGTTTAAATATAAATTAATATCCTAAACTCTTCATTTTTTTTCACTTTGGTTATTGACCTTTCAATTTTTTTTAATCAGATCATTAAACTATCAAAATTTTCAACTTTGGTTCAATTGAAGTTGTCACGTCATAAATTGATGATGTGACTTGAACAGGTGGCATGTAAAAGCTAACGTGTTAAAAGAACACTAGGCTTAATTATAAATTACTACCTTAAACTATTGACTTTTTTCACGTCGGTGACTGACCTTTCAATTTTTTCAAATAAGTGATGAAACTGTTAATTTTTTCATTTTGATTCAATTGAAGTTGTCACATCATAAATTGATGATGTGACTCTAACACATAGGATGGACTGATGATGTGTTAAAAGACTCATTTTATAATAAATTTAAATTATTTTATAAAAATTAAGAGGGCGTAAATGTAATATAAAATTACAATTTAACAATACAAGTTTAACATATTATTAAAATGAAAACATCTAATTTAAGATGTAATTTTTTAAAAAAAAAACTAAGTAATAATAAAAATATTATTAGCAGTTATCATTAATATCTAAATTTGAATTAGTGCTATTAATGATTAATGTCATTAATGTTTTCATATTAGGTTTTCAAATTTAGATATTAATGGTAGTCCTAATAATATTTTTATTATTACTTAAATTTTCCTTTTTAAAATTACCTCTTAAATTAAATGTTTTCATTTTAAAAAAAATATTAAGCTTGTATTGTTAAATTGTAATGTTATATTATATTTATGTCTTCTTAATTTTTATAAAATAGTTAAAATTTATTATAAAATGAGTCTTCTTTCATCATCAGCCTCCTCCTATGTGTTAAAACCACATCATCAATTTATGACGTGACAACTTCAATTGAACTAAATTGAAAAAAATTAACAATTTAATCACTTAATTGAAAAAATTGAAAGATCAATCACCGAAGTAAAAAAAAGTCAACAGTTTGAGGTAGTAATTTATAATTAAGCCTAGTGTTTTTTTAACACGTCAGCTTTTACATGCCACGTGTTCAAGTCACGTCATCAATTTATAACGTGACAACTTCAATTGAATCAAAGTAAAAAAATTGATAGCTTAATGACCTGATTGAAAAAATTGAAAGATCAAAATGGAAAGATATCAATAATTTAAGGTGTTAATTTATATTTAAGCATATTTTAATTGTAAGACCCCAAATTATTAATAAATGAAATTTATTTTCCTCTATTTATTATTTTGAAATAGTAAGGGTTGATTTGATTAATGTGGATAGTTATGGGTAAAATACGCAAATATTTCGAATAAACAAGTGGTTATAAAATATTCATTATTGTCGGGGAATATTCGTTTGGTCGAGGAATATTAAATCTTTTGTCGGGGAATATTAAATACGACGGAGCGATCTTTTAATGGGCCCCATAACTGAAAGCGATTGGATGAAGAAAACGACAAATATAAGTTGTTTATAAATAACTGGTTGTAGTTGTTACCATTAATACTGTTGGAATACCTTATGGTTATGTAGACGCCCCAAAAATAGGTATACACACACACCCATTCGAAAATGCCAAATACATGGTACAAAAAGCAAACTACAACTTCAATAATACAAATGTCGTGTGAAATACGACAATATATATCTTAATGAGTTTAAATATAATATTGTCTTCAGATAATATCCACATGCAAATAAATCCCCATCATAATTATTGATTCATTATTTTACAAAATGGTGAGGACTACTAAACAACTCTCTCTAGAACTTTCATTCCATACCACACTAACTAGTACTTTCATTTCATTCCTCCTCCGAGAAGAAAAATGGAACAACAAGGAAAAGGGTGAGCTCAACTAGCCCAAAGAAAAGAATATTATGACTAAGATAATATACAACAAATTATCGTTAGTCTTCAACAGGAAAAAAATCGATAGAATCTGATAGTATAACAAGTTTCGGATCAATATTCGCAATGAAAATAATAATTCATAGAAGAGTTACGTAGAAATGAAATCTACTATAATCTATGAATTTAACGATCCATCATCAATATTTTATCCCTGTAACATCAATCAATATGCATCCGAATCAAATATTCATCTTTGCACTACGGCCAAAGATATTCATCGATTGGTCATGTTCATTTAAACACTGCTCATCTTTGCACTACTGTGCCAAAGATATTAATCAATCCATTATGTTCATCTCAACACTGCTCATCTTTGCACTACTGTGCCAAAGATATTCTTCAAATCATTCATCTTTGCACCACAGCCAAAGATATTCAATAATATCATCATTTAAGATCGAGGATGATGAAAATATTTTAAAAGAAATCGAATCTGTGGCGCCCCCAAAATAGGTATACATCACCTATTCGAGTTGTCAATACATAGTACGAAATAACTACAACTTTATTATTACAACAAGAAAAGCGTGAGTTTGAATACAAATATTGTCTTCAGTATAACATATCTATACTCAAATAAATCCTCATCACATTTATTGATACATTATTTTACAAAATGGTGAAGACTACTAAACAATCCTTTCTAAAACCTTCATTCCATACCCCAGGCTCGTCTTCATCGCTATATTCTCGCCTCCCGAGAAAAATGGAACAAAAGGAAAAGGTGAGCTCAACTAGCTCAAGAAAAAGAATATTATGACTAAGATAATATACAACAAATTATCGTTAGTCTTCAACAGGAAAAATATAATAGAATACAATAGAGCACAACAAATTTTAAATCAATATTCGCAATGAAATAATAATTCATTAGAAGAGTTAAGTAGAGAATGCAAACTACTATCTTCTATGTATGAATTTAAAAGTTCATCGCTCTATCTTTTATCCCTGTAACATCAATCAATATACATCTGAATCAAATATTCATCTTTTGCACTACAAGCCAAAGATATTCATCACCGTCATGTTCATTTAAACACTGCTCATCTTTTGCACTACTGGGCAAAAGATATTCTTCAAAATCATTCATCTTTGCACTACAGCCAAAGATATTCTTAAGAAATCATTCATCTTTTACTTTCTGTGCCAAAGATATTCCATAATATCATCATTTAAGACCGAGGATGATGAAAAATATTTTTTAAAGAAACGAATCCAAAGAAACAAAATGACAAGGATTAAGGATTAAGGATTCGTACTTGGTTTTATCCACGTCCAAAAATACCTCAAAAATAATCATAGTGGTGTAAAATTCAAGAATGATCAAAACATGGATACAATCGAGTTAGTATCCGTAATATATATTTTTGAGACGAAAAGAAGAAATTTTATTTTTCTATGAATAATCATCAGATATCGTGAATAAAGTCCAGAGTATCGTGAATAGTAACTCTCGACACCAAAAGATAGAAATTCCACAAAAACATCTTCACGCTTCATGAATAGTACTCGTGAATAGTAACTCGTGAATAAGAACTTCATGAATAGTAACTCGTGAATAAGAACTCATGAATAGTAACCCATGAATAAGTAACTCGACATGAAAAAGTTCCAAATTTGATAAAACTTTGGATCAACATTTCAAAGATAATGATATTGAAGAAATAATATCATTACGAAAAAAATAATATCCCTTACCTCGAAGGAGCACCCCAAGGAGATGTACTAGATCCGAATGAAACCGATGTCCAACAATTCACAGTAGTTGGACCTTTAACTCCGAAGTTCAATAGAGCCATTCGATATGGGGTTTTAGAAATGGGCTTTGTACCAGTTCAAGATTAATAAAGAATTCAACTTCACGCTACGGGGTAGATCGGAAGTTCTTCTAAAATACGTCGGAAAGTCAATAACAACAGGAATATTATTCAAATTTGACGTGTCTTTATTCAAATCCATAACATGGGCTAAGAAAGCTTGACATCCGCTTTTCAATAAACGAATAGCTTTATGATTAGATATGACGGTGATTGATTTTAATGGTTTAGTTGCTTGAATTAAATAAACAGGTTGGTTAGGAATATGAAAACTAACAACCTTACGAAAATAATCAATTTTGGCATGATGAGTAGTTAACCAATCAATCCCTAAAATCACATCAAAAGCAAGTATCTTTAAAGAGATAAGGTCAATGGGTAAGGTAATGGTGCCAAATTAATCAAACAAGATTTATAAACAAGTGGATGTGATGAAAGTTTCTCCTAACGAGTTTCCACAGATAGGTCAAAGTCTAATTTCTCCGAGTCAAGTTTAAACGTTGAGCACATGCAGGAGAGATAAATGAATGGGTAGCACCGGTATCGAAGTAAGGTATAAACTTCGCAAGAATTTATAAATAGCTTACCGTGATCACCTCGTTTGGGTTCCTCGCATTTTGACCGATCACAACAAACGCTTCTTCCTTAATCGTTGACTTTGACTTTTACGGGATCTTTTGAGTCACCGTCCCTCATTGAACTAGGTTTCGCCATCGTACAATCTCGAAGCGATATGTCCTTCCTTTCCACAACTATAGCACACCTTGAATGTTGTGGGCGGGCGTTTTGATCGATATGTCCCTCTTTTCCGCATTTATAGCATATACGATGGGTGGTCGTTCTCCTCCCTTAGAACCAAGATTCTTCGCAAACGACTGCTGTCTTCACATGGTCGTTGTTAAATCTCCTCTTTTAAAATCTCCTCCCGACTCGCTTCTTCTATTTTCATAGCCACGATTACCACCGTAGTGGTTACCATTTTTGTCTGTCTGCTTCTTTCTCCGCCGGTTATCATTATTACATTGACCGCTATCTCTGTACGATCCTCGGTTGTGGTCCTCGCCGACCGTATACTCGTTATCTCGCTTCTAATAATCGAGCCACATTTACAACATCTCAATAGAGAGAAAATTTATGAGAAATGAGATCTTGGCGTATCGCCGGGTTCAAACCTCTAAGAAACATCCGCGTCATATCGCTCCTCATTCTCCACCAAATGAGGTGCAAACTCGGATAACTCGCAAACTTTGCCTCGTCTTTGAGACATCGCCATGTTGTTCTCTCCAAATAATAAACTCCACTTCCTTCATATATAATGAATACTTTCGAAGTATTTGTCATTAAATAGTTTCAAACTTCTCCCAAGACATCTTTGAAAAGGGTTGGATGGAGTGCACGCTTCACGACTCCCACCAAGAGTCCGCCTCGCCACTAACATAAAGGTGGCGAATGGAACCTTCTGTTCTCCGTGCATCCCAAGACATCGAATATCTTGGTAATTTGTTTAACCCATGTTTCCGCCACGATCGGATCTGGCTATCCTTAAATTCGTGGTCCCAACTCTTTGAATCGCTTGGTCACGGACAACCCGTGAATTGCTATCATTTCTCCTCAGTATTTTTGAACACGAGTCTCCTCGTCGATTTTGCATGAACTGCAAAAGCTTCTAAACATCCCTTCAGTAAAGAAGAAAGAGACGGAGTATCGACTTTGTATTGACTATCGGAATTGAACCATGTCACCATCAAGAATAGGTATCCTCTACCTCGTATTGATGACTTGTTTGACCCGGTTGCAAGGGGCACAATTCTTTTCAAAATTGATCTTCGCTTCTACGGATATCATCAAATCAAGATTAGAATCGAGGATATTCCAAAGACCGCTTTAGAACTTCGAAGACGGGCATTATGAATTCTTAGTCATGTCTTTCGGATGACTAATGCTCCTATGACTTTCATGGATATGATGAACCGAGTATTCAAGGAATATTTGGATCGGTTGTTGTTGTCTTTATTGATGACATCCTTATATATTCCAAAAGTCGTGAAGATCATGAGCACCATTTGAAATTTGGTACTCCAAAGGCTTCGTGAAAACAAACTATATGCCAAATTGAAGAAATGCGAGTTCGGCGAGGAAGTAGCATTCCTTGAGCGCGTGGTGTCGAAACATGGAGTATCCGTGGACCCGCAAAAGATTGAAGCAATACAAAGTTGGGAGCAACCAAGTCGGTGGCCAAAATCGTAGCTTTTGGGCTTAAATTTGGTTATTATCGGAGATTCGTGGAAGGGTTTTCTCGAATCGCTACTCCATTAACTCAATTAACTTCGGAAGGATACAAAATTCGTTTGGAGCGAAGAATGCGAGAAAAGTTTCCAAGAGCTTAAGAGGAGACTTATTTCGACCTTTTCTAACAATACCATCCGGTTCGGATGGATTTGTTATCTCTGCCGATGCTTGAGCAAAGGGTTAGGATGTGTTCTCATGCAACGTGGGAAAGTCATAGCCTTATGCCTCATGACAACTTAAAGAGTATGAGAGGAATTATCCTACTTTCGATCTAGAGTTAGCGTGATCGTTTTGCTATTAAAGATATGGAGGCACTATCTATATGGGGAGAAAGTGGAGATATATTCGGACCATAAAAAGCCTTAAATATTTCTTCACTCAAAAAGAACTCAACATGCGGCGGCAATGACGTTGGCTCGAGCTATTGAAAGACTACGACCACACTATTGAATACCATCCCGGTAAAGCGAACGTGGTAGTGATTGACGCATTGAGTAGAAGATCATATCACGCAGGAACGAGTGCGATGATGTCAAGTATACGCGTAGAGCCAACTTTAATAGAAAAAGTTAAGGTTGCTTTCGAGCCACCAATCCGGAGTGATCGTATGAAGAAGAAAGTAAAAGAAGGAGCTATTAGGGCGAGAATTGATGAAGAAGGAATACTTGAGTCCACTCTAGACTTTGTGTTCCTAACGACTCGATTTGAAGTACAAGATTATGATGGCGGCACACAATACACCATTTGCAATCCATCCTGGAAGTACTAAAATGTATCGTGATCTTCGATATACATTTTGGTGGAACAATATGAAGAGAGAGATTGCAAAGTTTATCTCAATGTGTTTAACTTGTCGGCGTGTAAAGGCGGAGCATCTAGTACCTAAGGGTCCGTTTGCAACCACTTGAGATTCAAAATGGAAGTGGGAACACATTACCATGGATTTCGTTTCTGGTCTTCCTACGGTTTCTCAAGGCATCAATGCTATTTGGGTTATTGTTGATAGATTAACCAAGTCTCGCTCATTTCTTGCCCATACGGAGACTTATTCCTCGAACGTCTTGCTAGTATGTACATGAATGAAAAATTGTGAGGTTGCGTGGCATGCCCAGTATCCATAGTTTTGGGATCGTGACCCAAGATTCACTTCAAGATTTTGGGTTAGCTTGCAAAAAGCTATGGGCGCGGAGTTTGCGATTTAGTTCGACATACCATCCTCAAACAGACGACAATCGAAAAGGACTATTCAAACTCTTGAAGATTTATTAAGACTACGTGTCCTGAACTTCAAGGCGGGTTGGGATAAGTATTTACCATTGGTGGAATTCTCCTACAACAACAGCTTATCGAGCAAGTATAGGTGTGGCTCCATTTGAAGCATTATATGGACGAAAAGTGTCGCTCTCCAATATGTTGGGATGAGGTGGGTGAAGCAACATTGTTGGGACCCGAAAGTTAAGTGCGATATGACTCTGAAAAGATCCAAATGATTGAAACAACGATACAAAACGGCACAAGATCGACAAAAGAGTTATGCGGATCTTCATCGAAAGGGCGTGGAATTTAGTGTGGGGATCATGTATTGTTGCGAAGTTGCTCCATGGAAGGGAGTAACAAGATTTGGGAAGAGAGGAAAGCTCGATCCACGATTTATTGGTCCATTTCAAATTCTTGACCGAGTAGGAAATGTAGCCTATAGACTTGCGTTACCTCAGTATGTCTCGTGTTCATAATGTGTTTCACATATCGTACTTAAATAAATATGTGAAAGACCCGAACCACGTTATAGAGTTAGAACCAGGACGAGATAGCCAGAAGACTTAACGATGAGAGGAGGTACTGTCAAGATTTTGGATAGGAAGGAGCATGTCCTTCACAAGAAAGGTCATACCACAAGTTAAAGTTTTGTGGAGGAATCATGCTTTATAGAGGAAATGACCGGGAATTGGAAGCGGAAATGAAAGCGAGGTATCCTCACCTTTTGAAACACCAGTATCGTCGTCAATTTCGAGGACGAAATTTCATAAGGAGGGAGGTTGTAAGACCGAAATTTTTTTAAATAAAAGGAATTTCCTTTATTTATTATTTTGAAATAGTAAGGGTGGATTTGATTAATGTGGATAGTTAGGGGTTAAATCACGCAAATATTTCAAAATAAGCAAGTGGTTATAAAATATTCATTGTTGTCGGGGAATATTCGTTTGGTCGTGGAATATTCGTCTTCGCTTGGGGGAATATTAAATGCATTGGCGCTACCCATATGTGGGCCCCATAACGAAAGCGATTGGATGAAGAAAGCGACAAATATAAGTTGGTTAAAAATAACGGCCAGTAGTTATTCTCAATTATCTTGTTAAAATACTCGGTTGGTTAAAACACAAGAAGCACACCAGATTGCACCAATTATTGATCCTTACGTGAAGGCACTACTCAATAATGGTTACGATAATTCTTTATTCGATATTTTATTGAGTTAATAATTCTGCGTTGATATTTTATATTCTTTGTTGTTTGATAATTGTCATTACACGTATTTTTTTCATGATCGAAGCAATAATTCATATTATCTGAATAATATTATTAGATAACATTATTGGCAATGTCTAGAAAGTTACATCTAAGGAGAGGTTTGGTCACTAATTGCGCCAAGAAGAAGAAATTCTTATTGAAAGCCCTCTTTCCTGAACCTACGCGGTTGTCGATATTGTGATTCTAATATTATTTGTGAATAATTAATTATTGATTCATATGATGAGGAAAATATTGATTTTATATGGATATAGATGGAAAAATTTTTAATGTGACAATTGTTGAAAATTAAAATTTTATCTTTTTTCGATAAAATAATTTATTTAAATATATTATTATATTTTAATAATATAATAATGGTGATATTTTACAACGAATGTGGGATATATGAGTATCACGAGGAGGAAAAGTATTTTTGTTACAATAAATGTTTAAAACATGTTAAACATGCTTGGATCCCATTTATTGGTCGAAATTTGATTATAGCCATAAAATCGCCTTGGTTTGTGGATTTCGGTCAATTTCTATTTGGAATTTGGAAAAACTTTCTTCTGCAAAGTTGTAGAGAATTGAAATTCCTATAAAAACTCATGAGATTCAAATTTTTTCGATGAAAGGGCTATTTATTATGAATTATTGAAGTTCAAGCTCAAATAATTGATTTTGGAAGTTTAAAATATTTAAAATTAGAAAAACGTTTTTTCTACTTTTTTTCTAGAAGGTGGCATGTGTTTGATGGCTGAAATCAGATTCTACGCATGTGTAAGAAATTTTATAATTATATTATTAATTTATTAAATTTTACTGCTTTTGGTGTTCTAGCGATTTCCTATAAATAGGGTGCTTGGGTTAGAATTAAAATCACACCGGCGAAGTTTTCTCTCTCTATATTATCGGCGTATTCTTGTGAGTATTTTGAGTATACTTTGAGTATTGCTAGGCGGTGCAAGTTCCTTCAAAGACTATATACTTATTCCAAATTTAGAAGTACTAATTTTTTGAGGTAAGGGGTGTTATTTTCTTCTCAAATGATATTATTTCTTCAATATCATTATCTTTGAAATATTGGTTGGAACTTTTTATCAAATTTGGAACTTTTTCATGTCGGGGTTACTATTCATGAGTTCTTATTCATGAGTTACTATTCATGAGTTACTATTCACGAGTTACTTTCATTCACGAGTACTATTAAGTGAAGCGTGAAGATGTTTTATGGAATTTCTATCTTTTGGTGTGAGTTACTATTCACGATATCTGACTTATTCACGATATCTGACACTATTCACCGAAAAATAAAATTTCTTCTTTTGTCCAAAATATCTATTCGGATACTAGCTTTGATTGTATCCATGTTTTGATCATTCTTGAATTTTATACCACTATGATTATTTTTGAGGTATTTTTTTGAACATGGATAAAACAAAGTACTGAATCCTTAATCCTTAATCCTTGTCATTTTGTTTCAATTGGATTCGTTTCTTTAAAATATTTTCATCATCCTCGGTCTTAAATGATGATATTATTGAATATCTTTGGCTGTAGTGCAAAGATGAATGATTTCTGAAGAATATCTTTGGCTGTAGTGCAAAGATGAACAGTGTTGAGATGAACATGACCGAGTCGATTAATATCTTTGGCCCGTAGCTTATTTGTTAGTTGGTCAAGATATATAGGGATATTATGTGATATATTGATTTCCTTAATTAACCCTTGTTTTATGACGATTTGAGAATGTCGATCGAGAATATTAACAATGGAAATGAGACCGTGGAGACGCTCAGACTCACCATCGAGGAGAACGTGCAACAGTCGGGCAATGTTCCTCCTGTGAACAACACCAATGGAAAGCGATGATGAACGAGGGGATGTTTAGAAGCTTTTGCGATTCATGCAAAATCGACGAGGAGACTCGTGTTCAAAATACAGGAGGAAATGATAACAATTCATGGGTGGTCACTGTGACGCCCCCAAAATAGGTATACATCACCTATTCTGAGTTGTCAATACATGGTACAGAAACAACTACAACTTTATTATTACAACAAGAAAGCTGTGAGTTTGAATACAAATATTATCTTCAGACAATATCTATACTCAAATAAATCCTCATCACATTTATTGATACATTATTTTACAAAAATGGTGAGGACTACTAAACAACTCTCTCTAGAACCTTCATTCCATACCCCACTGCATACTTTCGCTATATTCTCGCCTCCCGAGAAGAAAAATGGAACAAAAGGAAAAGGGTGAGCTCAACTAGCCCAAGAAAGAATATTATGACTAAGATAATATACAACAAATTACCGTTAGTCTTCAACAGGGAAAAATCTAATAGAATACAATAGACAACAAATTTTAAATCAATATTCGCAATGAAATAATAATTCATTAGAAGAGTTAAGTAGAGAATGCAAACTACTATCTTCTATGTATGAATTTAAAAGTTCATCGTCTATCTTTTATCCTCGTAACATCAATCAATATATATCCTGAATCAAATATTCATCTTTGCACTACTGTGCCAAAGATATTAATCAATCCATCATGTTCATCTCAACACTGCTCATCTTTGCATCTACTACCAAAGATATTCTTCAGAAATCATTCATCTTTGCACTACAGGCCAAAGATATTCAATAATATCATCATTTAAGACCGAGGATGATGAAAATCTTTTAAAGAAACGAATCCAAAGAAACAAAATGACAAGGATTAAGGATTAAGGATTCGTACTTTGTTTTATCCATGTTCAAAAATACCTCAAAAATAATCATAGTGGTGTAAAATTCAAGAATGATCAAAACATGGATACAATCGAGTTAGTATCCGAATAGATATTTTGGACAAAAAGAAGAAATTTTATTTTCTAAATTGAATAGTCAGATATCGTGAATAGTCTTATATATCGTGAATAAGAATCTCAAACACCAAAAGATAGAAATTTTCAAAAAATATCTTCACGCTTCATGAATAGTACTCGTGAATAGTAACTTCGTGAATAAGTAACTCTAATAATAGTAACCCGATACGGAAAAGTTCCAAATTTGATAAAAGTTCCAACCAATATTTCAAAGATAATGATATTGAAGAAATAATATCATCGAGAAGAAAATAACATCCCTTACCTCGAAAGATTAAAGACTTTAATTTGGAATACCGGTATAGTCTTTGAAGGAACTTGCGATCGCCTAACAATACTCAAAGTATACTCAAAATACTCACAAGAATACGCTTCGATAATATAGAGAGAAAACTTCAGCTTCAAAGTGTGATTTTCAATTCTAACTTAAGCACCTTTTTATAGGAAAATCTTAGAATAATTAAAAGCAGAAAATTTAATAAAATATTAATATATATTATAAATTTCCTTAGCCCATCTTTGAAGATCTGATTTCAGCAATTAATATCACATGTTAGCCCACTTAAATGCAAAAAAAATGTTTTTCTTTAAAATAATAATTAAAACTTCCAAAATCAATTATTTTGAGCTTGTAACTTCAATAATTCACAATAAATAGCCCTTTTATCGAAAAATTGAATCTCGCGAATTTTTATAGGAAATTCAATTCTCTACAACTTTGCGTAAGAAAGTTTTTCCGATTCCAAATGTAAATTGACCGAAATCCACAAACGGCAATTTTACAGCTATAATCAAATTTCAAATATAAATGGGGTCCAATTTACATGTTTAACATGTTTTAAACATTTATTGCAACAAAAATACTCTTCCTTCTCAGATACTCATATATCCCACATTCGTTGTAAAAATATCACCATTATTATATTATTAAAATATAATAATATATTTAAATGAATTATTTTATCGAAAAAGATAAAATTTCAATTTTCAACAATTGTCACATTAAAAATTTTCTCATCTATATCCACATAAAATTAATATTTTCCTCATCATATGAATCAATAATTAATTATTCACAAATAATATTACGAAATCACAATATCGATAAACTGCATAGCTCCTGTGAAAGAGGGGGCTTTCCAATAAGAATTTCTCCTTCTTGGCTAGCAAGCAATTAGGTGACCAAACCTCTCCTGTATGTAACTTTCTAGACATTGCCAATAATGTTATCTAATAATATTATTCGGATAATATGAATTATTGCTTCGATAATGAAAAATATTGTGTAATGACAATTATCAAAACAATGAAGAATATAAAATATCAACGCAAAGAATTATTAACTCAATAAAATCTTTGAGCGAATTATCATAACCATTATTGAGTAGTGCCTTCTTACGTAAGAATCAATAATTGGTGCAATACCTGTGCTACCGTTTTAACCCACCGAGTATTTTAACAAGATAATAGCAGTAATAACTACACGCCGCTATTTTTAACCAACTTATATTTGTCGTTTTCTTCATCCAATCGCTTTCCATTATGGGCCCACACATGGTCATACTGTCGTTTAATATTCCCCAAAAGATTTAATATTCCACGACCAAACGAATATTCCCTAACAAACCATGAATATTTTATAACCACTTGCTTATTTTGAAATATTTATGTATTTTACCCCTAACTATCCACATTAATCACATCAACCCTTACTATTTCAAAATAATAAATTGAGAAAATTAAATTTTATTAATAATAAGTTGGGGTCTTACAACCTCCCTCCTATGAAATTTCGTCCTCGAAATTGACGACGCATACTGGTGTTTTTCGAAAGGTGAGGATACCTCGCTTTTCATTTCCGCTTCCAATTCCTGTGTCATTTCCTCTATAGCATGATTCCTCCACAAAAACTTTAACTTGTGGTATGACCTTTCTTGCGTAGGGACATGCTCCTTCCTATCCAAGATCTTGACAGTACCTCCTCATCACGTTAAGTCTTCTATATTTCGTCCTGGTTCTAATTCTATAACGTGGTTCGGGTCTTTCACATATTTACTGAAATACGAGATATGTGAAACACATTATGAACACGAGACATACTTGGAGGTAACGTAAGTCATATAGGCTACATTTCCTACTCGGTCCAAGAATTTGAAATGGACCAATAAATCATGGATCGAGCTTTCCTCTCTCCCAAATCTTGTAACTCCCTTCCACGGAGCAACTCGCAACAATACATGATCCCCACACTAAATTCCACGTCCTTTTCGATGAAGATCCGCATAACTCTTTTGTCGATCTTGTGCCGCTTTGTATCGTTGTCAATCATTTGAATCTTTTCTTTAGTCATATACGTCTTAACTCTCGTCCCAACAATGTTGCTTCACCCACCTCATCCCAACATATTGGAGAGCGACACTTTCGTCCATATAATGCTTCAAATGGAGCCACACCTATACTTGCTCGATAACTCTTGTTGTAGGAGAATTCCACCAATGGTAAATACTTATCCCAACCGCCTTGAAGTCTAGGACACGTAGTCTTAATAGATCTTCAAGAGTTTGAATAGTCCTCTCGATTGTCCGTCCGTTTGGGGATGGTATGCTTCAACTAAATCGCAAATCCGTGCCCATAGCTTTTTTGCAAGCTAACCCAAAATTTTGAAGTGAATCTTGGGTCACGATCCCAAACTATGGATACTAGCATGCCATGCAACCTCACAATCTCATTCACGCATATACTAGCAAGACGCTCAAGGGAATAAGTCTCCGTGATCGGCAAGAAATGAGCGGACTTGGTTAATCTATCAACAATAACCCAAATAGCATTGATGCCTTGAGAAACCGTAGGAAGACCCAGAATCTAAATCCATGGTAATGTGTTCCAACTTCCATTTCGGAATCTCAAGTGGTTGCAACGGACCCTTAGGTACCGGATGCTCCGCCTTTACACGCCGACAAGTTAAACACATTGAGATAAACTTTGTAATCTCTCTCTCATATTGTTCCACCAAAATGTATGTCAAGATCACGATACATTTTAGTACTTCCAGATGGATTGAAAATGGTGTATTGTATGCCTCCATCATAATCTTGTACTTCAAATCGTAGTCGTTAGGGAACACAAAGTCTAGAGTGGACTCAAGTATTCCTTCTTCATCAATTCTCGCTCCTAATAGCTCCTTCTTGTATTTTCTTCTTCATACGCATCGACCCGGGTCGCCGGCTCGAGCGACCTTAACTTTTCTATTAAAGTCGGCTCTACGCGTATACTTGACATCATCGCACTTTCGTTCCGCGTGATATGATCTTCTACTCAACGCGCGTCACCACCACGTTCGCCTTTCCAGGATGGTATTGAATAGTGTGGTCATAGTCTTTCAATAGCTCGAGCCAACGTCACTGCCGCATGTTAAGTTCTTTTTGAGTGAAGAAATATTTAAGGCTTTTATGGTCTGAATATATCTCCATTTTCTCCCCATATAGATAAGTGCCTCCATATTTTTAAGCGAAAACGATTGCACGCTAACTCTAGATCATGAGTAGGATAATTCCTCTCATACTCTTTAAGTTGTCGCGAGGCATAAAGCTATGACTTTCCCACGTTGCATGAGAACACATCCTAACCTTTTTGCTTCAAGCATCATCAGAGATAACAAATCCATCCGAACCGGATGTTATTGTTAGAAAAAATAAATAAGTCTCTCTTAAGCTCTTGAAACTCTTCTCGCATTCTTCGCTCCAAACGAATTTTGTATCCTTCCGAAAGTTAGGCCGAGTTAATGGAGTAGCGATTCGAGAAAACCTTCCACGAATCTCCGATAATAACCAAATAAGCCCAACACAAAACATGTGTTAAACATTTAATGCCACAAAAATACTCTTCCTCTTCATATACTCATATATCCCACATTCATTATAAAATATCACCATTAATATATTATTAAAATAATATATTTAAATGAATTATTTTATCGAGAAAAAAGATAAAATATTAATTTTCAACAATTGTCACATTAAAATTTTCTCCATCTATATCCACATAAAATCAATATTTTCCTCATCATATAAATCAATAATTAATTATTCACAAATAATATTACAGAATTTCGATCTTCGCAACCAGTAGTTCCCGAGAAAGAGGGGCTTTCGAATAAAAATTTCTCTCTTCTTGGTAGCAATTAGGTGACCAAACTCTCCTTAGATGTAACTTTCTAGACATTGCCAATAATGTTTTCTAATAATATTATTCAGATAATATGAATTATTGCTTCGATAATGGAAAATACCGTAAATGACAATTTATTAAAACAACCGTAATATAAAATATCAATGCGTGAATTATTGAATCAATAAAATAAAATCTTTGACGATAATTATCGTAACAATTATTGAGTAAAGCCTTCTTACGTAAGAATCAATAATTGGTGCAATCTGCAGCCATCTTCTTGTTGACGCCAGATATAGTGTGTTTTTAACCACGGGTATTCCAACAAAGATAATCTGTAACAACTACTGGCCAAGTTATTTATAAACAACTTATATTTGTCGTTTTCTTCATCCAATCGCTTCAGTTATGCGCCCACAAAAAGATCGCAGACCGTCAGCATTTAATATTCCTCGACAAGATGAATAATATTCCACGACCAAACGAATATTCCCCGCCAATAATGAATATTTTATAACCACTTTCTTATTCGAAATATTTGCGTATTTTACCCATAACTATCCACATTAATAAAATCAACCCTTACTATTTCAAAATAATAAATAGAGGAAAATAAATTTTATTTATTAATAATTTGGGGTCTTACATATACCGTCGTACGAATATTCTCCGATACAAAGAATATTCCCCGACCAATCGAATATAATATAACAACTTGCATACTTTGCAAAATTTATAAATATTACCCACAACTATAACATTATATTAAATCAACACCATAATATTCAAAAAAATTCGAGGAAATTAAATCTTTATTCGTAAAATTTGGGATTTTACAATCTCCTCTCCTTATGAAATTTTGCCCTCGAAATTTACGTACATACCTGGTATGCCGAACAGATGAGGACACTTCGTCAGACTCTAACTCTTGAGGTACAACCTTTAAGCATAGAATATATTCCAGGATTTTAACATGTACATTTTCATACGTTAAATTATCCGTTATCTCGTCCGGTTCTAAATCAATAATGTGGTTCAGGTCGTCCACATTTTTACGTAACATCGATACGTTAAAAATGTTATGAACACGCGACATACTTGGCTGTAAAATGAGTCTATAAGCCACAGTTCCTACTTGATCGAGGATTTCAAATTGGCGAATTAAATCGAGGGTTGAGATTTTCTCTCTTCGTCAATTCTTGCTTCTAAAATAACGCTCTCTTGAACCTTCTTCTTCACATTCATCAGCTCAGAGTATGTAGCTTGAGCGACTTTAACTTTATCGATTAAAGTCAATTCTAATCGTATATTCATTATTTTCATGTAGGTTTGTATATTCGCACTCGTAAACGCATACGATCTTCTACTCAATGCGTCAGCTACCACGTTCACTTTTCTAGGATGGTATTGAATGGTACGATCGTAATCTTCAACAGCTCGAGCCAACGTCTTTGGCGCATGTTACGTTCGTTTTGGGTAAAGAAAATATTTGAGGGTTTAAGAAATAAATTTTGTACTGGGGTCAATACAAAATTCGATTTCACGCTCTGGGGTAGGCTAAGAAGTCTTCAAGAATACGTCAAAAAAATTTATTAACAATAGAAATATCATTCGAAACTGTGACTCTCATCCAAGACTTGGATAACATGTCACATTGATACCTATCAACTTGTCATCGTTATTCACAACGTCCCTTACGAAAAGTCTGGCTTCGGTGCATTCCACACAAGGAAGTCAACAACGAAAGGACCGGGGCTCTTTAGTTATGGCTTGATATGACAATGATTGACTTTAGTGGTTTGGTTGCTTGAATTAGCATAATAGGTTGGTTAGGAATATGAAAACTAACAACCTTACAAAAATAATCAATTTTAGCATGATGAGTAGTCAACCAATTGATTCCTAAAATCACATCAAAGACAAGTATTTTCAAAGAGATAAGATCGACAGGTAACGTGAAAGTGTCGATTTGAATCAAATAAGATTTATAAATAGTGGAAGTAACGAAGGTTTATCCTAACAGAGTTTTAACAGATAAGTCAAAGTCTAATTTCTCAAGAGTCAAGTTCAAACGTTGAACACAACAAGGTGAAATAAAATAGTGGGTAGGACCGGTATCAAATAAGGTATAAACTTCGCAAGAGTTTATGATTAACTTACCCGTGACAACTTCGTTCGGGTTCCTCAACAAACACTCTCACTTAAACTACCGATTTTGACTTGTCTGGGATATCCTTTGGCGTCACCATCCCAGCTGGACTTGACTTCACTACACGACAAAATCGAGCTAGGTGACCTTCTCTTTCGCAATTGAAACAGGCTTTGGATTGCTGCGTACAGTTTGGACAGATGTGTCCCTCCTGTTCGCATTTGAAACATATGATCGGTGGTCGTTCTTCTTCTTTGGAAACGGGTGCTGGTGCTACTGTCTTTCCATCATTATTGAACCTTTTCTTCTTGGAACTTCTCCCAAGTCATCTTGATCATGGCAGAGTTGAGTACGCTTCTGATTCCCACCAAGAATCGCCTCCTCGCAATATGAAGGTGGCAAAGGGAACCTTTTGCTCCTCGGAGCATCCCAAGACATCAAATATCTTGGTGATCTGCTTTATCCACGTCTCCACCTTAAGTGGTTTTGGCTCTCCAATAAACTCCGGTGGTCCTAGCTCCTTGAACTGCTTAGCGGTGACCGTCCGAGAGTTGCCAGTGTTTCCACCTGAATTTTGGACAGGAGCCGCTCTTGCCTGATGTTGCATGAATTACATAAAGCCTCTAAACATTCCATTTTTCATCATCTGGTCCATGTTGTTGTTTGCCTGAGGATTGTCGCCTTCCTGATGCATATTATCTTGATTATTGATCTGTGGAGACTCAATGATCTCCTGTGCTCCATTGATGTTCTCAACATTCTCGGATGTCATTTTCAAATACTACCACAAAACAAGGGTTAATTAACATATCACATATTATCCCTATACTCTGACCGACCAATTAAATACCAAATAAACTTAGGTAGGTCATACTAGCGAAGGAATTCCCCGTCTCTCCCCTCCTTGTTCTTGTCTCACATCTTAGCCAGGGATCATATCCCTAAGCTTTGATACCAACTGTGACGCCCCCAAAATAGGTATACATCACCTATTCTGAGTCGCCAAATACATGGTACAGAGTACAAATATAAACTAATTATACAACAGTCGTGTAAAATACAACAAAAAATATGCTGTGAGTTTTAATACAACCATTGTCTTCTATACAGTATTTAAACTCAAAATAAGTCCTCAATACATTTATTATCACACTATTTCATAGAATAGTGAGGACTACTAATGCTATCATCTGAACCGTCACTCCGTTCCCCGACTAGTCCCTGCTACGTTCTCATTTCCTGAAGAGAACAATGAAAGCAAAAGGGTAAGCTCAACTAGCCCAGTAAGAAATATTATGACTAAGATAATGCAGAATAAATTATCATTAGCCTTTAACAGTGTTAAACTGATACAATATAACAAATATCAAGTTTAACTATAGCGGAACAAGCAATCCATTAAAAGAGTCAAGTAGAGAATAAAATCTACTATCTTTTATGATTTAAAAGGTTTTTCATCACTTTTATCGCTGAGACTCAACTTAATAAATAATCCACATCATCGAATCACCCTTGCACTACGGCCAAGGATATTCTTTAGTATCACGACCATAAATTATCCATGCAATACTGGCCAAAGATATTCGTGTATTCATTAATGGTCCTGATCATGTCATAAAACAATTTATCTTTGCACCCTTAGCCGAAGAGAATCCATAGCAATAATCATACCAAAAACTGTCCATCAATGCACTACGGGCCAATGAGGACTTTTTTCACATCATTTGTAATATTACGGTCGTGATTATCTGCCGTAATAATCCACAGTCATAATCATACCAAGTCCATCTATGAACTACGAGCCACGAGATGACTTTCAACATAATATAAACATGAGTATGATGACAATGACATAATAATTCAATAAAACAAGTTCAAGAATTAATTTATCCAGGAACTAATAACGTCCAAATTGTCAACATGATACTTCTTTGTAGAGTAAAATTCAAGAATGCTCGGAAGAATATTTTCATGAAAAGATCTTGGATAAAGTACAAATATCGAGGATATTCCACTAATTTCATGGAGTATAGAAAGTCAAAACTTTAACCAACTTGAGTATAATAAAGAATGGAATAACAACGAATTCACCGGTATCACAGAATCCGTGACAAAAGTTATTCCAATGAATAATAAATAATGGAACCAGAATTAAATGCGTAAAGCATGTATACGATATTCAAATGAATAATAAATAATAGAACCGAATTAAATCCCAGTAAACGCACAGACGGGATATTACGACAAAATAATAAATAATGGAACCAATTAAATGCGTAAAAGCGCGTATAATGATATTCCAATGAGAATAATAAATAATGGAACTGTGTCAGTCCCATAAACGCACGCATGTGATATTCGACAAAATAATAAATAATGGAACCAGGTCATGCGTAAAATGCACAGACAGGATATTCCGACAAAATATTAAAGAATTGAATAATAGAAGAATTTCACCATGTATGCGGTACTTCGCATAGACAGGTTATTCCAACATAATAATAAGGAATGGAATAACAGAATAATTTCACCATGTATACAGTACTTCGCATAGACAAGTTATTCCAACATAATAATAAGAAATGTAATAACGAGTATTGAAAGAAAATAACTTTCTTCATGAATACGAAAGAATAATACCCCTTACCTTAGAAGAAATTTGGATACTGGAGTAGTGAGGTAGTAAACTTCTCTTCTTCTTTCTCTCTATAATTTCTCTCTATAATAACTGCTCTATAGCTTTAGTGAATTGGTGAAGAATAATGAAGGAATGAGCTTCTATTTATAGAAAAATATAGTTTCACTAATTGCACGTTTTGGGGCTCAAAAAATTACAGTATAATACCTTCCTCTTTTTCTTTATTTTTAATTTAGTCCTGCAAGTATTATCAATCTTGCACCAACTCCCCTAATAGTAAATCATGATAGTAAATCACGTGACTCAATAGTTCTAGACATGTAAAAATATGAATTACAGTATAGTACATCTATCTATACCTCTATTTTTAACTTAGTCATGCAAGTATTAACAATCTTGCACCAACTCCCCTAACAGTACACACATGTGAATAAATAGTTATATAAGCATATGAATTAGTAGCAATTAATTGCTCATTTATCCGATAAATTACCCGATTTATTAATATAACCCCCAGACATCAATTATCATCAAAATAAATGTCGATTTTCACTAACGCTAATAATTCCAACACAATAGAACTATCAATTTCATCTTTAATTAACACAAATTATTCATCATTAATATCATAACTCACAATATTTAACAATCAGGTCGTTCCAAGGAAAGAGGGGGCTTTTCGATAAAAATTTCTCCCTATTGGCACGCAATTAGATTATCTAACCCCTCCTTGACAGAACTTCTAGACATTGTAAATATTGTAATTTTTAATATGAATAACTTTGTCGTCTCAATTATTAATTTAATTAAATAATATATTATCAGATGATGATCTTGTGACAATAATTGAATCAATAATATGAGAGATATGATGCGAAATTATCATAGCAATAATTGAGTATAATCGAGTGACTACTCACGTAAGCATCAATAATCAATACCGTAGCTACTTATGTAACCACAGCGACATTCTGTATTTTTACTAATGGTAGTTCAACAGCTTTTTAACGGTAACACTTACCGCGTTATTTTTTAAAAAAATATAATTACATCATTTTTCTCAATCCGAAATAATTCCGTTGTGGGGTCTACTAATGAGTGTACCGTCAGCATTTAATATTCCCCGATCTGAAGAATATTCCCCAACCAATCGAATATAATATAACAACTTGTGATACTTTGCAAAATTTATAAATATTACCCACAACTATAACATTATATTAAATCTACATCATAATATTCACAAAAAAATTCAAGGAAATTAAATCTTTATTCGTAAAATTTGGGATTTTACACTCTTGATTTGCAAACATAATTGATATTATTTATTCTTCATTCAACCCTGCAATATCTGTCTTCTAAAATAAAATGAGGAAAATATTTTATAGTAGAGAAATTATATATACTTGTAGCAAATTTGAGAAAACATGATGTTATTTGGTGCGGTTTCGGTTTTATGCGTGCGATTTTGACTAGTAACAAAATCGAAACTTTAAATTTGGTTTTTCAATCCACCTAAAACTGCCACATACGCCGGAACCGTTGATGTAGTTTTAATTGGTGCAGTTTGTGCGGTTTTTGGTGCAGTTTCGGTTCTAATTTGGTTCCTTGCTCAACCCTAAGGAATATTATGACTAAGATAATATAGAATAAATTATCATTAGTTCTCAACAGGGAAAATTCTGATAAAATACAATAAACAACAATTTTTAGATCAACAACTGCAGCGAAAATAGCAATCCATTAGAAAAGTCAAATAGAACATGATATTTACTATCTTTTATTATTTAAAAGTTTATCATCAATATTTTATCATTGTAACACCAATCAATAATTATTTCCAATCAACGAATTATCTATGCACTACGGGCCAAAGATAATCATTTATTTCATCAGTGGTCATGATCATGTGTAAGACCCCGAATTTTATGAAATGAAAGTATTCAATTTTCTTATAATTATTATTTTATTTAGTAAATGATTAAATTGATAAAAAATTAAAGTTAAGGGTGATATGTGAAAATTTTACAAAGTAAGCAAGTGGCTATAAAATATTCGTTTGGTCGGAAAATATTTTTTTTATCGAGGAATATCCGTACGACGACACAATCATTGGTAGACCCCACTACGAAAGTATTGTCGTAGTTAGAAAATGACAGAAATATCTTTTTATAAAAATAACGGCGAAAGTGTTACTGAGTTAAACTATCAAATAATTTGGTAAAAAAGTATAATGTCTGGCGTTAGTTACATAAGTAGCATACCGATATTACAAGATCTTAGATTATTGATGCTTACGTGAGAAGTCACTTAGTTATACTCAATTATTACTACAGAATTCTTTACGTAATATCTCTCATATTATTCAATTATCACACAAAGATCATCTCGCGTATTATTTTATATTATTAAATCAATAATTGAGATGACACAATTATTCATATTATTATTTGCATTATTGACAATGTCTAGAAAATTCTGTTGAGGAAAGGGGTTAGGTAATCTAATTATGCGCCAATAGGGAGAAATCATTATTGGAAAGCCCCCTCTTTTCTGGGAATGATCTGGTTGTTAATATTGCAAGTTATATTATTGATGAATAAATGCTGTTAAAATATTTTCATTGTGTTGAGATTTTTAGTGTTAGTGGAAATCGACATCTATTTCGATAATAATTAATTTCTGGAGGTTAAATTGACCAATTGGATAATTAATCGGATAAATGAGCAATTAATTGCTATTAGTTCACATGCGTATAACTATTTGTTCACATGAATGAAATTGATTGATTTACATGTATGTATTATTGATTCACATGCATGTACTTATTAGGGAGGTGGTGCAAGTTTGATAATACTTGTAGGACTAAATTAAAATAGAAGAAAAGATGAAGATCTTATCTTCATAATAATTGAGCCCCAAACGCGCAATTATTGAAACTATATTTTTCTATAAATAGAAATTTTATTATTCTTTCATTCTCACCAATTCACTAAGACTCACAAGATCATTTATAGAGAGAGAAGTTAGTATAGAGAAAGAAGAAGAGTGATTCTGCTACTTTATATTCCAAAGATCCAAATCTTCTTCTACAGGTAAGTGTATTATTTATTTCATATTCGCTTACGATATTATTTTTTGTATTCGTAAGAAATTTATTTCGTTCAATATTCGCAAGAAATATTATCTTCATTTAATATTCGAAAGGAATATTATCTTCGTTTAATATTCGCAAGGAATACTATTTTCATTCAACAGTCGTAAGGGATATTTTATTTTTCAGTATTCGTAAGAAATAATATTTTCTTCCATACTCTGTAGTATGTGAGTAATAGTATTTCGTTTTGTATTCCTAATTCTACACTCATTCTGTTAAAGTATTGCTTCTATACTTCGTGAAATTAGTAGAATATCCACTACTACAAAACCATAAAAAGACAACATTTAAAAGATGATATTTTTATAAAAAACGTTATGGTATTTTTTTTACATCGTTTTTTAACAAAACGTTATAGATACATATGAAAAAACGTTAATGTATTTATAAGGGCAATTTTTGATTTTAAATAGATAACGTTTTAAAAAAAAATGTTATCTATGTAAAAAATACGGAGCAAAAAATAAAAAACACGAAAGTGAAAATTTGAAATTGAAAGGAAGACTACTTTCTTCTCTCTCGTTTCTTACCGTCATTCTTCATCTACCATTTTCTCTCTCTAGTAGCAGTGGCGACAAACCTTCCTCCTCTCACTCCTCTTTTCAGCAACCTCATCTTCGTTGCTCCCTCGTCAGCAACCTCATCCTTTTCCTCCTCCTTTATCTCTATCTCCTGATCTCTTACAGTAGATCGAAACAACTGAGGTACACAATGTTTAGCTTTACTTAAGTTGTGGTGTTAGGGTTTGAATATTAGGGTATATGCAACTGATTTTGGGGCTTAATTTATGTTTTAATTTGTTCAATTTGGGTTTGATTTGTTCAATTTGGGTATATAAAATCGATATTGAGACATTGCTCAATTTGGGTCTATGAAACTGATGTTGAGGCATTAATTCTTCAAAACTTGACGAGGTATGCACAGTTCCAATGAGTTTTGCGTGCTTTCATACTTTTTTTTTCCTTTCTAGAAGTTAATCTCTCTTTTAGTCAATAAGTGTATAGTTTCGACTAGTTGTTTGTCTTCATATATGCTAATATCACCGATTTCTAGATAAAATATTTCAATTCTTTGAGTTTTCACTATGATTATACTCTTGTTCCTTTTATGGGTGTTCCCTTGCACTAAACTTGTTTGTAGATTGTTATTCTGCACTTGATTATTTGACAATAGTTTTATACTCAACTATATATATTCTTATGTTTTAATTTTGCTGCTTCCAGTCTTCCTTAAATATGCAATTATACGAGAAAGCACTAGATTTGTTTGAAGATGACCAATCAACCTCGATAAGTTTTTTGCCTAACTTTATAACTTTTAGTTAGTTGTTACCCATCATTGATTAAACAGTTGTTGTGTGATGAACCAGGTTCTTTTACACAGACATCTATTAAGAACCACAGCTACCTCTATGGTGGATAATCTATTGCTGAACTTGGTAGTTTTTATACATACTATTTCTTGTCGATTTGTTTCTTTTATAATCTAGATGAACTAAAGTTTATGATGGGATGGCAATGGGCCTAATTCTAGGGATTTCTGAATGCAGGATATGCACAATAAATTGACAAATGGAGTCGAGGTTGAGGAATCTCAAAATTCAGAATCTGTTTCATTTAGCTCTGGGGAAAGAATTGCTATTGTACGACACTTTTTTTTTTAATATCATTGTCCCATCATTTGTTACTGATTTTAGTTTTGGTGCTTACATTTATTCTATTTTTTATACAGACAAAGAATTTACCAGGACCTCTGTCAGTTAAGGTTGTTGCACTAGTTGAAGCTTTGGAAGGAAAGGCAAGTACTTGCTTGTCTTAAAGTAAGGCAAGTACTTGTTATGTCATATGATGATTGGTACACCGAGCTCATTTTGAAAATTTAGCTTGCAGCAATTTGTCTATAAGATACCCACTTGGATTTTGGATTTTTTAAAAATAGGTATGTTGAACAATTTAAGTGCTTTGTTTTTTTGTGCAGCTAAAATCTTCCATGTGGTTAAGAATCAGCACCTATTGCTTTGTACACTCTTGATTGGCAACTCTTTAGCAATGGAGGTGTGTGAAGCTTTTAAATGGTTATCTGATTATGCTACTATTTTAGCCATTTTGATTATTGACTCCCTATTTTTTGTGTCCCATAGTCTCTTCCCATATTCTTGGACAAGCTTGTGCCTCCATGGGCAGCAATTCTGCTATCAGTGACATTCATCCTCATGTTTGGCGAGGTTGTTTATCTTTAAAATAAATTGAATAGGCTATTTTTTGGATGGAGCCTCTTCAAAAAACATAAATGTTTTACTTTTTACTTTTTGGTGCAAACATGATCTTTTCGCTCTTCCTGCACATACCTGACTCATTCACTCCTCTCCTTATGAAGGCACAACACTTCACAGTTGCCACCTCAGTCACCCTTACACTGTTCCCAGCCATTAATCTAGCTATGTGGTGAATTAATTGCATCTCTATTGTTCCTACGTATGAAAAATAAAACACATCTGTATCCATCCTTGATATCATACTTCTGTAGTTCGCATTTTCACTTATGTAAAAAAAATTTCGTGATCGATTGAATACTTGCCACTATGTGCATTTGTGTGCGTGCGCATGTGTTTCTGTTTTTATCTTATGTAAACTGTCCATAAACTCCCATCTTTTGTGAGTTAAATACAAGTGTCATTATTACTATATAGCTTTTTTTACTCTTGAATACTTGGTTGTTAGAAATGTAAATGTTGTTGTAGAAGAGTTTAAGGGATTTAGGAGATGCTTAGCAGAATTTCCAGGCGCTGTTTGTGCATTGCTACTCCTCAGCCATGGCTCTTTGTAGGCTTAGGCAACCCTGGGGATAAATACAAAATAACCAGACACAATGTATGATCACATTTATACATTTTTTTGAATACATTTCTATCTCAAACACCACTTCTTTTGGTTTATAGTATTATCCCTATTTTGTATGATTGGAAGCAGGTAGGGTTTAAAATGATTGATGCATTTGCTGAATTACAAGGAATTCCAGTAGACAAAGTTCATTGCAAAGCTCTATTTGGGAAAGGTTGGTCCTCTTTATTTATTTATAGATAAATGGGTTATTCCTTTATATGAACCCATGGTTGATTTGTTTTCTTTATTTAACTTAACATCATCATGTGCAAGTTATTTGCATGATATAAACTAATAAATGCAAATTCGTGTATTTATTTTGTCTTATCTTTCAGGTTTTGTAGATGGTGTTCCTGTTTTCCTTGCAAAACCCCAAACTTATATGAATTTGAGTGGCGAATCTGTAAGCAATCTAAAACTATACTTTAAAAGATTTTAGTTTCTTCACATTGTGATCACGTTCAGTTGGTTAGCTTATTTGAATATTGAGCTCTGGAATACCTCGTTTTGGTTTAGAGGCATACAAGGATGATTTCTCTCCTTGAGCTGCAATAGTCTTTGTTAAGTCCTTATAAGGAGAAGTCCACCTCCTTAGGGTGTTTGGAAACTATTATTGTTCTAGGAGGCTGTTTTCTAGAATTGCTTTATGTTATGTAAAAAACCCTTTTTGTTTCCATAATGCTTGCTTTCTATGTTAGTTTCTAAAGTTCCATCATGCATTATAGGCATTTCTTAGTTATATGGTTTGCAGACCTCAATGCTTTATGGAATTATTAAATTTTCTTGTAAAAATATCAATTCCCTACAATTCTATAACAATTATGTGAAGGAGATTGATCGAAACTTTATGGACAATGCTTGTTGAAAAACCTTCCCATATAGGATGGTGTGCATTTCTTGAAGATGAAATGTTCATTATTGGACAGAATCATCCTTATAAGTATAACCCAAGATAGATAACGTTTTAGGCACAAAATTCTGTTATATCTTGGCTTGGCAGGAGTTGCATGGTTTCAATCTAATGTTCTGATTCTTAGATAGGATCATAATCTTCAAAGTAAATGCTCTCCTGAAGAGGAGATTTTGAGTTGTCAGGTACAAAATGCAAGTGTTTCCTAGAAATAAAATTTGGATAACTGTGTGAAGGTGATATAATTTGCAGTAAAATATTTCAAATTTAGAAGACAATAGGAAAAGGAAATAGAGGAATGGGAGGGGATTATGTTAGGTTTTCATCTACTTATCCAAAAAAGGTAATTGCTTTTCTATGGCCTTGCAGGTTAAAGAATTAACAGGTCCAAAAATCAAGTATAAGTTTTAATTGTGATTGTTTATGTTTTTCAGGCAATGATGCTCAATGACCGGATACAGACAATATCTGGACTTCAATTTGCTTTGGCCAGGGCAGAGGAGTATCTTTCAAAATTTCAACCAGATGCACCATATTCTGAGTTTGAATATGTGTAAGTGTCTATATAGCACTTTGTTTTAGTATTTGCTCTGGTAATAAGCAATATATTCGGTTTGTATTGTGTAACATCACAGTATTGAATCCTTACCTTATTCATCTTTTATGATCTCTCTGAGTGAAGACTCCAAGGGATGGGCTTTGAGAAAGGTTGGGGTGATACAACACATCGAGTATCTGAGACCGTACACCTGCTTCTTGACATCCTTTGCTTAGGTAGTGCACCACAGCTTAGGTAGTGCTCCACAACTTAATTTTATGGATAGTTTAGTATATTTTGTGGATGTAGTAATTTGAAACTGTAAATGAATGATATTATTGGGATGTATTTTGAATGATTGATACATTTTGGCTTTAAATTTAAATGAAAATTTAGACCTTTTAGCTATATATCATGGCATTAGCATATTGTAGGTGCATTGGTAATATAGGTGAACCATAACTTTTTTTTTAATTTTTTTTTCTTTATGTACAACATTTTAAAAAGGTTGTATAAAGTGGTTAAAAACGTTGTCTGATATATTAAACTACAACGTTTTTATTCAGAAAATGTTATGGAATCATACCTTCTACAACGTTTTTAAGCATCTGCTAATTTATGAAAAATAAATCTACAACGTTTTTTTTCTTAAAAATATTGTGCAATGTGCTTAACTACAACGTTTTAAAAACGTTGTGTAAGGGTGTCAAATAGATGACACTCTTAACCACGACGTTTTTCTGACTGAAACCACAACGTTTTTTTTCGCGTTATCTATTTACTGTTTTGTAGTAGTGATCCTTGAAATTTGCGCTTTATCCAGTATCGTTTCATAAGAATATTTTTTGAATATTCTTGTTAAATTTTAAGCTTTTCATGCCGGAGTACTGTTCACGGAGTATTATTCATAAAGTACTATTCACGGGGTACTATTCACTCGAGTACTATTCACCTAGGGTATTATTTATGACAAAAATTAATTTTTTTTCTGTCCAAATCATTTTTGATACAATATTATTCTTGAATTTTATTCCACAAAGCAGTATCATGTTGATAATTTGGACATTATTGAATTCTGGATAAATGAAATTATAAAGTCTTTAATATTTATCCTTGCTTTTAGTTAATTGAATTCTTATATCATTGTCATCATCCTTATGCTTATATTATGATGAAAGTTATCTCGTGGTAGTAGTGGTCGTAGATGGACTTTGGTATGATTATGACCAGGATTATTCAAGATAATCACGTAACCGTAATGTTACAAATGATGTGGTAAAAGTCCTCATTGGTCCGTAGTGCATTGATGGGCGGGCTTTTGGTATGATCACGACTACGAGTTCTCTTCGACCAAGGGTGCAAAGATGAATTGTTTTATAGCGTGAACATGATCGTTGATGAAAATACGAATATCTTTGGCCCGTAGTGTATGGATAATTCGTGGTCGTGATACTAATAAATATCCTCAATTCAGTAGTGCGTGGATAATTCAAAGATGTTGATTATTTATTGTCGAGTCTCAAATATAAAATTGATGATAAACTTTTTAAATCATAGAAAATAGTAGATATTATGCTTTACTTGACTCTTCTAATGGATTGCTTATTCTGTTGCAGTTGTTGATCTAAAACTTGTTGTCTATTGTATTCTATCAGTTGTTATACTGTTGAAGGCTAAGGATAATTTATTCTGCATTATCTTAGTTATAATATTTCTTCTTTGAAATTTCTTGAAATTTCTCACCCTTTTCTTTCATTGTTCTCTTTAGGAAATGAGAATATAGCTGGGACGAGTCGGGGAATGGAGTGATGGTCCAGTATAAATGGCTTTAGTAATCCTCACTATTCTATGGAATAGTATGATAATAATTATAATGAGGACTCCATTGAGTGTATATATTGTCTAGAAAATAATATTCGTGTTAAAACTTTCAGCTTATGTTTTATCGTATTTTTACACGACAGTTGTATAATTAATTTGTAGTTTTATTCTGTACCATGTATCTGGTGACCCAAGATGGGTGATGTATACTTATTTTGGTGGCGTCACAATAATACCCTTAATATTAATAGTCATATTTATATTCTATATGCATATTTATGGAGTATCACTAGTCATTTACAAAAAATTATGCAATTAAATGAGAATTTAAATATGTATCATTTTATCCTATTTCTTTATGTGTAAAAAGTCAACCAAAAATTTTATGATGAGATGAAAAGAATATTATTTAACTAATATTGTATAACTAATGATTGATGAAAAGTTAGATAAATTTAAAAATCTACGATTATAGTTCATCTATTTATATAATATAATGGATAGTATTCATCTTTAAACTAGTGATTTATTTGTTTATATTCACATATTCATCTATTTATGTAATAGTAAAATTTTATTTAAACTAAAATAGTTATACTTATATAATCTAATAATAATAAATTATTATAGAATTGACTATTAGTGTTATCAAGAATAAGAATTTTAAAGAACACTAACTAAATTAAAAATGTATGAGAATAAAAAAATTAGTTGTCAGAAGATAATTATGATATTAAGAATATAGATGAAAAGTTTTTAAAATCAAATAAAAGATGAAAAAAATAATTTTTTTCCTAAATTTTAAGTTTTTACTCTTAAATTTTAGTGTTGAAAGATCATTCCCAGTGCGAAGCACATGTTTTCTTATAAAATTATGACTTAAATATAAATTACTACTATAAACTATTAACATTTTTTTACTTCGATGATTGACCTTTAAATTTTTTTAATTAGATGACTAAGTTCTTAATTTTTTTTTCACTTTGATTCAATTGAACTTGTCACATCATAAATTGATGATGTAGCATCCAAACTTGGTCAATTACTACACAGGTGTAATAAAAAATATTAATAAATAATTTTTTGATATATTTTTGAGTAAATAAGGGGTAAAAATATAAATGCATAAATATTACATATTACACTAATGTCAATATCAGTTAACTATACTCATTTCTTCAAACAAACAATAAATCACAAAACCAAAAATCCAGAAATCCTTTTATTAAATCAAATTACCAAACCCAAAAATCCTTTTATATCCAATTTGTAACCAAACCTAGAAATCTAATTTATAAGCTGGATTTTAGCTTATGAACAACTTTACATACATACATTCGGGCATGCTGGAAAACTGTCATCGCCTCTTTGAAGTATTTTAAGTACAATAATTCTGGGGCGACCGGTTTTTAGTGACATTCTCAGCGACCGGGTGATGTGGCTTTGTCCACATCAGCTATTGATGATAAAAAAAAAAAAAAAAAACTTCTAAAAGCATATCACGCCTCTTCTTTTCTCCCAAACACTTTCCCGGTTTTCTCTGCTTACCAAACCCACCTTGTCGCTGCTCCAATCCGCCACTGCCGCTGCCGCTGCCGCTGCTCCCGTATGTATACTAATACTCTCTCATATTTCCCTTATCGCATTTAGAATACCAAATTCCCAAAACCCTAAAAAAAATAGATTTATACAAATCTGGGTGTGATAGATTTAGATTCTTATTTTGGGTGTAATTTTGTTATGGAGTATTTTATATGGATTTTCCTCTTGTCCGTTTATGGTTGAATTAATTTCCTCAAGAATATCCTGCCTTTTATGGTCTATTTGTTTGCAATTTTTTTTTGGATAAGTAGTAATTCATGGAGACCCCAAAGGGCGAATTAGTATACACATTATACATTGTTTGGATGTTTCTGATTTGGCTTTGATTGCACAAGATATGTGGATTGTGAGGTCAGTCTTGGATACTTTATGTATATTCAGTGGTTTTGGTAATTCAATTACTCTCCATATTTGGGTTAAGGATAATTAATGAGGATTTTTGGCCTTATGAATTTAGGCTTCAGCTTACCCAGTTTCTTCACTAGGTAATTTAAGCACTAATTATTATTCCTTCCAGAGGATGTCTTAATTCACAATATTGTCCAAAGATTTTGATTTTCTGTAACTTTTCATTTTGAGGCAAATTTGGATATACTGTAAACACTATGAACTTATGAATATACACCAAATGGAAACATCTGAATTTCTTATATATGGACTTTTGGCACATTACAGAGCATCTTAACTTTATATTCACTGTAATCTAGACAGGCTGTAGAATGGCATAACAAAGTTGGCACATTATAGGTACATAACATTTACAGAGCATGTTACAATTATATGAATACTTTTTGTTTTTTTCTCCAACTTTTTAGAAGTAGCTGTGACAAGGTCTTATTAACATATGACTTTGTTGTCCATACATGGTTGACTATCCTAAATGAAATTATATTCGTTTAAAACTTTAGTAGGGTGCTGAAAAGTGAATCGCTTATGTTCATTTGCTTATGTACCTTAACATTTGTTTATTTGTTATTTTTGTAGAAAGACAACATTTCAATTGTTGTTTGCATACACTTGATGTTTGAATTATAAGATCTAAAATTACTATAATGATAGGCAAAAACTACCGGTTTGGATACAAGGCTGCTGGCAATGCATCAGAGCTTGTGAGACTGTGCAAGGAGTATGGTATGGGGGCTTACATAATAAACTCTGTCATGGACAAGAAACAAGACTCCATAGCCATAAGCTCTAATAATCCAAAGGAGCAAGGCCAAGTCTCGTCAACTCGTGTTCGTCTGAGCTATTGGGTCGACCGCATCGTCTTATATTAGTGGTGAATGAGCAGGAAAGGTTTACTAGTAACAAAAATAGGGTGTAGGCTCCCAAATCATGTTTGTTAAATCTCCCACCTAAAGAGGGTCTGTATAAGAACTGTTCTGTTTTGATTAGTAATAAGAATGTTGTACCTTGTAGAGTAATCATTGATATAACACACATTCATTTAGAATTTGATGATGCAGTTACATGTATTCATATTTAATCTCAAGACTTTCAGTGCTCGAGTATTGAGTTTGGGTCAATAAGGAAGCTGGTGATGTTTAAGTTTTTTTAGTGTTCAAATTTCATTTTCTTTTTTCAATAAATTGCTTCAAGATTATAAATTCGTACTTGTTTTTAGTAAAAATCAGGGTTCATCAGTTGCAGCTACTTTGTATATATCAATTGGGTCTTGATTCAAGCAGTTTTAGTTGTTTTAAAAGGCAACTGATAATGGGTCTTGATGCCTCATTTGGAATTTTTTCTGTAATATGAACTTATTAAAAAGGAATTCATCCCAAAATCGCATGAGAAAGCTAATGAAACTTGCAAATTATGGTATAAATCAATTCAGTGGCTATAATAAAACTAACTGTTCCTTAAAGTTCTACATTAAAAGGGGGGAAAATAAAAAATAAGGCATGAAAATAGCAGCAGTATTCCTTCTTAATTACTACATCAAAAAGTCCAACATCACATATTGTGCAACTCTAACTGCCTCAACACAGTTCATAATAGCAGCAGTATTAGATTCACTGACCCAAAAAATAAGTAATGTAACTGCTTTCACTTGCTAAAAAGATGCTTTCCCTTGAATATTCTTAGCATACACATGTAACAATTTTTACAAACTACAAGTAAAATAAATGTATCACACATTTACAGAACTACAACAAATGCATCGTCCCCATGTTATTCATCAAGTAATCCCACCATATTATCCGCTCCTATTGTTCGGATCACATCCTTCACCACTTCTCCAATATGGATTATAATAATCCTGCAACAAGAAAAATAAAATGGTAGTTTTTAAAAACAAATAACATCCAATAAGACACCACAAATTGAAAGAGAAAGTAGTGAAATAAGATATTATACCTGAAAATGAATGGGGAAACCCCCTCCGTAATAGACATCATGATAGACATCATGTGGCAAATGGAAAGTCTTTTAAGGTTGTCTTTGAATTCACATAACCATCAAAAAAAGCATTCATACTTTCACTTCTTTGAGTTGACGACATTCCAGCCCAAAAAGTATTCCTTAAAAATACCGGCGCCCAACGACTTCTCTCGTCGTATAACCCGGTCAACCAATCATTCTCTTTCAAGTTAAATTTCTCAATGAAACTATCCCATTGCTCTTCAAACTCTTCACAAGTCAATGAATCATAAACTGCCTTTTGTATTGAATACTTGATAGATTCATATTGATTGCAACCAGATAATTTCTCAGGCAACTTCTTCATAATATGCCATAAGCACCACCTATGTTGTGCATTGGGGAACACAATTTCAATTGCCTTCTTCATTGCTTTGTCTTGGTCAGTGATTTTTGCGGTAGGAGCACGACCATTCATACACGCAAGCCAAGTTTTAAAAAGCCAACTAAATGACTCAATATCCTCATGAGATATTAACCCACAACCTAAGAGTATTGATTGACCGTGATGATTAACTCCAACAAATGGGGAAAATGGTATGTCATACTTATTAGTTAAGTATGTTGTGTCAAAGGTAATGGCATCCCCAAACTCCTCATAAGCTGCCCTACTCCTTGCATCTGCCCAAAAGACATTTCGTAGTCTCCCATCATCATCCAAATCCATCAAATAATAAAAATTTGTATTATTAGCTTGCATCTTTTGGAAGTAGTTTTGAAGTGCCATAGCATCCCCATCACCAAGTCTTAACCGCCTAACTTTTTCAAGATAATTGTAACAATCTTTCTGTGAAAAGGACACATTCTCATGCCCACCAGCTTCAACCAAGAAAGAACTAAAATTTTTATTTGGTCTAATACCAGCTCTATCGTTAAGTTCAAGTCTCCTTTTCTCATACTTGCTCATAATCCGATTTTTCTTATAAAATCTAGATTTTCCCGGGCTCAACTGATGATTATGATCAAGTGTTAAGAGTCTTTACTCGCACTTTTCCGTCTTCGACTACTGCAACCCTAATCTTAGCATTGCAACCAGTTTTGCTAACAGGATGTAAGTTGAAGGCATTCTTTGACTTGCTTATTGAACATCCTGACCGAGCACATGCAAGAACCACAAATTTAGTCTCTCCATTTTCTCCTTTTTTCGTTGATCTTATTTTCACCGGAAATCCATTTTGGTTACCGTAATTAGTGTAATATTCCATGTATAAATCAACGGAACCAAACTCCATTCCTACTTCCGGATCTCTAATAACTTCATCAACTTCTTCACTTTCTACTAAATCATCCGCCATAACACATTTCTCAATATCATTCATTCTCATACTTGAATTAAACTCATCACTACATGCCATTTCTGCAAATTTATAAAAAGGTGAAAATTTGTTAACATAAACAGCGTGGTTGAATTCAATATAAGCTAATATAACCTTCCTGATCACTAAATTGTTAAAAAAACAAAGGTTAAAATTTGGAATTCATGTTTGAAAATTTGAGGAAAATTAGTTTTAAAGCACTTGAACATCTTTGAGACAATTTATCAAACACCAAAAGTGCACACCATAAAGGCAGGATATTCTTGAGCAAATTAATTCAACCATAAACAGAAAACCCAAGAGGAAAATCCATATAAAATACTCCATAACAAAAGTTACATCCAAAACAAGAATCTAAATCTATCACACCCAGATTTGTATAAATCTAATTTTTTTTAGGGTTTTGAGAATTTGGTATTCTAAATCTAGGGCGACATGGGAAATCTCTCAAATAGTATACATACCTTAAGGCTGCTAGAAGAGATAAGGAAGGGAGCAGCGGCAGCGGCAGTGGCGGCAGTGGCGGAGTGGAGCAGCGACAAGGTGGGTTTGGTAAGCAGAGAAAAGAGGAAAGTGTTTGGCAAGAGAAAAGAAGAGGTGTGATATGTTGAGGTATTTTTTTTTTTATTTTTATCATCAATAGCTGATATGGACAAAGCCACATCACCCGGTCGCTGAGAATGTCACTAAAAACCGGTCGCCCCAGAATTATTTTTTTAAGTAATCTTCAGCTACTTGGTTTCCCTTCTCAAATTTTAAGATGGATAGTACCTGTAAATATGGCATCCAAGGCAATCTTCATTAGGAGGATGTGATAGTGTATATCAGCTATATCTCTGAAACTTTACAACAAAATGAAAAACATTTAAATAATAAAAATTAACACCAAATTCAAATTCAAGCACATCAATTTAGTGCAAAACTTAAGCTATTAAGTTTTTTAATACTTAAAAAGTCCTTCACTTGCAGAATGGTATAGCTTATTTCCTCTTATAACTTCGAAAAATTTAAAATCCTTCCCTCTGAATGGAGTTCTATTTAGACTTGAAAATTTAAACCATTCACAAAACTGTAAACTAATAAAAGTTATGTGAGAGTTCTTTTCTTTACTAACTTTTCAAAACAGACAATTCTTAAACTGCAATATCTCATGCTAATGCACATGAATTTCAAGTTTATATGCTTTCATGTGAATGCGCATATACAACAGTTGTGTTTGATGAAATTGAATGTTAAGATCTGAACAGTTAAGACATCTGAATAATGTAGAGCATCTATCTAGAATTGTATCTGAATGAAGAAATATTGTTTGATAATTAATTTTTTCAAAATGTCTTAATAACAGTATTTTACTATTTTACCAAACAAGTTTAGCTTCTGACTAATCTATTAAGAGACATTCAGACCTAAACAAACACAACCTTACTCGGTCTAATTTTCGATACTCAGAAACCAAAGAATAAGCCTTTGACATCCCTAATCCTAGAATAAATGGAAGGAAGTCACAGCCTGATAAAACACACATATGTACCTTCAATATAAACTTTTATCTTAAATCAGATGAATTTAAAGACAATAGAATTCATGCCTCATAGCTTAATTGATGGGAGCACAATTATACTATCAAATCAAGGTCTTTTCATTTACATGTAGAATAGAGTTTAGTATTGATGTTGTTTTTAGATTTAGTGAATGGTTTAATGGAAGGAAGAATTTTAAACCAGATGAAGTCCTTATGAACATGTACATATGAAGAAGAACTGCGTAAGTGCCACACATGTGACTCTTATGAAGAGGTTTCTATCAAAATTTTGGAAGCTACAGAATCAAAGACCTTGCCATTGCCCAATCGGTCCATTTTAAAAACAACCTGCCCACAACCCATTCAAAACAAAACAAAACAAAACAATTTTAATACTTCAATGAAGAATCTTTATAAGTAGACCTCCATCTGGACATACAAAAATTTCATGGAAATCTTACAGATGGGCAACCATAGGCCAGCAGAATCGCAGACCACTATCCTGTGAAATTACTGCTGCTATTCCACCTTTTTGTTCTTCAATAGTGGACATATGCTAACTGCGCATCAACCTCATATGAAGCTACTACAAATTCAATGTTCTCTGATCTCAGAATCTGGAGTAGCAGTTTATGTCATCAAAATAAGAATCTAAAATATGTTAAACTTTCTAGTCCAGCAAAAGAAAATTTGAAATATGGACAATAAATATCACTTGGAACAACATTCAAAAGCTTCTGTGGACAAACAGTGAAAAATAAGTTGAAACAACCCGAGTCAAATCCTGAGTTCGGAACAAATCTAAGTCCAAATCGAATCAAATTCAATTCATCACCATGCAACGCACACCTGTGTAGACTGGCCCAATAAGTATGTTAGACTTAAAGGTATTATTGATAGTAACTTATTTCCTTATATGCACACAACCCGACCCGAGCTTTCGAGAGTGAATTGATACCATACGAATAACCTGCGCCAAATCTCGAATCAAAACAAATCTCCGGTCAAATCCATCCAATAAGGCCAAAACCAATTACCAATAAGATCTTCTTAAATCTTATTGGTAGTAATTTATTTCCTTATATGCAAACAAATTGAGAAAATTATATTAAAAAACAAAGCTTGATTCTTTTATCAGCATTGTAATATTCCAGAATTTTCAAAAAATAAATAAATCTGGAATAAGAATTTTAAATGAGCAGTGAGTAATGAGAATTGAGATTTTAATGTAAATTGAATTGTCAATGAGAAATATAAGCAATGAAAGGAATGTAAGGTATAAAAATATAAATGAAAATGAAGGAGCTATACAAAGCAATTGTACCATAATTTCCAAACGATAATGCGTACGAATAAAAGCGTGTGTAAATGTATTATAAAGTTACGGAGTAAAGGACAATATTAACAAATAAATTGGTTTAATAATCATAATAAATAAATAAATAAAATATATAATCCAAATTAAATTAAAAACTAAGTCAAACCTTGAAAGTTTGACCAAGTAAATTAAAAGTTTTTTAAAAATAGAGATGATAATCATTTGGATAAGGATTCAACCGTATTTTGATGGAAACGAATATTTTTACGTACTTTTTGATATTTTTATATGAAAAGTATAATATAAAACCGTAGCTACTGTTTTTAAATATCAAAATCAGTTCCTATATTCATACATGCTTCTGCTTCAGGCATATAAGCAGAAGAGAGAAACTTTGAGACCGGATATTATGAGAGAGAGAGAGAGAGCAGGGGGCTAATGGAAAACTCGGACGATCGAGCGCGGCAATAGTGAGACGGATCTAATACTTTCATTCGATGGTAATCTTTAAGAAGCCCGGTCATCTCTCCCGATTTGTGAGTAATCTTTTCTTGTTCTTCTTCATTTTTATACCTATTGTCCTTAAACCTCTAATCTCGTCTTTTGGTTTAAAGCAAGAATTAAGAGTATTTTCTGTGAAGTTGTATTGAATTAAGGAACCCAAGCTTCAATTGAATCAATAGATTTTAGAATATGTGATGGATTGTGTTAGGGGTGAGCATGGTGCGGTTTGAAGTCCAAACCGCACCCGAAACCGCTTAGGTGCGGTTTGAAAAATCTAAAACCGCACGCGAAACCGCTTATGATTGGTGCGGTGCGGTTTTAAATTGTGTGGTGCGGTTTCAATTGGTGCGGTTTCGGTTCCAAAACCAATTGAAACAACAAAAAGGTCTAAGCCTTCAATAGAATTTAACACAGAGCTCACATCGAGCAATTAACTTAGTGACAGAGTCGGCAATGAGAATTATATCAAGCATAGAAACAAAGCTCTTTCTGCCAAACATGTAAAATTCACTATCAAATCATGGAATAATGAGACACATAAAATAGTTTTAGTTTATAATAAAGGAATGATGCTTTAAAACTAAAACATGCGCTATATAAAATAATATAAAACAACGGAGACCATATATTCGATAACAATCAAGAATGTTTATTTTGTTCCCAAAAATTAAAAGTATATACTGGAGATAGAATGAAATTCTATCTTATATATTGCAGGGAGGACTTATAGAATATAATCCTAACTGTACCTAATTTGAAAAATAATCTATTAGACTATTACTACTATAGCATAGACCTTAACCAATGCAGCAAATGCTCGAACCAACGAATTTGGCCCCTCATTTATAAGCCCCTCCAGTAATGCATCAAACAAATTCGAAATTCCAAAACTCAAATGCTTAATTTTTGACTCTATAACCTCTAACCATCTTCGTTCAGTTAGTAAGAAAATAACAATGCAAGACTGGGATTTTCTCTAAGTGTGTTCAAGTGAAAAGTAACTTTAGAATTTACTAGAAATAATAATACACACACACATGGTGCGGTTTCGATTTTATGTGTGCGGTTTTGGCTAGTAACCAAACCGGAACCATAAATTTGGTTATTCAATCCACCTAAAACCGCCACATACGCCGGAACCGTTGGTGCGATTTTAATTGGTGCGGTTCGTGCGGTTTTTGGTGCGGTTTCGGTTCTAATTTGGTTACTTGCTCAGCCCTAGATTGTGTAACTTGTGTTGTCCCCTGCTATTTTCTGTTGAGATGGTCTATTGATTGTTGGGTAATTTTATTGTAATTGGGGATATGATGAATGATCTGTAATGGGTTTTATGAAAAGTTTAAAATTTGAGGATATCTGTAGCAGAATTAGAAATTAGTACTTGGGTTTTTGATTAAAGTGGATATTTTGTGAGTAAAAGGTTGTTATTAGTTTTGGTGGTAAGGAGTAGAAATCTTAAAACCAGGTAATGCTCATGAAATTAGTGTGGCTCATAATGTGTTTGATGAAATGCTTAAAAGAGAAGCCTACTTAGAATAGTCTTGATGAGGTTGATCTGGCCGGAGCTTATTAAGTACTTTGATAAACGGGGTGTTCCTTTAAATGAACAAAATTGGTTGGCAAATATGGCAGTTGATGTTATTCTTGATAGTTTTTCATTGCTACTACACATAGGAAGACATTAGAGAAGGTTGGAGTGATTTTTTTGTTCGATATCCGAGGCCGTTAAGGAATACCCAGAATTAGTCAGGATGTATTTGGGGAAAGTTGTTCCTGTAACAAACTGATAAGTTCAGTTGTTACTTAAGCAAGCAGCAACAACAATTCACAAGGAATAAGAAAAAAAGTTGGATAGAATCAGAAGGAGGGAGTAGAAATGGGGGAAGGTTTAGACGGAAACAGAAAGTTTAGAAAGGAACAATTTCATATTTCATTTATTAGCTAGCTTCAATTGTGAATGATTTCCATACATATACTCTCATTTCACTCACACCTCAGCAAATAAGAAAGGACAATGATGACCCAAAAATTACAACTGAAAAGACTGTAATACCCTCTGACTTAACTTATATTTTTATATCCCTGCATATTCCTTACATTCCCTGCTTCTCAAAAACACCCTTGCTCTCAAGGGTGGGGTTTATCACAAACAAGAAACTGAAAATATGGAGAGACAACAAATACCAGCTATACTAGAGTATTAGGCATCTCACAAAAAATGATAAATCACCAATCTCATCCAGACAAGCACCAATGACAAAGCAACAATCTCATCATTTGTAATAGTCTCATCAGGCTGGGTACGTGGAGATCAGAATAATGTGCACACGAATGGAGGCCATGACACCACTGTCATTCTAGTAACTCAACAATCACTTGAGCTTTACCATCCAGCCTTAGCAATGCACATGTACCATTCATACGAGCTTCAGCTAGGTGAACTCCAAGCTTTGTAGCAAAAACATGACTGAGGGCATCCAAATTTTTTTATTTTTATTTTTATTTTTATTTTTGGGTCTAAGAAATTAGTAGTACCCACCAAAATACAGAGAGGGCTACTATTTTCCAATATGTCCATATGTCTAAGGCAGCACTGCATGTCGCACGTAAAGAAAATCAGACTCATTTTCAACATTGATTAGCAACAGCTCCTTGATTTTATAAAAGGTGTCCTTGAATGCATTGTATAGTACTTCCTTTACAGAAGCAATTAGGAAAACCACAGGATCCATCATCTTAGCCTTGTGAGCACCAAGGAGGGAGGCATACATTTGTGCGAAGTTGGTTAAGCTAACTGTCCCAACATGCAACCCAACTGAGAAAGCATCAGTGTTGTACTTTGATTGATCACATATGGAGTTTATGGTTGCACTTTTACCATCCTTGCTCTCAAAGATCGCTAGATGTAGAGTTAAAATATCATCTTCTTCTTGCAAAAAATAAGATTCACTTGATTCGTCTGTCCCCAATTGAAGTAACCACACTTTGTCTTGTTGGAGGGTCTTTGTAAAATCCCAGATTTTATGAATAAAGATTTAAATTTCTCGAATTTTTTTTTAAAATATTATGGTGTGGATTTAATATAATGTTATAGTTGTGGGTAATATTTATAAATTTCGCAAAGTATACAAGTTGTTATATTATATTCGATTGGTCGGGGAATATTTTTTGTGTTTGGGAATATTAATGCGACGACACAATCATTGGTGGATCCTATTAACGGAATTATTGTTTGGATTGAGAAAACGACAAAAATATTTTTTATAAAAATAACGGCCGAGAAAGTTTTACCGTTATTATCTTGTTGAACTACTTTAGTAAAGTACTGTAATACGCGTCTGGCGTGGTTGCGTAGTACCTGCGGTATTGATTATTGATGTTTACGTGAGAAGTCACTCGGTTTTGTTCAATTATTGCTACGATGAATTGTTGCATAGTATCACATTATTTGATTCAATTATTGTCAATATTTTATGTATTATTAAATCAATAATTGAGACGATAAAATTATTAATATTATTATTTGCAATATTAACGATTTCTGTAAGGTTTACATCGAGGAGAGGTTAGATAATCTAATCAATTGCATGAATAGGAGAAATTCTTATTGGAAGGCCCTATCTTTCCGGGAACGACACAGTCGATTAATAGTGTGAATTATAATAATGATGATGAAGTTTTGTTTTATTAGTATTATTAATGTAATAAAATGAAAAGCTTTTTATATAAAAATGAATACTTTTATAAAGTTATTTGTTTTATTAGGCAATAATTAGAATATATTATATTTTATTATGCGTAGTGTTTTGCATAAAAATCTTTTTATATAAAAGCAGAATACTTTTATAAAGTTATTTGTTTTATTAGTAATAATTAGAATATATTATATTTTATTATGCGTAGTGTTTGCATAGTGCTGCGTAGAATTTGCATAGTAAAATCTTTTTATATAAAAGCAGAATACTTTTATAAAGTTATTCGTTTTATTAGATTATAAATAGAATATATTATATTTTATTTAATAGATTTTGTTTTATTAGAATATTTTATTAAATCAACTGACCGTCTGCTTAAAAGTAAATCAATTTGGACCGCTCATAAATTAGTTACTATCTGCATCCATTCTTCTATAAATAGAAGCTCATTCCTTCATTATTTCTTACAAATTCAATTTGAAACTCTAGAGAGAGAAACTATAGAGAAAGAAGAAAAGTATTCTACTTTTCACTACTCCTATATCCAGTACTCTTCTTTCAAAGGTAAGGGATATTATTTGTTGTACTCGTAAGGGGTATTATTTCTTTTGTATTCATGAAGAGAACTTCATTATTCCATTCTTTATTATTACGTTGGAATAACTTTGTATCTGTGACTACCCTATACTTGGTGAAATTCTTCTGTTATTTCATTCTTTGTTATTATGTTGGAATAACTTGTCTATGCGAAGTAATGCATACATGGTGAAATTCTTCTATTATTCCATTGTTTATCATTTTGTTGGAACAATCATGTCGCATGCTTTATGCATGACTTCGGTTCCATTATTTATCATTCTGTTGGAACATCCTGCCACGCATTTTACGCATTTACATTCGTTCCATTATTTATTATTACATTGGAATATCCTCGTCTGCGTGCATTTACGCCGACCTGGTTCCATTATTTATTATTACATTGGGAATAACACATGCATGCGATCGCATCGCACGGTGAATCCTCCCGTTATTCCATTCTTTGTTATTACGTTGGAATAATGCATGCATGTGGATTATCACATGCATGGTGAATGATCCTTTGTATTCATTCCTTATTAAATTGTGGAAATGATATGTTTAAGTGGATCACTTATGGCGATTTAAAATCCATTTGCAGTTTCATATATTCTCTTATACTCAGTTGGTTAAAGCTTTGACTTCTATACTCCATGAAATTAGTAGAATATCCTTGATATTTGCGCTTCATCCAATATCTTCTCATGGAAATATTCTTCTGAGCATTCTTGAATTTACTCTACAAAGAAGTATCATGTTGACAATTTGGACGTTATTGGTTCCTGGATAAATTAATTCTTGAACTTGTTTTATTGAATTCTTATATCATTGTCATCATCCTCATGTTTATATTATGTTGAAAGTCATCTATGGCCTGTAGTGCATAAATGGACTTGGTATGATTATGACCAGGGATTATTCGGTATAATTATGACCGTAATGTTACAAATAATATGAAAAAAGTCCTCATTGGCCCGTAGTGCATTGATGGACAGTTTTTGGTATGATTATGGCTATGGATTCTCTTCGGCCAAGGGTGCAAAGATGAATTGTTTTATGGCATGATCAGGACCGTTGATGAATACACGAATATCCTTGGCCTGTAGTGTTGGATAATTTGTGGTCGTGATACTAATGAATATCCTTGGCCGTAGTGCAGGGATGATGTGGATTATTTTTTTAGCTGAGTTTCAGCGATAAAAGTGATGAAAAACCTTTTAAATCATAAAAGATAGTAGATTTTATTCTCTACTTGACTCTTTTAATGGATTGTTTGTTCCTACCGCAGATTAAACTTGATGTCTATCAGATTTTATCGGTTTAACATTGTTGAAGACTAATGATAATTTATTACTGCATTATTTTAGTCATAATATTTCTTCTTTGGGCTAGTTGAGCTCACCCTTTCCTTCATTTGTTCTCTTCGAAATGAGAATATAGCCGGGACGAGTCGGGAAACGGATTGACAATCCGATGATAAGCATTAGTAGTCCTCACTATTACGTTAAATAATTGTGATAGTAATTGTAATGAGGACTCAATTGAGTGTGGATATTATCTGTATGACAATATTTGTATTAAAACTCACAGCATATGTTTTGTCGTATTTTCCACGACTGTTGTATAATTAAGTTATATTTGAATTTTGTACCATGTATTTGGCAAATCAAGATGGGTGATGTATACCTAATTTTGGGGGTGTCACAGTTGGTATCAAAGCTTAAGGATATGATCCCTGGCTGAGATGTGAGACAAGAACTAGGAGGGGAGAGACGGGAAATTCCTTCGCTAGTATGACCTACCTAAGTTTATTTTGTATTTAATTGGTTGGTCAGAGTATAGGGATAATATGTGATATGTTAATTAACCCTTGTTTTGTGGCAGCATTTGAAAATGACATCCGAGAATGTTGAGAATAGCAATGGAGCACGAGAGACCGTTGAGTCTCCACATATCAATAATCGATAATGTGCATTCTAAGGCGATAATCCTTCCGTAAACAACAACACCGATCAAATAATGAACGACCAGATGCGTTTAGGAGCTTTTAGAATTCATGCGACACCAAACGAAAAGACTCACATTCATAATGCAGGTGGAAACAATGGCAACCCACGGTTGGTCACCGCTATAGCGATTCGAGGAGCTGGGACCAATGGAGTGTTTGGGAAAGCCGCACCCACTTAAAAGCGAGACGTGGATTAAGCGTATCACCAAGATATTTGATGTCTTGGAATGCTCGAGATGAGCAAAAGTTCCATTCGCCACCTTTATGTTGCGTGAAGAAGCGATTATTGGTGGGAATCAGTAAACGCATACCGACTGGCCTTTTTCAAGATGTCTTGTGAGAAATTTCAAGAATTGTTCAACGACAAGTACTTTCCCGAAAGTATTCGTCACACGTGAAGGAGGTGGAATTTATCAAACCGAGCAAAACAATATGGCCGTAGTCGCGCGTATGAGGCTAAGTTTGCGGAATTATCCCAACCAGCATCCCATTTGGTTGATAATGAGGAGCGAATGACGCGAATGTTTCTGCGAGGTTTGAAACCCAATATACGTCAATACCTCATTTCTCACAAACTTTGTTTATATTCAGATGTTGTGAATATGGCTCAGTTATTGGAGCGCAATAATGAGTCAAAGCCTGACAAAAGGCAACAATCAACAACACGATAATAATTATGCTGCATGGCAATCAGCCATCGTCGGAACAATGATAACCATCGTGGGGGAAATTATCATGCCAAGAATGGTAACCACTTCGGTGGTAATCATAGCCAAGATAATAGAAATGGAAATTTCAAGAAGAAAAGGTTCAATAATGATGGAAAAACAGTAGCACCAGCACCCGTTTCCAAAGAAGAAGAACGACCACCGATCATATGTTTCAAATGCGGACAGGAGGGACACATCTGTCCAAACTGTACGCAGCAATCCAAAGCGTGTTTCAATTGCGAAAGAGAAGGTCACCTAGCTCGATTTTGTCGTGTAGTGAAGTCAAGTCAAGCTGGGATGGTGACGCCAAAGGATGTCCCAGACAAGTCAAAGCCGGTAGTTTAAGTGAGTGTTTATTGAGGAACCCGAACGAAGTTGTCACGAGTAAGTTAATCATAAACGCTTACGAAGTCTATACCTTATTTGATACCGGTTCTACCCACTCTTGTATTTATCCTAGTTGTGTTCAATGTTTGAACTTGGCTATTGAAAAATTAGACTTTGACTTATCTATTAAAACTCTGTTAGGAGAAACCTTCGTTACATCCATTATTTTTAAATCTTGTTTGATTCAAATCGACACTTTCACGTTACCTGTCGATCTTATCTCTTTGAAAATACTCAAGGTTAACTCCAAAAATTCTCAAATCTTGGCAGGATCTTACACATGCTAATGTGAGCTTCCAATTTAAATTTCATGGTCATCAGAGTTATAGAACTCTGGTTATAGCATTTTTTGTCGAAAAAACATAAATATTGAAATGGTCATAACTTGCTCATTTTAAGTCAGAATGAGCTCATTTTTGGACATGAGGTACTTTATACCGTATACTTTCATGTCCCAAAAGTCCAGAATTTTTCTCACAATTTAAGTGACCGAAATAGCCCCTCTAAAATCATGGCAGCAGCTTTTTGGAAATTTTCAGTTTTCGACCCCTTTGCTAAAATCAGTCCACACGAAAATCTACAACACATTTTCTAGTGATTCCACTTGGATAAGTTAGGTAACTCATAGATCTAACTCTAGGACTTGACCACACTCAAAAATTCAAAATATAATAGGAGATATGGTCAATTAAATTTCATGTTACGTTTTTACCAAAATCTAATTTTTCAACCCTTTGCGATTTCTAAGAAACTTTCATGTTTTCACATAATAACCAACATAACTCATCATAACACATACTAATACTTCATATACCCATGATTTTCATCAATCCAATGCTTTTATTTTGACTCTCATCATAATCAACGTAAACAGATATTTTCCACAATTTAATAAGGAATGAATACAAAGGATCATTCACCATGCATGTGGTAATCCACATAGACAGGTTATTCCAACATAATAATAAAGAATGGAATAACAGAAGGATTCACCATGCATGCGATAGAGACCGCATATACAAGTTATTCCCAATAGAATAATGAATAACGGAACCATGTCAGGTGAAAATCACACCGACAGGATGTTCCAACAGAATAATAAGGAATGGAATAACAACAGAAATCACCATGCATGCGGTACTTCGCATAGACAGGTTATTCCAACAGAATCGTAAATACGGAATAATAAATGATGGAACCAGGTCCGGCGTAAAATGCACAGACAGGATATTTCGACAAAATATTAAATGCAGAATAATAAGTAATGGAACTAGGTCAGGTGAAAATCATACCGACAGGATATTCCGACAGAATAGTAAAGAATGAAATAATAGGAGAATTTCACCATGTATGCAGTACTTTGCATTTATAGGTTATTCCAACATAATAATAAGGAATGGAATAATAGAAGAATTTCACCAAATATAGGGTAGCCCCCGTATACAGGTTATTCTAACAAAATAATAAAGATGGAATAACAGAAGTTCTCTTCATGAATACAAAAGAATGATACCCCTTACAGGTACAACAAATAATATCCCTTACCGTAAAAGAAATTGGATATCAGAGTAGTGAAGTAGCAGAAAACTTTTCTTCTATCTCTCTATAGTTTCTCTCTATAGAGCTCAGTGAATTCGTAAGAAAATAATGAAGGAATGAGCTTCTATTTATAGAAAAATGGAATGCATAGTAACTAACTCATGAACGGTCCAGATTGATTTGCTTTAATCTGATGGTCCATATTTAAAGCAAAATCTTTTAAATAAAATATAATATATTCTAATTATTGTCTAATAAAACAAATAACTTTATAAAAGTATTTTGTTTTATATAAAAAGATTTTACTATACAAAACACTTTATGCAGACACTATCTACGCAACACTATGCAACACTATCGTAATTAAATATAATATAATCTAATTATTGTTTAATAAAACGAATAACTTTATAAAAGTATTCATTTTTTATATAAAAAGATTTTACTATTAGCTTTAATAAAACGAATAACTTTATAAAAGTATTCTTTTTATATAAAAATTTTTACATTTTATTACGTTAATAATACGAATAAAACAAAACTTCATCATCACTTAATTTGAAAAAAATTTCAAATGTCATCCTTAACTTTAAACTTTTATCAATTTAACTATTCACCAAAATAGAAAAATTGAATACTTTTATTTCATAAAATTCGGGGTCTCACATAATATCCAAATTGTCAACATGATACTTATTTGTAAAGTAAAAGTCAAGAATGCTCAGAAGAATATTTTCATGAAAAGATACTGGATGAAGCGCAAATATCAAGGATATTCCACTAATTTCATGGAGTATAGAAGTCAAAATTTTAACCAACTGAGTATAATAAAGAATATATGAAACTGCAAATGGATTTTCACCCGCCATGCGGTAATTCACGTATACAGATCATTTCCACAATTTAATAAGGAACGAATACAAAGGATCATTCACCATGCATATGGCAATCCACATAGACAAGTTATTCCAACAGAATAATAAAGAATGGAATAACAGAATGATTCACCATGCATGCGATAGAGACCGCATAGACAGGTTATTCCCAACAGAATAATAAATGCGGAATAATAAATATGGAACCAGGTTAAGTGAAATTTACACCGACAGGATATTCCGACAGAATAATAAAGAACGGAATAATAAAAGAATTTCACCAAGTATGAGGTACTTCGCATAAACAGGTTATTCCAACATAATAATAAAGAATGGAATAACATAAGGATTTCACCAAGTATAGGGTATGACGCGTATACAGGTTATTCCAACAGAATAAATAAGAATGGAATAACATAAGGATTTCTCCAAGTATAGGGTATGCCGCGTATACAGGTTATGTATAGCGTATGCCACTTTTACAGGTTATTCCAACAGAATAATAAAGAATGGAATAACAGAAGTTCTCTTCATGAATAAGAAAGAATAACACCCCTTACCGTAAAAGAAACTGGATATAGAAGTAGGGAAGTAGCAGAATACTCTTCTTCTTTCTCTCTAGAGTTTCAGTGAATTCGTAAAAAAATAATGAAGGAATGAGCTTCTATTTATAGAAGAATGGAATGAATAAGAACTAATTCATGAACGGTCCGGATCGATTTACTTTTAAACAAAATCGATCCGGATCGATTTACTATTAAAACTTAAAGCAACGGTCCATATTGATTCACTATTCTAACCTTTAAACCCAAAGAATCCATATTGATTCACTATTATAACTTTCCACCAGCGGTCCATATTGATTCATTCAACCAACGGTCTAAAAAATTAGCACATCTCCTCATGGAATAATATTGTAGCCAAATACCCGAATGCACAATAATAAAGTGAATAGTAACCGGGTGAATAGTAACTCGTGAATAGTAACTCATGAATAGTAACTCCAACATAAAAAGTGTCCCAAATACTCGAGTGAACAATACTAGAGTGAATAGTAATTCGGTGAATAGTAACTTTGACACCAAAAAGTGTCCCAAATACTCGAGTGAACAATACTAGAGTGAATAGTAATTTTAGTGAATAGTAACCCGTGAATAGTAACTTGTGAATAGTAACTCCGACACAAAAAGTGTCCCAAATACTCGAGTGAACAATACTACCTCCAGACATCAATTACTATCGAAATAAATGTTTAACACAAATAATTTCAACACAATGAAACTATCAAATTAATCTTTAATCAACACGAACTTATCCATCTTTAATATCATAACTCACAATATTTAACAATCAGGTTGTTTCCAGGAAAGAGGGGCTTTTTTAGATAAGGATTTTTCCTATCAGGCGCGCGATTAGGTAGTGACCAAACCTCTCCTCGACAGAACTAGACATTGTAAATATTACAATTTAATAATATGAATAACTTTGTCGTCTCAATTATTGATTTAATAATATAACATATAATGCGAGATATTCTTATCGTAACAATAATCAAATCAATAATATGAGAGATATGATGCAACAATTCTTCGTAGAGCAATAATTGAGTAAAACTGAGTGACTTCTTACGTAAGCATCAATAATCAATACCATGTGCTACTATGCAACCACGCGTATTACTATACTTTTACTACCGGGTAGTTCAACAGTTTTATTGGTATCACTTCCGCCGTTATTTTCATAAAATATTTTTGTCATTTTTTAAATACGACAATTCTTCCGTTGTGGGTCCACCAATGATTGTGCCGTCGTACGAATATTCCCCGACAAAAAGAATATTCCCCGACCAAATCGAATATTTATAACAACTTGCATACTTTGCAAAATTTTCAAATACTACCCACAACTATAAAATAATATCGAATTTCTTTCATAATATTCAAAAATGATATTCATAGAAAAATTATCTTTATTCATAAAAGTTGGGATCTTACATAGATTGTAGTGGAATTTTTAATGGACTAAATTTAAATCATTTAGAATAAGTCAAGATCAGATTGTAGTGGAATTTTTGATGGACAAGATTGTAGTGGAATTTTTTAAAAATAATATTGTTTATTTATAATTACATAATAAATTTGTTTATAATAGTTCAAATGGGTATAATAGTAAAATACACGTATTCAGATATTTTAGACTGACAATTATCAAACACATCATTTCATTATATATTCAAAAATTTTACTTTATTCAACTCATTCAAATTCTCTTATATATTTAAAAAATTTTTATTTAATTTTATCAAATAAAACCTAAGACGATAGACTTGTGAAATTGGCCTTAAAAGGGGAGGGAAATTAGGCTTAACCACATACTAAGAATGGAAGACCCACCAAAGTAAAGGCGTCTAGATTGTAGTGGAATTTTTCGTGGACAAGGAAATTTAGGCTTAACTACATACATACTAAGGTTATGTTTATTTACAATAATATACTTGGGATAGAACTATTAATTTCAAGTGTCTTGTTTGTTTTTAAATTTAGATTTGGGACTATTATTCTTGGGATTATAAAATGACTTAATAGTTTTAACATTATAATTATAATCCCGGAATTATAATCCTTGCAAACAAACATAGCCTAAGAGTGGAAGACCCGCTAAAGTAAAGGCATCTAGATTGTAGTGGAATTTTTTGTGGACTCTATTCAAGTCAAGGTTAAATCTTATGCCAAATTTTAGGTACATGAAATTTTAATAAATTTAAAAGAAATTCTTTAAGATGTAATTTATACGGAACTTGCGATGCATCATTTATATAATACTCTTCCCGTCTCTCAAAAAAATCGTAAAATTTTAAAGAAATTCTTTAAGATGTGATTTTTACGATTTTTTTTTTTATTAAATTATAATTGCGATGTATATTAATACATGAGATTATATTAGATTATAAGATTAGTCCATTATATTACATATCTGATTAAAAAGTATTCACTAATAGTTATTCATGGCAATAAAAAAAAGTCTATACATAATAATGTCGTAAGATATATTATTTTTTTATTTTTTTAAATGGTTAATACGTAAAATTAAATTGAATATGAGTTTCTTTGATTTTAATTAATGAAATAGTTAATACTGTAAAAATTTAGTCGTGGGGGTGATGCTATACATTACAGTATCAAATTATTTTGAGCCTAGTAGCAAAGGCATCTAATAAACATTACATATTTATTGTGAAATTGACCTTAAAAGGAGAGGAAAATTTAGGCTTCAAGTTAACCACACACTTCTAAGAGTGGAAGACTCGCCAAAGCAATGGCATCTTATTTATTGTCATGAACTATATTTAAGTCATTTGTAGTGGAAGACTCAAGCTCGACTTTGACGACAAGAATTGGACTCAAATCCTCTGTATTAAATTATTCGGCACGGGCAAGATTTCTATATTCCACTACAGACTTGCACCATGCATGAGTGTGACTGCCACAGCTGGTTCAATCCAAACAACACTAATTTTCCTATTCTTTCTCATTGGTTGTTTTTATTTTTTCTTTATCCAAACAACACCATATATACTTCCTTTTTGCAGCATGCCTTGTTTGCAATTTCATAGCGTTGAGCATAAAATTAAAAAGTCACGAGGACAATTATTTGCTTCAGCTTCTATGTGATCATAGTGTTGTTGTTAGAATATCATCATACCACCATTTTTACAAGTTGCTCAGCCCGTAACATCACCACCGATCAATCCGCTCTTTTGACATTCAAATCACACATCATTTCCGACCCTAACCGCATCTTGACAACCAACTGGTCCATCACTACTCAAGCGTCTTGCTGCAGTTGGGTTGGAGTCACTTGTAGCACTCGCCATGGACGAGTCATGGCCTTGAATCTTTCTAACATGGGCCTAATTGGCACCATTCCTCCAGAAATTGGGAACCTCTCATTCCTTGTTTCGTTTGATCTCACCAACAATAGCTTCAATGGTAGCCTGCCCAAAGATTTGTCTAACTTGCGTCGATTAAAAGAAATCCGCTTTGGAAACAACAGCTTCGGAGGGGAGCTCCCCTCATGGTTGAGTAAATTATCAAATCTTAAAGACTTGTTTCTTTCGGATAACAGTTTCACTGGCACCATTCCACCTTCTTTATCCAATTTATCAAAGCTTGAGACTTTGAGATTAGGAGATAATCCTCTACAAGGAAATATTCCAGGGGATTTTGGTAGTTTTAAAAACTTGCAAGTGTTGGACTTTCAGTCTAATCAGCTTTCAGGTTCTATTCCTCTCACTGTCTTCAACATTTCGACGCTGCGCATTCTCTCTCTTTCAACTAATAGCCTATCTGGTAATCTTCCAAGGGATATTTGCCACAAGATTCCAAAAATCCAAGGGCTTTATCTGTCTGAGAACCAACTCTCTGGTTCAATTCCATCAAGTCTGCATGAATGCTCAAAGTTTCAAGTTTTGTCATTATCTCACAACAAATTCAATGGAATTATACCAAGAGAGATTGGAAACTTAACTCTGCTACAGGAGTTGTATCTTGGTGACAACCACTTGAAAGGTACGTATTTGGACTATACTAAAAAAAATATTTTTGAATCTTGGTTTTCCCTTGTTTTTTTTGAGATTCACATTCTATAAAGCTGAGAAATTGAAAAATCGGCAAATTGATATGAATTTTCAAATTGAGAAATTGAGAAATTGTAAAAAAAATTGCAAATTGATATGAATTTTCAACTTAACACATTTTCAAATTCAAAATTGATATGAATTTCTTTAGTTTTAGTCGATACAATAATAAATATTATAAACTATGTAAAAATTATTACTTATCGTAAATTTTATTATTTCATCTCTCAATTTTGAGTATCCAGAGGATCCAGAGGATAAGGCCTATTTTCAGAGGATCCAGAGTATCTATTAGATAAGGCCTATTTTTGTACTCTGCTTTGGATTGGATATTTGATGATTTTATAATATAACTATTTCATTTGATTAAAAATTAAAGAATTAATTTGAAATTCTGTTTTAACGTATCGTCCCAATGATACTAAAATAATATTACAAATTTTGTTTTCTTATTTTCTTCTTCATAAATAAACCAGCTGCTAGTATCTAACCAGCTGGCATTTTTGGTTTATTTTGGATTTTTTTAAATTTAAAAATGTTGTTGTTTGTGTTTCATAATAGTTTATTGCAAATTCGCTTTGAATACAATTAATAAGTTAATAACAGAGTGTTTGTTAATCATTTCATTTTGTATGTTTTTTGACAGGTACTATACCACAAGAGATTGGTAGTCTTTGGAATCTAAAGATTTTAGACTTAAGTTTCCTAAACCTACATGGTACCATTCCGGAATCAATCTTCAACATCTCAAGATTAGAAGGCATTGAAATAGTTAGTTGTCAAGTTTCAGGTAAACTTCCATCCAATTTTGGCCACAAGCTACCCAATCTAAAAACAATTCACTTTGGAGACAATAAGCTAACAGGGATTTTGCCGGAGTCTTCTCAAATGCTACTCAACTCGTGGACTTAGACCTTTCTGGAAACAAATTCACAGGTACAATTCCCAAGTCACTTGGAAATTTAAAACATCTTGAAGTCCTAAGCTTGGGCCTGAACAATTTCATAACTGATAGTTCATCTTCAGAACTAAACTTCCTCACTAGCTTGACCAATTGCAGAAAATTAAGAGTCTTATCCATAAGTAGTAATTCTCTACATGGATACCTTCCCGCTTCCATTGGAAATTTCTCCACTTCTCTTAAACAACTCTATGCAAATAATTGTAGAATCAAGGGAACCTTGCCTAATGCATTTGGCAATTTAAGCGGTCTTGTAATATTAGGTATGTCTGGGAATGAATTGACTGAAAAAAATCTTGTGGCAATAAAAGGGTTATCGAAACTTCCAAGTGTTAGACCTTGCTGAGAACAAGATAGGAGAATCCATTCCGGATTATCTTTGTCAATTAAAAAACTTGGGTACCTTAAGCTTAGAAGCAAACCAGATTTTCGATCCATTACCAGCATGCTTAGGAAATATTACTTCTCTAAGATATCTTTATCTTTATTCAAACAGATTAACCTCTATCTTACCAAGAAACTTTGGGAACCTCAAAAATGTTTTGGAGTTCGATATATCTAGAAATTCTTTAAGCGGCCACATACCCCTTGAACTTGGAAATCTTAAGGCTGTTGTGCTAATAAATCTATCACATAATCGATTGTCGGGTGACATCCCTAGCACCCTTGGGGAGCTCAATAACTTGGCTAATCTTTCTTTGGCAAACAATAGGTTACAAGGACCTATTCGCGATACATTCAAATCTTTAGTGAGCTTAGAGTACTTGGATTTGTCTCATAACAACCTCTCTGGTGTGATTCCCAAGTCCTTAAAGGCACTCTTGTATCTTAGATATTTCAATGTATCTTCTAATAGTTTAAGAGGAGAAATTCCAAGTGAAGGCCCTTTCAAAAACTTCAACAGTCGATCTTTCTTATGGAATGAAGCGTTGTGTGGTGCTCCTCGGTTTCAAGTCCCAATATGCCATACTAGTTTTGTTCATGGATCATCAAAGAAAAAGAGAGTGCTTCTAGTTGTATGTATTTCGTTGGTGCTTGCATCGATAATTCTTACATTGGCCTTTGCATTTGTGTTGATAATTTCATACTATGAACTTCAACGAGTAACTGATGGCTTTAGTGAAAGCAATTTGGTTGGCATCGGTAGTTTTGGTTCAGTTTTCAAAGGGATACTTGCAAATGGGACATTAGTGGCCATAAAGGTATTCAATCTGCAACTAGAAGGAGGATTCAAGAGTTTCGATGTAGAATGCGAAGTATTACGCAACCTTCGTCACCGAAATATCAACAAAGTCATCGGTAGCTGCTCTAACCTTGATTTCAAAGCATTAGTTCTTGAATACATGCCTAATGGGAGTCTTGAGAAGTGGTTGTACTCCCACAACCATTTCTTAGATGTTTTGCAAAGAATAGACTTAATGATAGACGTGGCATGTGCTTTGGACTATCTCCATCATGGTTATTCAACGCCTGTGGTTCATTGTGATCTTAAGCCCAACAACGTCCTTCTAGATGAAGATATGGTTGCACGTGTGAGTGATTTTGGCATAGCAAAGTTATTGGGAGAGGGGGAGAGCATTGCACAAACCATAACTCTAGCCACAATTGGATATATTGCACCAGGTGACCCTCAACCTTTTTTGTTTTTTTTTTCTTAATAGTAAAACTTTTCTCATTTATATTCTCAAGCTATGTTTTTCCGTTGACCTTGTTGATTTGTGATGTTGCATTTAGAGTACGGATCGAAAGGATTAGTATCCACAAAATGCGATGTTTACAGTTATGGCATTATGTTGATGGAAGTATCCGATCTTAAAGTAAGACATTGTCATGATCATGGTTTTACTCATCAACGGTTTGTTTTGGTACTCGGTCTAACATATATTTTAGCTAAATCAATATTTAAAAGAGTTTTTTAGTGCCTGATTATAGTGGTCGCATTGTCCTTACTACATGTTATGGTGTTATTGAGTCATAAATGTATTGGATTTGGACGAATAAAATTTGAATTAAAGATGAAGATTTTGTTTTCTTTCTTTCCCCTTTTTTCATGGAATGAAGTGAAATATGGTAATACGGCTCAAATAACAGTTTCGCTTCATACAGAATGGAGGGAACTTGGAGACTTTATACTTAATTAGAGTTGATTTGCCGAACAATGCTTAGTTATTCTCAGGCAGTGCTTAGTGCCAAACATTTAACTACTTGTATCAACTATGATTGTCTTGTGCACAAATAACCCTGGTAAATGGTAATATCACTTCCTGAGGATCAACTACTACGTACAAGGGCCTACTTGAAGCAACTAAAGAAGACAGTGGACGAGGGAGCAAATGTGATAGGACTCCTAAGATGTCAGCATATTGGTTCTAAAAATTACTCACTCCAAAGAAGCATTAATCTGCAACAGCCCCTTTTGTAGTTAACAAGCCATGTACTTCGGTATCAATAAAGGTTCTCTAAAATAAATTTTAAAAATTAAAAATACAAACCAAAATGAAACTACACTGTATCCAATTTCAAAATGTACATCTCAAAAACAAATAACACATAATTAAACCAACCATTTCAGTAAATTTTTATAAATAAAGTTAATCATATCTACATATTAAAGTAGGATTGAATCCACCACCATAAATGGAGTTGTGCAGTTTTAACAAGTACATGACCATATATATACTGATTGTATTGGAATTTGAAGGGGGAAAAAATGAATATCCAAAGATCCAAAAAATGCATGCCATATCCAAAGATCGTATGAAGCCACCGCTTCTAAAATAATTATTGGCTCATGCACATGTCCAGAATACATACCATGCCACACCCGGACAATTCTTCCATTTTCAATGCATGCAGTCGATGCTCCCCAACATTCCAGGAAAATCACGCTCTTCAGCTTTTGATAGCAATCTAACGATGTCATTACTATTGGGGGATCTCAGATATTCATCACCATAAATTGAAATGACTGCTTTTACAAACCTTTTAAGACTCAATATAGCCGTGATTTCACCGATCCGCACATAATCATCAACGGAATCCGCTGAAACACCATAGGCAAGCATCCACATTGAACCAGTGATAGTAGTACACCTATCGAATTGAGGTTTGAGAAGTTCGAGTATCAGATGAAATTGAACCAACAAAAGAGACAAGAGAACATGGACAAAATTTATTTTCAAGAGCAAGAGAAGTTGAATATAATGAAAGCATGAGAGGATGAAAGGATCATGATGATTGACACCGCTAACATGGAGCCTGAAATAGCTGAATATTACAAACAACACAAGAAAGAAATCATGAAAAGAGTTACATCTAGTAGTTGACTTGCTTATTATTAGAGAATCATAATTAAGTTTCTTATTATTGTAGAAGAATGTAATGAATTACGCTCCGCCATGTAGTGACGACAAGTGTTGAATAATATCTTCTTGCAGTTTAGAATGAACTTGTTTATCCCTTATGCGATGATTTGCTTCAATAAATTCAAGTAATTGTGGGGTACACTCATGAGACACTTCTACAGTTAGAATCTCGCCATGTGTATCGTAGGTTGTTGGTTCTTGATTTTCATCTCGTTCATCTTCAACGATCATATTATGTAATATTATGCAAGCAGTCATAATTTCTTTTAGTGTTGTTTGACCCAAAAATCGTGTAGGACCACGAACTATCGTAAAACGTGCTTGCAGTACCCCAAATGCTCGCTCAACATCCTTTCTAAGCGCCTCTTGAGTCTTAGCAAATAGTTTTCTTTTATTTCCCCGAGGTGCCGAAATGGTTTTAACAAATGTTGCCCATGGGGGATATATACCATCAACAAGGTAATATCCCATCGTGTACTCATTTCTATTAATTGAGTAGTTCACTGGTGGAGCACGACCTTCAGTAAGAGCAGAGAAGATAGATGATCTCTCCAAAATGTTAATATCATTATGAGAGCCTGGTAATCCAAAAAATGCATGCCATATCCAAAGATTGTATGAAGCCACCGCTTCTAAAATAATTGTTGGCTCATGCACATGTCTAGAATACATACCATCCCACACCCGGATAATTCTTCCATTTTCAATGCATGCAGTCGATGCTCCCCAACATTCCAGGAAAACCACGCTCTTCAGCTTTTGATAGCAATCTAACGATGTCATTACTATTGGGAGATCTCAGATATTCATCACCAAAAATTAAAATGACTGCTTTTACAAACCTTTTGAGACTCAATATAGCCGTGATTTCACCGATCCGCACATAATCATCAATGAAATCCGCTAAAACACCATAAAGCGAACATCGCGTTGAAGCGATTATCTTTTGTAGAGAAGATAAACCGCATTGTCTCTGCAAAGATTCATTTTTGACGGAAGTATGAATCATCTTTGTAAGACCCGAAATTTTTATAAATAAAGATGAATTTTCTATAAATATTATTTTTGAATATTATGGAATAAATTTGATATAATGTTATAGTTGTGGGTAATATTTATAAATTTTGCAAAAGTAAGCAAGTTGTTATAAAATATTACGTTTGTCGGGGAATATTCTTTTTGTCGGGAATATTAAATGCGACGACTCAATCATTAGTGGACCCCTAACGGAAGTATTGTCGTAGTTAAGCGACAAAATTATTTTTCTATAAAAAATAACTACAGAGGTGTTCTGTCAAACTGTTGAACTACCCGGTAGTAAAAAATACGATGTCTGGCGTGGTTGTATAAGTAGCACACGATATTGATTATTGATCTTTACGTGAGAAGTCACTCATTTATGCTTTCGATTATTACTTTCGATAATTTACGCATCATATCTCTTATATTATTGATTCAATTATTGTCACAAGATCATCCGTATAATATGTTATAGTATTAAATTATTAATTGAGACGACAAGTTATAAATGATTAATAATTGTTGAAAGATTAAATATGTGTTGATTAAAAATAAAATGATTTGTGGTAATATTTATTCAATCCTTGATGTATATAAAGAGTCTCATTATGAGACTTTTGTGGTAAGTTTGATTATTTTATGGGGGGCCCATATGTCATCATCTAAGAGTCCTTCGTCGATAGTAATTACCTTTGTGAATAGTAATTACCTTTGTGAATAGTAATTACCTTCGTCGATAGTATTTACCTTAGTCGATAGTAATTACACGTGTGAATAGTAATTACCTTTGTGAATAGTAATTACCTTCGTCGATAGTATTTACCTTCGTCGATAGTAATTACCTTTGTGAATAGTAATTACCTTTGTGAATAGTAATTACCTTCGTCGATAGTATTTACCTTCGTCAATAGTAATTACCTTCTTGATAGTAATTACCTTCGTCGATAGTAATTACCCTTTCATGAAATAGTAGTTGTCCTTGATATTACCAAGAGTTAAGCGCCTCTTGATTGTTCCAGGGTTAATTACCCTTCATGAATAGTAGTTGTCTCTTGATATTACGAAGTCATTTTGACCCTTCGTTAAGACCAAAGAGCCACCCTCGGTTTTCTATAAATAAAAGCTCATTCCTTCATTATTTCTTACAAATTCATTTGAACTACTGAGAGAAAAACTATAGAGAAAGAAAGAAAAAAAGATTCTGCTACTTCACTTTTCCAATATTCAGTTCTTCTAAGGTAGGGAATATTATTTGTTGTACTCGTAAGGGGTGTTATTTTTTTATTCATTCAAAGAGAACTTACATTTTTCCATTCTTTATTATTACATTGGAATAACTTTGTAAAAGTGGCATACCTATACATGACACATATGCGGAATCCCTATACTTGGTGACATTCTTTTATTATTTTATTATTAGTTGGAACATCCTGTCATGCATCATGCTTTCTGTGGGACTGGTTCCGCTCTTTATTATTACGTCTTTTATTATTCTATTGGAATATTACATACATGTGTGTTTTACACCTTACTAGTTAAGATTTTTATTATTACGTATTTATTATTACATTGGAATAACACATGCTCATCAAAGTACCGCATGCATGGTGATTTCTTTTGTTATTTCATTCGCTATTATACTCGGTTGGTTAAAATTTTGACTTATACTACTGAATTTAGTGGAATATCCTTGATATTTGCGCTTCATCCGATATTTTAATGAAAATATTTTTTACGAGCATTCTTGAATTTTACTCTACAAAGCGATATCATGTTGACAATTTGGGCGTTATTAGTTCTGAATAAATTAATTAAATGAACTTGTTTTATTGAATTATTATGTCATTGTCATCATCCTCATATTATATTATGTTATCTTTGGCTTACGTGCATAGATGAACTTAATATGATTATGACCGAGGATCATTCGGTATAATCATGGCTTGATATAAATGATGTGACAAAAGTTCTCGATGGCACAGAATGTAGTGATGGATAGTTTTTGGTATGATTATGACCGGGGTGATTCGGTATAGTCGTGACCATTGATAATTTGATGAAAATCCTTGGCCAGTGATGTACAGGGGATGATTAGATATTGCGGTTTATTCATTAAACCGAGTCTTAGTGATAAAAATTGATGAAAACCTTTTAAAACCTAAAAGATAGTAGACTTTATTTTCTACTTGACTCTTTTAATGGATTAAATATTCATTGCAGATTAAACCGGGTTGTCTATTGTATTTTATCGGTTTAACATTGTTGAAGACTATTGATAATTTATTACGCATTATCTTAGTTATAATATTTCTTCTTTGGGCTAGTTGAGCTCACCCTTTCTTTCAACTTGTTCTCTCGGAAATGAGAATATAGGCTGGGACGAGTCGGGGAAAAGAGTGATGGTCCCGAAGATAGCATTAGTAGTCCTCACTATTACATTAAATAGTGTGACAATAAATGTAATGAGGACTCCTTGAGTATGGATATTGTCTAAATGACAATATTCTATTAGAACTCTCGGTTTATGTATTGTCGTATGTTACACGACGGATGTATAATTAAGTTTGTATTTGAATTTATGTACAATGTAAGTGGCGATCCAAGATGGGTGGCGTATACCTAATTTTGGGGCGTCACGGTTAATATCGAGCTTAGGGATATGATCCTGCTAAGATCTTGAGATAAGAACTAGGAGGAGAGGCGGAATTCCTTCGCTAGTATGACCTACCTAAGTTTATTTGTTATTTAATTGGTTACGGTCGAGTATAGGGATAATATTTGATATATTAATTAACCCTCGTGTGTTGTGGCGGTGTTTGAAATGACAATGAAAATATTCACAATGGAGTGAATGTGGCCGTTGTGACACCTTTAATCACTAATCGAGTTAATGCGATTAATGTCGACGAGGAACAAATTAGTGATATCCACGTAGTGAATGAAGAACTAATTGTTGCACCCGAGCTAGTTCTTGAGAGGTAGCGGTGAGAGTGAGGAATAAGAGGAAGAAGAGGAACACGAGGAGAATTAGTTAGAAGAAATTTATGATCAAAACTTAGAATTACAAAATCGTGTTCGTGAGCTAGAAGAACGAGGTTGAAGAATGACAAGCGATTCGTGGAACAAAGGGATCTGACAATTCAAAATTGGGTTACCCGATATGTGATGCTCGAACAAAATCACGCTTTGGCGGTGTGTAAGATATTAAAGTTGGAATCGAGAATTTAAAATCAAAGATCAAATTGAAAAGAAGAAACAATTTGAACGAAGGGAGAATAGGCGATGCGTGGGTAAAAGTTGCCTGACGCGTTGATAGTTTAGAAAAAGGCGTCAGATCCATAAAACCAAAATAGATGAAATGGATTTTGCTTTTTGAATGACAATTGGGAGAACCCGACATCGAATTGAATTACCACATGCATAGCGGTCGACCCGAATTCGATATGGATCGAGAATAATGATTCAAATCATGGATCGAGAATGTGAAGAAGCACTTAAGGGTGGAATGTACCTATATAGTAAAGTCAAACTTCGGTAATTTAAGCGAGGCGTTTATTAGAAACCCGAACGAAGTTATTACGGGTAAATTAATTATAAATTATTGCGAAGTCATACTTTATTCAATCTGAAGTTCTACCCACTCTTTTATTCTACTAGTTGTGTTCGATGTTTAAATTTGACTCAGAAAAAATTAGACTTTGATTTATCTATTGAAACTTCGTTGGGAGAAACCTTCGTTACCTCCATTTTATTAATCTTGTTGTTTCAAATAAACACTTTCACGATCTTACCACTTTGAAAATACTTGCCTTTGAAGTAATTTTTTGAAAGCGATTGATTAACTACTTATTATTCTTTTTGTAAGGTTGTTAGCTTTCATATTCTAACCAACTTTATATCTGAATTCAAAGTAACCAAACCCTAAGTTAATCACTATTATATCAAGCCATAAGTAAAGAGCCCCGATCCTTTCGTTGTTGACTTCCTTGTGTGGAATGCACCGCCGGACTTTACGTAGGCGACGTCGTGAATGACGATGACAAGTTGATAGGTATCATTGTGAGGTCTTATCTAGGTTAAAGGATAGAAGTCACAGTTGGTATCAATGTAACGTCTTATCCAAGTCTTGGATAAGAGTAGCGATTTTGAATGATATTTCTATCATTAATAAATTTCTTGACGTATTCTTGAAGATTTCCTAGCCTACCCTAGGCGTGAAATCGAATTTTATATTGACCCCAAAGATCAAAAACCCATTTCTTAAACCCTCAAATATTTCTTCAACTAAAAGGATGCATTAGCGAGGATTATGATGAAAGTCGTAATAAAAGCATTGGACTAATGAAAATCATGGGTATATGAAGTATTAGTAAGTGTTATGATGAGTTATGTGGTTATTATGTGAAAACATGAAAGTTTCTTAGAAATCACAAAGGGTTGAAAAATCGATTTTGGTAAAAGCGTAACATGAAATTCAATTGACCATATCTCCTATTATATTTTGAATTTTTGAGTGTGGTCGAGTCCTAGAGTTAGATCTATGAGTTTTGTAGCTTATCCAAGTGGAATCAACTTGGAAAAGGTCTTTGTAGATTTTAAATTTAATGGGTGAATTTAGCAAAAAGTCCAAAGCGCAAATTACAAAAACGCTCTTGCCTGAAACTTTAAAACAATTGTTTCGACCACTAAATTTATGTGAAAAATTCGGCATTTTGGGACATGAAAATATATGTTATAAAGTACCTCCTGTCCAAAAATGAGCTCATTCGACTTAAAATGAACAAGTTAAGACCATTTCAATATTTAGGTTTTTTTGACGAAAAATGCTATAACTGGAGTTCTATAACTCAGATGACCATGAAATTTAAGCGGGAGGCTCACATTAACATGTACAAGGTCCTGCCAAGATTTGGGAATTTTTGGAGTTAAACTTGAGGTAGCTAATTTCTTAAGGAATTAATTAGAAATTGATTTTTGAAAAATAGTAAATGAATTTTAAAAATTAGAAAAATATATTTTCATTATGGGACTATATTATGCTAAATCCCGGAAAAGGAATATTTTTGGGACCGATTTGGTATTTTCATGAAAATAGTTTAATTCTGAACATATGAGTTAAATATGTTATGTGAAGTAACAAAGTTGAAAATAGGATTTTATGGCTAGAGAATCCTATATAGAGTATATGCATATTTTGATGAGGATTTGATAATTGGTGATGATATCTTATGAGTATGACATTTTGAATGATTAAATGCATTATATGGTAAAGCGTAAACAATTGAGATAAATTGTTTATAAATTTAAGAAGTGATTAAAATATTGTTATAATATTAATGATATTAGATTATGAGATTATTAAGTGATTGATAACATGGGGATATTTTTGAATCTGGATAAATTATATTATAAATGTTTAATATTTATCCTTTATCTCATTTGATTGATTCTTTATATCATTATCCTCATGCTTATATTATGTTGAAAGTAATACATGGCTTACGTGAATAGATGGACTTGGTATGATTATGACCGAGATTGTTAGGTATAATCATAACCGTAATTGAAAACACGATTATCTTTGGTAGTAGTGCATGGATAATTTATGGGACGTGATCTTAATGAATACACGATTATCTTTGGTAGTAGTTCATGGATAATTTGTGGTCGTGATACTTAATGAATACGATTATCTTTGGTAGTAGTCATGGATAATTTGTGATCGTGATCTTAATGAATACACAATTATCTTTGGTAGTAGTGTATGGATAATTAGGTGGTCGTGATACTAATGAATATCCTTGGCACGTAGTGCGGGGATGATTCGATGATATGGATTAATTATTGAAATGAGTCTCGTGATGAAATATTAATTCATGGATGTGGTAAAAAGTCGTCTTTAGTAGTAATGCATTGATAGACTTGGTATGATTATGACCAAGGATTATTCGGTATAATCATGACCATAATTGAAAACACGAATATCCATGGCCGCGATGGTGCGTGAATAATTAATTGGTCGTGACACTTATTAAGTCGCGTCTCGGCATTATTGGTTTCTGATTGTATATCTTTGGCACAGTGGTGCAAAGATGAATTGTTAATGAATATCTTTGGTAGGATTGCGAAGATGAATTTAATATTTTCAACGATAAAAGGTATTCAAGGTATCCTCACCTCTTTATCATATCGAGAACGTACCCTAATTTCGAGGAAATTTCATAAAAAGGGAGGTTGTAAGACCCGACTTTTATAAATAAAGATGAATTTTCTATAAATATTATTTTTGAATATTATGGAATAAATTTGATATAATGTTATAGTTGTGGGTAATATTTATAAATTTTGTAAAGTAAACAAGTTGTTATAAAATATTCGTTTGGTGGGGAATATTCTTTTTGTCGGGGATATATTAAATGCGACGGCTCAATCATTAGTGGACCCCCATGGCGGAAGTATTGTCGTAGTTAAAAGCGACAAAATTATTTTTCTATAAAAAAAACTTGGCGAGAGAGGTGTTACCAAATCAACCTGTTGAACTACCCGGTAGTAAAAGTAATGCGATGTCTGGCGTAGTTGTATAGTAGCACACGATATTGATTATTGATCTTTACGTGGGAAGTCACTTTCGGTATGCTCAATTATTACTACTGATAATTCTTTGCATCATATCTCTTATATTATTGATTCAATTATTGTCACAATTATCATCATATATAATATGTTATAGTATTAAATTATTAATTGAGGCGACAAGTTATAAATGATTAATAATTGTTGAAAGATTAAATATGTGTTGATTAAAAATAAAATGATTTGTGGTAATATTTATTCAATCCTTGATGTATATAAAGAGTGCATTATGAGACTTTTGTGGTAAGTTTGATTATTTTATGGGGGGCCCATATGTCATCATCTAAGAGTCCTTCAAATCGATAGTAATTACCTTTGTGAATAGTAATTACCTTTGTGAATAAGTAATTACCTTCGTCGATAGTATTTACCTTCGTCGATAGTAATTACCTTTGTGAATAGTAATTACCTTAAATCGATAGTATTTACCTTCGTCGATAGTAATCACCTTTGTGAATAGTAATTACCTTTGTGAATAGTAATTACCTTCGTCGATAGTATTTACCTTCGTCGATAGTAATTACCTTCTTGATAGTAATTACCTTCGTCGATAGTAATTCTTGTGGCGCCCCAAAATAGGTTTACATCACCCATTACGAGTTGTCAATACATGATGCGAAACAACTACAACTTTATTATTACAACGAGAAAACTATGAGTTTGAATACAAATATTATCTTAAGATAATATCTAAACTCCAATAAATCCTCATCACATTTATTGATACATTATTTTACAAAATGGTGAGGACTACTAAACAACTCTCTCTAAAACTTTCATTCCATACCCAGACTTCGTCTTTCGTTTATATTCTCACCTCACGAGAAGAAAAATAGAACAAAAAGGAAAAGGTGAGCTCAACTAGCCCGGTAAAGAATATTATGACTAAGATAATATACAACAAATTATCGTTAGTCTTCACGGGGAAAAATCTAATAGAATACAATAGAAACAAATTTTAAATCAATATTCGCAATGAAATAATAATTCATTAGAAGAGTTAAGTAGAGAATGCAAACTACTATCTTACATGTATGAATTTAAAAGTTCATCGTCTATCTTTTATCCTGTAACATCAATCAATATATATACGGAAATCAAATATTCATCTTTTACTACTGAGCCAAAGATATTCATCGATTAGTCATGTTCATCTAAACACTGCTTATCTTTTTGCTCTACTGGGCCAAAGATATTCTTGAAAATCATTCATCTTTGCACTACAGGGCCAAAGATATTCAATAATATCATCATTTAAGGCCGAGGATGATGAAAATATTTTTAAAGAAACGAATCGATTGAAACAAAATGACAAGGATTAAGGATTAAGGATTAGTACTTTATTTTATCCATGTCCAAAAATACCTCAAAAATAATCACGGTGGTGTAAAATTCAAGAATGATCAAAACATGGATACAATCAAAGCTAGTATCCGAATAGATATTTTGACGAAAAGGAAAATTTTCATTTTTCGATGAATAATGTAATATGATAAGTGAATAATCTTAGTATCGTGAATAGTCTTTGTATCGTGAATAGTAACTCAGAACACCAAAAGTTCCAAATTTGATAAAAACTTTAGATCGATATTTCAAATAATGATATTGAAGAAATAATATCATTACGAAAAATAATAATATCCACTTACCTCGAAAGATCGGTCTTTCTAGGTTTGAAACACCGGATATAAAGGCTATGACTTGGACTTGCAGTATAGCAATACTCAAAGTATACTCAAAATACTCACAAGAATACGCCGATAATATAGAGAGAAAAATTTGATTTACGATGTGATTTTAAATTCTAACCTAAGCACCTATTTATAGGAAAATGCTTCTAACACAAAAGCGAAAAATTTAATAAATTAATAATATTATTTTTCAAATTTCCTCGCCCACTAATTTGGTCCAAGACATCAACCACCAAGTGACAAAACATTAAAAACGTTTTTCTTAATTTAAATAATTAAAACTTCCAAAAATCAATTATTTGAGCTTGAACTTCATAATTCACAATAAATAGCCCTTTTATCGGAAAATTAGAATCTCGCGATTTTTTATAGGAAATTCAATTCTCTACAACTTTGCAAAAGAAAGTTTTCCAAATTCCAAATAGAAATTGGCCAAAAAATCCACAAGCGAGGCGATTTTACAAGCTATAATCAAATTTCGATCAATTAATGGGGTCCATGAGCATGTTTAACATGTTTTAAACATTTATTGCAACAAAAATACTCTTCCTCGTATACTCATATATCCCACATTCGTTGTAAAAATATCATCATTATTATATATTTAAAATATAATAATACATTTAAATGAATTATCTTATCAGAAAAAGATAAAATTTCAATTTTCAACAATTGTCACATTAAAATTTTTCTCCATCTATATCCACATAAAATCAATATTTTCTTCATCACATGAATCAATAATTAATTATTCACAAATAATATTACAGAATCACAATATTGACAACCAGGCAGTTCCCAGAAAAGAGGGGGCTTTTCAATAAAGATTTCTTTTATTATTTTATTATTACATTGGAACATCACATGCATGCTTTCTGGCGGGACTGGTTAAAATCTTTATTATTCTGTCTTTATTATTCTATTGGAATATCACATCTGTTGTGTTTTACAGGACTGACCTAGTTCCGCTTTTTTATTATTCGTATTTATTATTACATTGGAATAACACATACATCATAAGAATCTGCATGCATGGTGATTTCTTTTGTTATTTCATTATTTATTATACTTAGTTGGTTAAAATTTTGACTTATATACTCCATGAATTTAGTGGAATATCCTTGATATTTGCGCTTCATCCAATATTTTTAATGAAAATATTTTTACGAGCATTCTTGAATTTTACTCTACAAAGCAATGTCGTGTTGACAATTTGGGCGTTATTAGTTCTGAATAAATTAATTCGTGAACTTGTTTTATTGAATTTTTATGTCATTGTCATCATCCTCATGTTATATTATGTTATCTTTGGCTTACGTGCGTAGATGAACTTAGTATGATTATGACCACGGATCATTCGGTATAATCATGGCTTGATATAAATGATGTGACAAAAGTCCTCGGTGGCTGTAATGCGATGATGGATAGTTTTTGGTATGATTATGACCGGGGGTGATTCGGTATAGTCGTGACCATTGATAATTTGATGAAAATCCTTGGCCAGTAGTACAGGGGATGATTAGATATTGTGGTTTATTCATTAAACCGAGTCTTAGTGATAAAAATTGATGAAAACCTTTTAAAACCTAAAAGATAGTAGACTTTATTTTCTACTTGACTCTTTTAATGGATTACGATATTCATTGCGCAGCTTAAACCGGTTTGTCAATTGTATTTTATCGGTTTAACATTGTTGAAGACTATTGATAATTTATTACGCATTATCTTAGTTATAATATTTCTTCTTTGGGCTAGTTGAGCTCACCCTTTCTTTCACTTTTTCTCTTGAGGAAATGAGAATATAAATTTGGAGACGAGTCGGGGAAAAAGAGTGATGGTCCCAAGATAGCATTAGTAGTCCTCACTATTACATTAAATAGTGTGACAATAAATGTAATGAGGACTCCTTGAGTATGGATATTGTCTAAATGACAATATTCTATTAGAACTCTCGGTTTATGTATTGTCGTATGTTACACGACAGATGTATAATTAAGTTTGTATTTGAATTTATGTACCATGTAAGTGGCGACCCAAGATGGGTGACGTATGCCTAATTTTGGGGGCGTCACACATACGCTTCAACTGCTCTTTGAACCTGGAGGAAAAGCGGGCACCACATTCTAAACCTTCTCCGAAATAGATACGGGGGATATGTAGGATGTTCAGCAAAATAATCACAAAAAGTCGATTATGACCTTCATGTCTACCACGATCAATGGTAATGCGACCTTGCACAGAACCACGATGACGTGATGTATGCCTATTGACATTTTGTTGTTCTTCTTCAATAGCCGCCATGCCTAAAAATTGTTCATATGTTTCTTCATCTTCTTATTCATCCATGTGCAATATAGCTAATTCGAATTGACGAGACATATTTAAAATAACTTATTTGACTGGAAGAATGAAGTTGAGATGAATGAATGTGAGAGACTAGATATGTCTTATATTTGTAGATGCTATTTGTTTTTTAAAATATAGCCGTTGGAATATGGCCGTTGAAATATGACCGTTGGAATATGGTCGTTGGATTATGTCCGTTGGAATTTTTTTGAATTCATTGATTATTTTAATCTTTTTATATTATAGTCCACGGGATAGACCACAAGATAGTCCATCTGCTGGAATGAGTGAAGACTAAAGGACATTTGCTGATGTCAAATGGACTAAATATATATAGTCCAACAGATAGTCCATCTATTGGAAATGGGTTTGACAAAATAAATATTTAAGCATTTTGAGAGTTAATTTAATATGGGACCTACACTCCGGAAATGTCGGGTCTTTGCACCAATGTGTTCTCCTTCGTGAGGAGTATAACTTGGTATATTTATGTGTTCAAATCCATTAAGAATTGAATGAGAAAATTAACTTGGTATATTTATGTGTTCTCCTTCGTGAGGGTTTTTTGTTATAATTCTGTTTTGTTTTATTATATCTACATATATTAAATAATACTATAGGTTACGGATAGCAGATCTTAGATCCAGATAACATATCATGAGAGAAAGCTTTAGATCTGATGTATGTATTATGTATGTATATACACACAACTCCTTTTTCAAATTAAGAGATCCACGTAAAAAATTATGAGAGAGAAAGCTTTAGATCTGATGTATGTATTTTGTATGTATACACGCACAACTCCTTTTTATGTTTTTGTTCGTTAGGCATACGAATGTATTAATTAATTTGATGCTTGAAGATCCTTTTTCAGATCTGATGTATATATATTTGATGATCCTTCAAACCGACAACAAAAACCCATTTCACAAACTCATCTCTGCTCTCATCTAATGCCGCCACTTCTTTTTTTTTTACTCCGAAAGCCAATACTTTTTTAATGATAACAAATAACGTTTTCTTTTATATATGTTTTCACATGATCTAACTAAAATTCAAACAAACTCATAAAAAGAGCAGCAACGGTATACTCTGTTTTTGGTTGTTTAAAAAAAGCAACAAAAGAAAAATTACACATTTCCTTTTGAAAACGAAAATTCAAACAATTTTACTACAACCGGAGTCCACATCTACGAAGCAATGATTCATATATGTATGTAATATCGCGGGTTCCATATTTTCTCGGCAAGCACACACATCTGAGATACTTGTTAGTACCTCTTGGGAGAAGAAATAGGTAGGTGTAAGCAGCAAATCAAATCGTCAAAGAAAGTGCTTTCACCGGACTTGATCGTAGAGTAACTAGTGGATTTACTAAAGAGTTTTAGGCGATCCTCGTGATTTGTTCATCCGGCAAGGAGGAGAGAGAGAGAGAAAAAGGATAACAGTGTTTCCAAACACAGCCATTACATTATTTGAATTTTAGAAATTTTCTTTTTTGGTTTGATTAAATGATATATTTTGTTTTATTAGAAAATGTTCTATATTTAAGATTTAATTAATTAATTTATTTAGTATTTTTGTATTTTATTTTTTAATATAAATTATACTAAAAATAATTAATTTATAGTAGTGTTAGTATAATTGTTTACTGTATGTTTTAATTAGAAGTTAAATTTCTCTTTTCAGCCTCGTTAGCAAAATTAGATGAGTTATATATTTGCTATATATAAATAAATTGATATAAATAATTTATAAGGTGAGAAAATAAATTATTAATTATTTTCTATATGTGATGTAACGACCCCAAAATAGGTCCATTCCATCCAACTCATTCTGAGTCGCCAAATATATGGTACGGAAAACAACTACAACTTTATTATAACAATTGTCGTGCAAAATCTGACAACACATATCTTTGTGAGTTTGGATACAAATATAGAAGCAAAGGTGCAAAAAACCCTAATGTTTACGGATATCCACTTCCACCCTAAACTAATTTTTTTTCCAAAAGTACCCTTAACATTAATATTTTTGGTTAAACTTACGCCCTACTATGAGTTAAAAAAAAAGATAAACAGCGTTAAAATTTGATGACATGGCATGCTTAAATATAATAAAAAATTAAAATAAAACAATATATATCATTTAATCAAAACAAAAAATACTAAAATTCAAAATAAAAAAGCATAACATATTTACATCATTTAATCAAAATACTAAAATTCAAAACATAACATATTTACATCAAATACTAATTAAAAAAATACAAAAATACTAAAAAAATCAATTTAAAAATACTAAAATACTAACATTACATTTTTTTAAAATTCTATTTTTTAAAAAAATCTGCTTTTTAAAAATTACATTTTTTTTAAAAAAGGCATTTTAAAAAATCTATTTTTTAAAAAATTGCTTTTAAAAATGTTTAGTTTTTTAAAAATTCTATTTTTTAAAAAATTGTTTTTTAAAAAAAGAAATTTATTTTAAAAATTCTTTTTTTTTTTTTTAAAATACGCTTTTAAAAAAGTCTATTTTTTTTTAAAATCATTTTTTAAAAATTCTATTTTTTTAAAAAAATGCTTTAAAAAAGTTACATGTTTTTAAAAATTTTGTTTTTAAAAATTACATTTTTTAAAAATTACATTTTTTAAAAAACATTTTTTTAAAAAATTCTATTTTTTTTTAAAAAAGCTGCTTTTAAAAAAGTTCATTTTTTTTTTTAATTACATTTTAAAAAATTACATTTTTTTTTAAAAAACATTTTTAAAAAAATCTATTTTTTAAAAAATTGCTTTTAAAAAGTTTCATTTTTAAAAATTCTATTTTTTAAAAATCTTTTTTAAAAAGTCTATTTTTAAAAAATCACATTTAAAAAATTTACATTTTTTTAAAAATTACATTTTTTAAAAATACATTTTTAAAAATCATTTTTTAAAAAGTTTATTTTTTAAAAATTACGCTTTTAAAATCTATTTTTAAAAAAATCTATTTTTTTTAAAAAAGCGCTTTTAAAAAGTTAGTTTTTAAAAAATTACATTAGCGGCGAAATGAAGCGACCCAAAAATGTTAACGTTAAGGGTACTTTTGGAAAAAAAATTAGTTTAGGGTGGAAGTGGGACATCCGTAAAACATCGGGGTTTTTTGCACTTTGCCTACAAATATATACCAAGTCAGTGTACGTCACAATGACACCTTACATAAAGGTATAGTCAAAACCGTTTTAGAAATTAGAATCTTTGGGAAGTGCTCGAGAAACCTTCCGTGCGTGGGAGGCCATGCTTTTAGGTTATGGTAGATATCATATAGCTCTGAAATTATCCTTGGTTGATTGATAGACCCCAAAAAAAAGCGAGAAGATTACTATCATATTCTTCCCAATGGTGAGTCTTCTCTTGACATATCATTATCTCCACTGTCTCTAATTGGGTATTATACTCCAAACAACCACCAAGATTATATAGGTAGTGCTTGTAAATATACTCAAAAGTGGATGTGCACAACCTTGTCTTATGATAACACGAGTTTGTATGTCATTAGACATCTTGTATGATAGTGGCAAAACACCCTTCCAAAGTTAAATTCACCTCACCCTCAACATCTATAGACCACCACTCTATTCCTCGCTTATCCCCGGCTTTCGACCCGGCTACACTTTTACGACTACACTTTTATTACACGAAAGGAATTGTGAAACAAAAGGGTGAGCACAACTAGCTCGATAAAGAATATTATGACTAAAGATAAATAAATTATCAATAGTCTTCATCGATGTAAATCGGAGATTTAGAACATATGGTAGATGATAAAACATTTCAACCATAGTTAAATGAACGAAGCGATCCATTAGAAGAGTCGAATAGACCGTAAAATCTATTATCTTCTCCATGTTAAAAGTCCACCAACAATGTTTTATCCTGTAACATCAATCAACAATTCCTATCCACAATCACGTGTATAACTTCATAATCGTAATTGTAGTTCTAAATTCCTTTCCTCATCGAAGACAAAGATAATTTTCATCACTTGTCTTTACAAAACATCAAAGATCATGGTTATACCAAATCACGAGTTCATATTCATAATCATACTAATAAATTCATCTTTGCACCACGGCGAAAGATATTCATCAACAGATTCATCTTTACACTACAAACTAAAGATATTCATCAATGGTCATCTTTGCATTCTGAGCCAAAGATATTCATCAATAATTCATCTTTGCACTACGGGCTAAAGATATTCAACGACACGTCATCTTTGCATTCTGAGCAAAAGATATTCATCAATAATTCATCTTTGCCTACAAATTTAAAGATATTCAATAACGGTCATCTTTGCACTACAGAGCGAAAGATATTCATATATCAAAGAAATCGTAATCATTTGGGAAGTTATATAACAATAATTATAACCATGTTGATCGATTCACCTTTGCACTTAAGCTAAAAATATTCAATTGTAAATTCAATGGTCATGATCATACCCGGTCAACAATTCAACTTTTGCACTCTTGGCCAAAGAGAACCTATGGTCACGATCATACCAATAATCTACCCATCTTTACACTCAAGTCGAAGAGAAATATCATCATTAGGGTTATAAGAATGTTATATAAAAATAATATAATCAAAACATGGTTTTAATTTCAAGAGTAAGATTCATAAATCAACGATAATTTGGTCGGAGAAGAAACCAATTTGTAAGTGAATAGTACCCGTGTTAAATACGTAGTCTGTGTATCGTGCGTAAATAACCTCGACATGAAAAGATAAAGTTTCATAATAAAATTCATATCCATATTTATAACACCTTAATCCAAATGTTATAAATCACTTAGAAATCTCATAATCTAATATTATTAATATTATAATAATATTTTAATCATTTCTTAAACTTATAAATAATTCAATCCAACTATTTACACTTTAATAATTAATGCATTTAATCATCTAAAAATGCCAAACTCATAAGATTTCATCATCATTAACCAAAACCCTCATAAAAATCTGCATATACCTCATATATGATTCTCAAGCCAATAAATCATATTTTCCAATTTTCTTACTTCACATAACATATTTAATTCATTTACTCATAACTAGAATATTTTTATGAAAATACCAAATCAGTTCAAAAATATTTCTTTTACGGGATTTAGCATAACATAGTCCCATATTGGACATATATTTTTCTCAAAATTTTAAAAATTCATTTACTATTTTTTATATGGCCAAAACCACCGAATATTTAAACATTTATCATAAATTATACTTTTATTCAAAAATTCTGAAATTTACACGGTATCACGGATATTATATAGATGTACTCCCAATAAAAATTTCATCAATTTTGGAGTTAATCACAAGGAGTTATAAGCGGTTACTTTTAAAATAGTCTTTTCTCATAAAATTCATAACTCTCAATCTATACATCCAAAAATCGCCATTTTTGGACACAATATATAAAACTCATCAAATTATCATTTCAAATTTTTCCAGAATTTTTGAAGGTTCAGAAAAATTTCAAACTAAAAACATAATAACCACTTAAAATCCCTTACTATCCTTTACCTCAAAAAGAGGTAAGATTTACATTGGAATAACGCTGAACGAACTTTCACCGTATAGCAATACTCAAAGTATACTCAAAATACTCATAAGAATACGCTCAAAAATATCGAGAGAGAAATAGAGAGAAAACTTCAGTTTCTGGTGTGATTTTCAATTCTAACCTAAGGACCCTATTTATAGGAAATTGCTTAGAACACCAAAGCAAAAAATTGAATATAATATTAATATAATTATACAAATTTTCCTTAGCCCACCTTTTGGTCAAAAACACCAGCCACACATGTTAATGATGTCCAAAAAAATACAAAAAATGTTTTTCTAACAAAAATAATTTAAACTCAAAAAATCAATTCACACCGATATCTTTGAAACTTCAATAATTCACAATAAATAGCTCTTTTATCGGAAAATTGAATCTCCAGACTTTTTATAGGAAATTCAATTCTCTACAACTTTGCGGAAGAAAGTGTTTCCAAATTCCAAGCGAAATTGGCGAAAAATCTACAAACAGAGCGATTTTTACAAATTATAATCAAATTTCGGTCGAGAAATGGGGTCCACCAAACACATAAAACATGCTTTAAATATTTTTGGTAACAAAAATACTCCTCCTCCATATATACTCATATATCCCACATTCATCGTAAAAATATCATCATTATTATATTATTAAAATATAATAATATATTTAAATGAATTATTTTATCGGAAAAGATAAAATTTCAATTTTCAACGATTGTCACATTAAAAATTTTCTCCATCTATATCCACACAAAATCAATATTTTCTCATCATATGAATCAATAATTAATTATTCACAAATAATATTACATAATCACAATATTGTGACGAGGCGGTTCCAGAAGCAGGGGGCTTTCGAATAAAATTTCTTCTTCTTGGCGCGCAATTAGGTGACCAAACCTCTCCTTGAGCCGAGAACTTTCTAGGCATTGCCAATAATGTTATCCAATAATATTATTGGATAATATGAATTATTGCTCAGATAATGGAAAATCTTTGTCTTGTGACAATTATTGAACAACAATAATATAAAATATCAACGTAGTAATTATTGAATCAATAAAATAAAATATTGAGCAGTAATTCTTTGTAACAATTATTGAGTAATGCCTTCTTACGAAAAAAAATTATCATGCTTAATGAATAGTACTTTCGTGAATAGTAACTTCGTGAATAGTAACTTCGTGAATAGTAACTCATGAATAGTAACTCGTGAATAGTAACTTCGTGAATAGTAACTCATGAATAGTAACTCATGAATAGTAATTAAAAAAAAAATTGAATACTTTTATTTCATAAAATTCGAGGTCTTACATGTGATGTGTGCATATTCGGTGTAATTTGTTATGGGAGTTAATATATATATATATATATATATATATATATATATATATATATATATATATATATATTACGGAGAAATAAAATTCTTGAGAACAATTTAAGTAATGAGGCAAAAAAAGTGGGTTAAACATATAATATTTATATATACTTTATGTGGCGACCCCAAAATTAGGTATCGTCACCCATCTTGGGTAGCCACTTACATGGTACATAAATTCAAATACTGACTTACTAATATAAGCGTAGGTATGCAATCGACATAAAGCGTGAGTTTGAATACAAATATTGTCTACTAGATATTATACTGAACTTCGAAAGGAGTCCTCATTACTACTATTATCACCTTATTTCACGAAATAGTGAGGACTACTAATCTTATCCTCTGGACCATTACTCCGTTCCCAGGCTAAGTCCCAACTATGTTCTCATTTCACGAAGAAAACGGTGAAAGAAAAGGGTGAGCTCAACTAGCCCGATGAAAAATATTATGACTAAGATAATGCGAAATAATTTATCATTAGCCTTGAACGATGTTAAAGCGATAAAATACAATAAACAACAAGTTTAAGCTGCGGTGAATAAGCGATCCATTAAAAGAGTCAAGTAGAGAATAAAGTCTACTATCTTTTAGGTTTTAAAAGGTTTTTCATCATTTATTATAAATTTGAGACTCGACTTTAATAAATAATCCACATCATCGAATCACCCTTACACTTTTCTGACGAGGATATTCATCAAATTATCAATGGTCAAATGACTATATCTTAGAATCACCCACGGTCATAATCATACCAAAACTATCCATCATTGCATTCACGAACCCTTTGAGGACTTTTATCACATCATTTATAACAAGCCATGATTATCTTAGAATGATCCTGGTCATAATCATACTAAGTTCATCTATACACGTAATGGTAGAAAGATAACATAATATAACATGAGGATGATGACAATGACATAATAATTCAATAAAACAAGTTCAAGAATTATTTTATCCGTGAAATTATTAACGTCCAAATTGTCAAAATAATCTTTGTTTTGTAGAGTAAAATTCAAGAATGATCGGAAGAATATTTCCATGAAAAGATCTTTGGATGAAGCGCTTGAAATATCGAGGATATTCCACTAATTTCATGGAGTATAGAAGTCAAAGATTTAACTTATTTGGGTATAATAAAGAATGGAATAACAAAAGAAATCTCCATGCATGCGGTGCTTGCGCATAGGCGGAGTTATTCAACGAGAATAATAATAACGGAACCGAGTCGGTGAAATTCACACTTAAGCGGGATGATCCAACCAAATAATAAATCTTTGAATAATAAACAATGGAACCGGTCCGTGTAAAACACACGAGACGAGGATATTCCAATGAGAATAATAAATGCGGAATAATAAACAATGGAACCGAATCGTCCTGTGTAAAACCACGCAACGGATATTCAACGAATAATAAAGAATGGAATAACGAGAGGAGATCACCAAGTATAGGGGATTAAGCGTATCTGAGTTATTCAATGGAATAAATAAGAATAGAATAATATAAGGATTTCACAAGTATAGGGTATCTGCGTATCACGAGTTATATGTATAGGGTATACCACTTTTACGAGTTATTCAATGAATAATAAGCGATGGAATAACAAGTTCTCTTCATGAATAAGAAAGAATAACACCCCTTACGAATTACAACAAATAATATTCCCTACCTTAGAAGAATGAATATTGGCGAAGGTGAAGTAGCGAGAATACTTTTCTTCTTTCTCTATATAGTTTCTCTCTCTAGAGTTTGATGAATTAAGTGAAAAATAATGAAGCACTAGGCCTCTATTTATAGAAGATTTCTAGCTTAGCACCTACCATGTGAAAAGCCCAGTGGCTTGACGGTGATGATGTAAAAAGAAAAGTGGTTCGGCGCTTGTAATGTGAAGCGACAAGTGGTTCGGCGTCAGTAATGTGAAACGACAAGTGGTTTTACGCTTTTTAATGTGAAACGACAAGTGGTTTGGCCTTTGTAATGTGAAACGACAAGTGGTTTGAAGTCTGGTAAAGGTAATTACTATTGACGAAGGTAATTTCTATTCACAAGGGTAATTACTATTGAATGAAGGTAAATACTATTGACGAAGGTAATTCTTATTCACAAAGGTAATTACTATTGACGAAGTGGCGCCCCAAAATTAGGTATCGTCACCCATCTTGGGTGCGCCACTTACATGGTACATAAATTCAAATCTGACTTACTAACCTAAGCGTAGGTATGCAATCGACATAAAGCGTGAGTTTGAATACAAATATTGTCTACTAGATATTATACAAACTCGAAAGGAGTCCTCATTACAACTATTATCACCTTTATTTCACGAGAATAGTGAGGACTACTAATCTTATCCTCGGACCATTACTTGGTTCCCAGAGCTAAGTCCCGGCTATGTTCTCATTTCACGAAGAAAAGCGGTGAAAGAAAGGTGAGCTCAACTAGCCCGATGAAAAATATTATGACTAAGATAATGCGAATAAATTATCATTAGCCTTGAACAATGTTAAAGCGATAAAATACATAGACAACCGGTTTAAGCTGCGGTGGAATATCTGATCCATTAAAAAGTCAGTAGAGAATAAAATCTACTATCTTTTAGGTTTTAAAGGTTTTCATCAATTTTTATCGGAGACTCGACAATAATAAACCACCACATCTAATCATCCACACATACCACGGTCGAGGATTTTCATCAAATTATCGATGGTCAACTATCTTAGAATCACCCACAGTCATAATCATACCAAAAACTATCCATCAACTGCATTCACAGACCCTTTGAGGACTTTTGTCACATCATTTATATCAAGTCGTGATTATCTTAGAATGATCCACTGGTCATAATCATACTAAGTTCATCTATGCACGTAAGCGAAGATAACATAATATAACATGAGGATGATGACAATGACATAGTAATTCAATAAAACAAATTCAAAATTATTTAATCCATGAATTATTAACGTCCAAATTGTCGACATAATCTTTTGTTTAAGTAGAGTAAAATTCAAGAATGATCGGAAGAATATTTCCATGAAAAGATCTTTGGATGAAGCATGAAATATCGAGGATATTCTACTAATTTCATGGAGTATAGAAGTCAAAGTTTTAACCAATTTGGGTATAATAAAGAATGGAATAACAAAAGAAATCACCGTGCATGCGGTGCTTAGCATGAAACGAGTTATTCAACGAGAATAATAATAACGGAACGGTCGGTGAAATTCACGCAAGCGGGATGTTCAACGAATAATAAAAAGATGGAACCGGATCCGGTGAAAAACACACGAGATAGGATATTCAGCGAGAATGATAAAAAAGCGGAACCGGTCGGTGTAAAACACTGCGAGAGCGGGATGTTCAGCGAGAATAATAAAAAAGCGGAACCGGTCGGGTGTAAAACCTGCAGACGGGATGTTCAAACGAATAATAGAAGAATGTCACCAAGTATAGGGTAAACCGCGTATCTGAGTTATTCAAATGAGAATAATAAGCGATGGAATAACATAAGGATTTCACCAAGTATAGGGTATCTGGCGTATCTGAGTTATGTATAGGGTATGCCACTTTTACGAGTTATTCAATGAGAATAATAATGAATGGAATAACGAAGTTCTCTTGAAGAAAGAATAACACCCTTACTAGTAAAAAGAAGCGAATATACGAAAGTAGTGAAGTAGCGAAATACTCTTCTTCTTTCTATAATTTTCTCTCTATAAACTTCTCTACATAATTTCTCTCTCTGAGAGTTTGATGAATTAAATAAGAAAATAATGAAGGAATGAGCTTATTTATAGGAAAATGGAATGCATAGTAACTAATCCATGAGCGGTCCAGTTGATTTACTTTAATCGGCGGTCCATATTTAAAGAAAAATCTTTTAAATAAAATATAATATATTCTATTTATATAAAAACATTTTACTATGCAAACCTTTATGCAATCTTATATCTGAAAACAACATATGAAAACACTATTATCTGACATTATCGTAATAAAATATAATATATTACATTTATAGAATAACTTTAATAAAGTATTCTATTTTATATAAAAAGATGTTTACATTTTATTACGTTAATAATCTGAATAAAACAAAAGCGTCATTATCATTATAATAATTCATATTATTAATAATCGATGATAATGGAATCAAAGTGGTGACTTCTCACATAAGCATCGATAATCGATCTGGTAATGTCTTCTTATGCGACCACACGTATTCTTTGTACTTTTACTACTGAGGTAGTTCAACGGTAACCACGGTAAAACTTCGTGCCAGATTATTTCGATAAAATATTTTTGTCGTTTTCTCGATCAAATGATAATTACATTGTGGGGTCCACCATGATTGGTAGTTATGCGAATATTCCTGCTAAATCAAATATTCCCAGAGCCAATCGAATATAATATAACCACTTGCATACTTTGCAAAATTTATAAATACTACCCACAACTATAATATTATCTCAAATTCACACCATAATATAAAAATTATTTTGACAAAATTTAAATCTTTATTGATAAAATCACGGGTCTCACAATCTCCCCTCCTTATGGAATTTAAGCCCTCGAAATTAGAGTGCGTACTGATATGATAAAGAGGTGAGGATACCTTGAATACCTTTATCGTTTAAAACATTAAATTTATTTTTGCAATCCGACCCGAAGATATTCATTAACAATTCATCTTTGCTTCTGGGCCAAAGATATACTGTTGTAAAACCAATAATCTTTGAGACTCGACAAATAGTATCCACAACCATGAATTATCCATTACCTTCTTGGCTAAGGATATTCGTGTTTTCAATTCTGATTATGATTATCTTAGAAACAATCCTTGGTCGTAATCATACCAGTCCATCTATGCTTGCGTAAACCCAAGATGACTTTGAGCGCATCCATGAATTAATATTTCATTCTTTGAGACTCGGCTCGATAATTAATCCATCATCATCGAATCATCCACCTTTTTACTGGGCCGAGGATATTCATTAGTATCACGACCACAAATTATCCATACACTTCTGGCGAAAGATAATTGTGTTTTCAATTCTGATTATGATTATCTTATCCGACAATCCACGTCATAATCATACCAAGTCCATCTATCCATCTATCGTAAGCGTAAGCCATTCGAGATGACTTTGAAACATCCATGAATTAATATTTCATTCTTTGAGACTCATTTCGATAATTAATCCATCATCCACGTCGATATCATTCCACGACCACAAATTATCCATACCTTCTACGCTACATTCTGACGAAAGATATTGTGTATATTCATTAGTATCACGACCACAAATTATCCATGCACTTACTGCGAAAAGATAATTGTGTTTTCAATTCTGATTATGATTATCTTGAGAATAATCCAGGTCATAATCATACCAAGTCCATCTATCATACCATCATCTATATCTTACTGAATACGATGACTTTCAATATAATATAAACATGAGGATAATGATATAAAGAATCAATCGAATGAGATAAAGGATAAATATTAAACATTTATAATATAATTTATCCGAGGATTCAAGAATATCCCCATGTTATCAATCATTAATAATCTCATAATCTAATATCATTAATATTATAACAATATTTTAATCACTTCTTAAATTTATAAACAATTTATCTCAATTGTTTACGCTTTACCATATAATGCATTTAATCATTCAAAAATGCCATACTCATAAAATATCATCACCAATTATCAAATCCTCATCAAAAAAATATGCATATACTACATATATAGGATTTTACAGCCATAAAATCCTATTTTCAACTTTGTTACTTCACATAACATATTTAACTCATATGTTCATAACTAAACTATTTTCATGAAAAATACCAAATCAGTCCCAAAAATATTTCTTTTCTGGGATTTAGCATAATATAGTCCCATAATGAAAATATATTTTTCTCGAGAATTTTTAAAATTCATTTACTATTTTTAAAAATCAATTTCTAATTAATTCCTTAAGAAATTAGCTACCTCAAGTTTAACTCCAAAAATTCCCAAATCTTGGCAGGACCTTACACATGTTAACGTGAGCTTCTAGTTTAAATTTCATGGTCATCGAGTTATAGAACTCGGGTTATAGCGTTTTAAATCGGAAAAACCTAAATATTGAAATAGTCATAACTTGCTCATTTTAAGTCGAGAATGAGCTCATTTTTGGACAGGAGATACTTTATACCATATACCTTTATGTCCCAAAAGGCCAGAATTTTTCTCATAATTTAAGTGGCCGAAACAGCCCTTAAAGTTTACGGGCGAGTAGCATTTTTCGAAATTTACAGCTTTGACCTCCTTTGCTAAAATCAGTCCACACAAAATCTACAACACCTTTTCCAGTAATTCCACTTGGATTAGTTAGGTAACTCATAGATCTAACTCTAGGACTTGACCACATTCAAAAATTCAAAATATAATAGGAGATATGGTCAATTGAATTTCATATTCGTTTTTCACTAAAATCGATTTTCAACTCTTTGTGATTTCTAAGAAACTTTCATGTTTTCTCATAATAACCAACATAACTCATTATAACACTTACTAATACCACGTATACCCATGATTTTCATTAGTCCAATGCTTTTATTATGACTTTCATCATAAACCACGTAAAGCTGTTCATTTTAATTGAAGAAATATTTGAGGTTTAAGAAATGAGTTTTTATCTTTGGGGTCGATACAAAATTTCGATTTCACGCTCTAGGGTAGGCTAGAAATCTTCAAGAATCGTCAAGAAATTTATTAATGATAGAAATATCATTCAAAGCTGTACTCTTATCCAAGACTTGGATAATGCGTTACATTGATACCAAGCTGTGACTTCATCCTTAACCTAGATAGCCCTCACAATGATACCTATAAACTTGCCATCTTCATTCACGATGTAAGCCTCTGAAAGTCCGAAAAGCGATGCATTCCACACAAGGAAGTCAACAACGAAAGGATCGGGGCTCTTTACTTATGGCTTGATATAACGATGATTAACTTTAGGGTTTGGTTACTTTGAATTAAGTATAACGAGGTTGGTTAGGAATATGAAAGCTAACAACCTTACAAAAAGAATAATAAGTAGTTAATCAATCGTTTTCAAAAATTACCTCAAAGGCAAGAATTTTTAAAGATATAAGATCGTGAAAGTGTTTATTTGAAACAACAAGATTAATAAGCGATGGAGAGTAACGAAGGTTTCTCCCAACGAAGTTTCATAGATAAATCAAAGTCTAATTTTTTTTTGGTCAAATTTAAACATTGAACACAACTAGGTAGAATAAAAGAGTGGGTAGAACTTGTATTGAATAAAGTATAGACTTATGATAATTAATTTACAAGTAATAACCCGTTCGGTTTCTCGACAAAGCGCTCTCGCTTAAATTCTGAGTTTGACTTTCTTATAGGGTACATTCCACCCTTAAGTGCTTCTTCACATTCTGATCCATGATTTGAATCATTATTCTCAGATCCATATCGAATTCGGGTTGTGCTATGCGCGGGGTAATTAAAATTCGATGTTAAATTCTCCCAATTCTTTGTCCAAAAAGCAAAGTCCATTTCATCTATTTTGGCTTTATTGGATGGACGTCTTTTCTACACTATCAGCGCGTTGTGCGACTTTTACCCATGCATCGTCTATTCTCCTTACGTTCGATTGTTTCTTCTTTCGGTGATCTTTGATTTTTTTAAATTCTCGATTCCAACTTTAATATCTTACACCTTTGCCCAAGCGTGATTTTGTTCGAGCATCACATATCGGGTAACCCAATTTTGAATTGTTGTATCCCTTTGTTCCACGACCGTTTTGCGTTTCTTCAACTTTGTTCTTCTAGCTCACGAACACGATTTTGTAATTCTAAGTTTTGATCATAAATTTCTTAAACCAATTCTCCTCGGGTTCCTCTTCTTCCTCTTCTTCTCTTCCTCACTTTTCATTTGCTACCTCTGCAACTAGCTGGGGTGCAACAATTAGTTCTTCATTTACTACGTGGATATCTCTAATTTGTTCCTCGTCGACCTTTGCATTAACTTTATTAGTGATTAAAGGTGTCTAGCGGTCACATTCACTCCATTGTGAATATTTTCATTTGCCGTTTCAAACAACTTTGCCCTTACAACCAGGGTTAATTAATATATCAAATATTATCCTATACTCGGTGAGCCAATTAAATACCAAATAAACTTAGGTAGGTCATACTTAGCGAAGAATTTCCGTCTCTCCCCTCTAGTTCTTATCTCACATCTTAGCGGGATCATATCCTAGCTACGATACCAACTTGTGGCGCCCCCAAAATTAGGTATCGTCACCCGTCTTGGGTCGCCACTTACATGGTACATAAATTCAAATCTGACTTACTAACCTAAGCGTAGGTATGCAATCGACATAAAGCGTGAGTTTGAATACAAATATTGTCTACTAGATATTATACAAACTCGAAAAGAGTCCTCATTACAACTATTATCACACTATTTCACGAGAATAGTGAGGACTACTAATCTTATCCTCTGGACCATTACTCCGTTCCCAGACTTCGTCCCGGTATGTTCTCATTTCACGAAGAAACGGTGAAAAGAAAGGTGAGCTCAACTAGCCCGATGAAATATTATGACTAAGATAATGCGAATAAATTATCATTAGCCTTGACAATGTTAAGCGATAAAATACAATAGACAACCGGTTTAAGCTGCGGTGAATATCGATCCATTAAAAAGTCAGTAGAGAATAAAATCTACTATCTTTTAGGTTTTAAAGGTTTTCATCAATTTTTATCGGCTGAGACTCGACAATAATAAACCACCACATCTAATCATCCACATACCACGGTCGAGGATTTTCATCAAATTATCGATGGTCAAGCGACTATCTTAGAATCACCCACAGTGTAATAATCATACCAAAAACTATCCATCAACTTTGCATTCTGAGACCCTTTGAGGACTTTTGTCACATCATTTATATCAAGTCGTGATTATCTTAGAATGATCCACAGGTCATCATACTAAGTTCATCTATGCTTGCGTAAGCGAAGATAACATAATATAACATGAGGATGATGATGATGACATAATAATTCAATAAAACAAATTCAAAATTATTTAATCCATGAATTATTAACGTCAAATTATCGACATAATCTTTGTTTAAATGAGTAAAATTCAAGAATGATCGGAAGAATATTTCCATCGAAAAGATCTTTGGATGAAGCTTGAAATATCGAGGATATTCTACTAATTTCATGGAGTATAGAAGTCAAAGTTTTAACCAATTTGGGTATAATAAAGAATGGAATAACAAAAGAAATCACCGTGCGTGCGGTGCTTAGCATAGGCGGAGTTATTCAACGAGAATAATAATAACGGAACGGTCGGTGAAATTCACAAAGCGGGATGTTCAACGAGAATAATAAAGATGGAACGGATCCGGTGAAAAACACGCGAGATAGGATATTCAGCGAGAATGATAAAAAAGCGGAACCGGTCGGGTGTAAAACACTGAGCGGGATGTTCAGCGAGAATAATAAAAAGCGGAACCGGTCGGTGTAAAACCTGTGAGACGGGATGTTCAATGAGAATAATAGAAGAATGTCACCAAGTATAGAATTAATGGCGTATCTGAGTTATTCAAACGAGAATAATAAGCGAATGGAATAACATAAGTTTCACAGTATAGGGTATCTGGCGTATCTGAGAGGTTATGTATAGGGTATGCCACTTTTACGAGTTATTCAATGAGAATAATAATGAATGGAATAACGAAGTTCTCTTCGAAGAAGAAAGAATAACACCCACTACAAGTAAAAGAAGCGAATATAGAAGTAGTGAAGTAGCGAGAATACTCTTCTTCTTTCTATAATTTTCTCTATATAAACTTCTCTATATAATTTCTCTCTCTGAGAGTTTGATGAATTAAATAAGAAAATAATGAAGGAATGAGCTTATTTATAGGAAAATGGAATGCGTAGTAACTAATCCATGAGCGGTCAGTTGATTTACTTTAATCGGCGGTCCATATTTAAAGAAAAATCTTTTAAATAAAATATAATATATTACTATTTATATAAAAACATTTTACTATCTGAACCTTTATCAATCTTATCTGCAAAACACTATCTGCAAAACACTATGCGACACTTATCGTAATAAAATATAATATATTACATTTATAGAATAACTTTAATAAAGTATTCTATTTTATATAAAAGATGTTTACATTTTATTACGTTAATAATCTGAATAAAACAAAAGCGTCATTATCATTATAATAATTCATATTATTAATCGAAATGATAATGGAATCAAGTGACTTCTCTTTTACTACCGAGTAGTTCAGCATCGATAATCTTCCGTGATCTGGTAAAATATTAATGTCTTATCTCAATCACACGTATTTTCTTGTACTTTTACTCTAGAGTAGTTTCAGCGGTAACCACGGTAAAACTTCCATAGTTATTTATAATAAAATATTTTTATCGTTTTCTCGATAATAAAAAAATTATAATTACATTTTATTGATAAAATCAGGGTCCACCATGATTGGTAGTTATGAATATATTCCCTAAATCAAATATATTCCCAGGCCAATCGAATATAATATAACCACTTGCATACTTTGCAAAATTTATAAATACTACCCATGACTATAATATTATCTCAAATTCACACCATAATATAAAAAATTATTTTGACAAAAATTTAAATCTTTATTGATAAATAAAATTATCGTTGAAAACATTAAATTCATCTTTGCAATCCTACCGAAGATATTTATTCACAATTCATCTTTAAAGATATTTAGTATAAAAAAAATCTGAGGCCAAAATGATATACAATTTATCCAAACTAATAATCTTTGAGGATCCAGAATACTTAATAGTATCACGACCACGAATTATCCATACACCAATGGCGAGGATATTTCATAACATTTTTTCATTTACTATCGTGATTATCTCACTTCTGAAAGAATAATCCTTCAGTCATAATCATACCAAGTCCATCTATGCACTACTGCGAATGTACAGATGACTTTCAACATAATATAAACATGAGGATAACGATATAAAGAATCAATCAAATGAGATAAAGGATAAATATTAAACATTTATAATATAATTTATCCGAGATTCAAGAATATCCCCATGTTATCAATCACTTAATAATCTCATAATCTAATATCATTAATATTATAACAATATTTTAATCACTTCTTAAATTTATAAACAATTTATCTCAATTGTTTACGCTTTACCATATAATGCATTTAATCATCCAAAATGTCATACTCATAAGATATCATCACCAATTATCAAATCCTCATCAAAAAATATGCATATATTCTATATAGGATTCTCTAGCCATAAAATCCTATTTTCAACTTTGTTACTTCACATAACATATTTAACTCATATGTTAAGTAACTAAACTATTTTCATGAAAAATACCAAATCAGTCCCAAAAATAATTCTTTTCTGGGTTTTAGCATAATATAGTCCCATAATGAAAATATATTTTTCTCGGAATTTTTAAAATTCATTTACTATTTTTCAAAAATCAATTTCTAATTAATTCCTTAAGAAATTAGCTACCTCAAGTTTAACTCCAAAATTCCCAAATTTTGGCAGGACCTTACACATGTTAACTTGAGCTTCCAGTTTAAATTTCATGGTTATCGGAGTTATAGAACTCCTCCGGTTATAGCGTTTTTTAAATCGGAAAAACCTAAATATTGAAATAGTCATAACTTGCTCATTTTAAGTCGAGAATGAGCTCATTTTTGGACAAGAGGTACTTTATACCATATACCTTCATGTCTCAAAAGGCTAGAATTTTCTCATAATTTAAGTGGCCAAAAACAGCCCGTCTAAAATCATGGCGGCAGCTTTTTTTTTGTTTTGCAGCTTTGCACTCCTTTGCTAAAATCAGTCCACACAAAATCTACAACACCTTTTCCAGTAATTCCACTTGGATTAGTTAGGTAACTCATAGATCTAACTCTAGGACTTGACCACACTCAAAAATTCAAAATATAATAGGAGATATGGTCAATTGAATTTCATATTCGTTTTCACCAAAATCGATTTTCAACTCTTTGTGATTTCTAAGAAACTTTCATGTTTTCACATACTAACCAATATAACTCATCTTAAAACTTACTAATACTTCATATACCCATGATTTTCATCAGATTCTATACTTTTATTATGACTTTCATCATAATCCACGTAAGCAGATCCTTTTTGTTGAAGAAATATTTGAGGGTTTAAGAAATGGGTTTTTATCTTTGGGGTCAATACAAAATTCGATTTCACATTCTAGGGTAGGCTAGGAAGTCTTCAAGAATACGCCAAGAAATTTATTAATGATAGAAATATCATTCAAAATCATTACTCGTCCAAGACTTGGATAATCGTCACATTAATACCAATCGTGACTTCTATCCCTTAACTGGATAACACCTCACAATGATACCTATCAACTTGCCATCTTCAATCCACGACGTCGCCTCTGAAAAATGCCGGCTTTGGTGCATTTCACACAAGGAAGTCAACAACGAAAGGATCGGGGCTCTTTACTTATGGCTTGATATGACAATGATTGACTTTAGTGGTTTGGTTACTTTGAATTAAGCACAACAAGTTGGTTATGAATATAAAAGCTAACAACCTTACGAAAAGCATGATGAGTAGTTAACGAATTGATTCCTAAAATTACATCAAAGGCAAATATTTTCAAAAGATAAGATCGACGGTAACATGAAAATGTTTATTTGAATCAAACAAGATTTAAAAATAGTAAGCGATAACGAAGGCCCTACTAACGAAGTTTCAACCAATAAGTCAAAGTTTAACTTCTTGAGTTAAATTTAAGCGTTGAACACAACTAGGTGAAATAAAAGAGTGGGTAGAATGGTATCTAACACGGTATAGACTTGAGAGCTTATGATTAACTTACCGTGATAATTTTATTCGGGTTCCTCGTCATGAGAAAAAAACGCTCTCTCTTAAACTACTGGCTTTGGTTTATGCAGGGACGACCTTTGGTGCCTCCATCCTAGTTGAATTTGTCTTTGAGTAAACGACAAAATCGAGCTAAGTGACCTTCTCTTCCACAATTATAACATGCTTTGAATGGCGTGGCGTGATTCGGATGATGTGTCCCTCTCCTCGCATTTGAAGCATATGATAGGTGGTCTTTCTCCTTCCTTAACAACGGGTCCCGATCTTGGCGTCTTTTCATTATTGTTGAATCTCTTTTCTTGAAATGTCCATTCTTATTGTTTTGTACGATTACCAAAGTGGTTACCATATTTAGCTGTTGATTCCTCCACGCTTGTTGTCACCGCTTGATGACTACTCTCATTTGGTATTATAATTTTGCTTACTCTCTTTTAGTTAACGTTGACTCGTTATCGCGCTCCACTAATCGAGCCCTATTTACAACATCTGAATAAAAACGCGGTTTATGAGAAATAAGATGTTGGCGTATCTCTGGCTTCAAACCTCTTAAAACATTCGCGCCATTCTCTTCATTATCCACCAAGTGGGGCCGCAAACAAGTGATAACTCATGAAAATTTTGCCTCGTATTGCGACACGGTCGTATTGTTTTGTTCGACTTGATAAACTCCACCTCCTTCATGTATGGCGAATACTTTCGAGAAAGTATTTGTCGTTGAAACGACTCTGGAACTTCTCCCAAGATATCTTGATCTGATGAGGTTGAGTACGTTTCTGGATTCACACGATGTCTGCCTCTCCATGACATAAAAGGCGTGAAAAGAACCTTTTCCTCCTCGGAGCATCCCAAGACATCAAATATCTTGGTAATCTGCTTTATCCATGCTTCCGCGAGAAGTGGTTTTGGCTCTCCCTTAAACTCCGGTGGTGGTCGGCTCCTTGAATTGTTTAGCGGTGACCGCCGAGAGAGTTCCGTGTTTCCACCTACGTTTTGGGCGATGATCGCTTTACTTTGATGTTGCATGAATTCTAAAAACTTCTTAAGCGTCTCAATGTCGTTAAATCGATTGATCGGTGTTGTTGTTTACGGGAGGATTATCGCCATCCTGTTGCACATTATCGATTATTGATGCGTGGAGAATCAGCAGGTCTCTGTTGTAAGACCGAAAATTTTAAATAAAAAGGAATTTTCTCTATTTATTATTTTGAAATAGTAAGGGTTGATTTGATTAATGTGGATAGTTAAGGGTTAAATCGCAAATATTTCAAAATAAGCAAGTGGTTATAAAATATTCATTGTTGTCGGGGAATATTCGTTTGGTCGTGGAATATTAAATCTTTGTCGGGGAATATTAAATGCGACAAATAGCGACCGTGTATGTGGCCCCATAACTGAAAGCGAATGGATGAAGAAAGCGACAAATATAAGTTGTTTTTAAATAACTTGGGCGTAGTTATTCACAATTATCTTTGTTGGAATACCCGTGGGTTAAAACACACTAATCTGGCGTTGTTGAGCGAGAAGGCACCGATATTGCACCAATTATTGATTCTTACGTATAGAAGGCACTACTCGATAATGGTTCTGATAATTCTTGCTTCGATTATTTTATTGAGTTAATAATTGTTGCGTTGATATTTTATATTCTTTGTTGTTTCAATAATTGTCATTACACGATATTTTTCATTATCGAAGCAATAATTCATATTATCTGAATAATATTATTAGATAACATTATTAGCGAATGTCTAGAAAGTTACATCTAAGGAGAGGTTTGGTCACCTAATTGCGGCTTGATGAAGAAGAAATTCTTATCGGAAAGCCCCCTCTTTCTGGAATCGCACGGTTGTCGATATTGTGATTACATAATATTATTTGTGAATAATTAATTATTGATTTATATGATGAGGAAAATATTGATTTTATGTGGATATAGATGGAGAAAATTTTTAAAATGACAATTGTTGAAAATTAATATTTTATCTTTTTCGATAAAATAATTCATTTAAATATATTATTTTAATAATATATTAACGGTGATATTTTTACAACGAATGTGGGATATATGAGTATCTGAGGAGGAAGAGTATTTTTGTTGCAATAAATGTTTAAAACATGTTAAACATGTCGGTGGACCCCATTTATTGGTTGAAATTTGATTATAGCACAATAAATCGCCTGGTTTGTGGATTTCGGTCAATTTTGTTTGGAATTTGGAAAAACTTTCTTCTGCAAAGTTGTAGAGAATTGAATTTCCTATAAAAACTCATGAGATTTGAATTTTCTGATGAAAGGGCTATTTATTATGAATTATTGAAGTTACGAAGCTCAAAATAATTGATTTTTGTAAGTTTTAATTATTTATTTTATGAAAAACGTTTTTTCATTTCTTTCTAGAAGGTTGGCATGTGGGAAATGTTGGGATCTGATTTCCAAAGAGGCGTGGAAATTTATTAATAATAATATATTTTATTAAATTTTACTGCTTTGGTGTTCTAGCGAATTTCCTATAAATAGGGTGCTTAGGTTAGAATTGAAAACACACGAAGCTGAAGTTTTCTCTCTACATATTATCGAGCATATTCTTGTGAGTATTATTGCTATCTACGGTCTGAGGTGTTAGTTCGGCGTTATTCCATCGAAATCTTGCTCTTTTGAGGTAAGGGATATTATTTTTTTCGTAATGATATTATTTCTTCAATATCATTATCTTTGAAATGTTGATCCCGAAGTTTTATCAAATTTGGAATTTTTTCATGTCGGGGTTACTATTCATGAGAGTTCTTATTCATGATTCTTATTCACGAGTTACTATTCACGAGTACTATTAAAGCGTGAAGATGTTTTTGTGGAATTTCTATCTTTTGGTATCGAGTTACTATTCACGTATCTGACCTTTATTCACGTATACTAAGGCACTATTCACGATATCTACCTGATCTTATTCAATAGAAAAATAAAATTTCTTCTTTTATTCCAAAACATCTATTACGGATACTAACTTTCGATTGTATCCATGTTTTGATCATTCTTGAATTTTACACCACTATGATTATTTTTGAGGTATTTTTGACGTGGATAAAACCAAGTACTGAATCCTTAATCCTTAATCCTTGTCAATTTGTTTCCTTTGGATTCGTTTCTTTAAAAAATATTTTTCATCATCCTCGGTCTTAAATGATGATATTATGGAATATCTTTGGCTGTGAGTGCAAAGATGAATGATTTCTTAAGAATATCTTTGGCACATGGTGCAAAGATGAATGATTTCTCAAGAATATCTTTGGCCGTAGTGCAAAGATGAGCAGTGTTTAAATGAACATGACCAATCGATGAATATCTTTGGCACAGTAGTGCAAAGATGAATATTTGATTCGAGATGTATATTGATTGATGTTACAGGATAAAAGATGAGCGATGAACTTTTAAATTCATACATAGAAGATAGTAGTTTGCATTCTCTACTTAACTCTTCTAATGAATTATTATTTCATTGCGAATATTGATTTAAAATTTGTTGTCTATTGTATTCTATTATATTTTCCTGTTGAAGACTAACGATAATTTGTTGTATATTATCTTAGTCATAATATTCTTCTTGAGCTAGTTGAGCTCACCCTTTTCCTTTTTGTTCCATTTTTCTCGGGAGGCGAGAATATAAGCGATGCAGTCGGGGTATGGAATGAAGGTTTTAGAAAGGATTGTTTAGTAGTCCTCACCATTTTTGTAAAATAATGTATCAATAAATGTGATGAGGATTTATTTGAGTATAGATATTATGCAGAAGATAATATTTGTATTCAAACTCACGCTTTCTTGTTGTAATAATAAAGTTGTAGTTGTTTACATGCCATGTATTGTGACTTCGGAATAGGTGATGTATACCTATTTTGGGGGCGTCACGATTGGTATCGAGCTTAGGGATATGATCTCCGGTGGAGATCGGGGAATAGAACTAGGAGGGAGAGACGCAGTAAATCCTTAGCTAGTGTGTCCTACTAAGCTTATTTGTTAGTTGGTCGAGTATATAGGGATATTATGTGATATATTGATTTCCTTAATTAACCCTTGTTTTATAGCGATGTTTGAGAATGTCGTTGAGAATATTAACAATGGAAATGAGGCCGTGGAGATGCACTGTACTCACCAACGAGGAGAACGTCAACGCAACAGTGGCAATGTTCCTCCCAGTGAACAACACCATTGAAAGAGATGATGAGCGAGGGATGTTTAGAAGTTTTTGCGATTCATGCAAAATCGAGACGAGGAGACTTCGTGTTCAAAATCTGAGGAGAAAATGATAGCAATTCACGGGTTGTCACATGACCAAGCGATTCAAAGAGTTGGGACCACGAAATTTAAGGGAAAGCGAGATCCGATCATGGCGGAAACATGGGTCAAGCAAATTACCAAGATATTCGATGTCTTGGGATGCGGAGGAGAAACGAAGGTTCCATTCGCCACCTTATGTTAAAAGTGGCGAGGCGGACTACTTGTGGGGAGTCGTAGGCGTACCCATCCAGTACCGCACTTCGGCATGTCTTGGGAGACGTTTGAGAAAGCTATTTAATGACAAATACTTTCACGAAAGTGTTAAATCGTATGAAGGAAGTGGAGTTCATCGATTAGAACAAAACAACGTGGCGGTGTCTCGATGCGAGGCAAAGTTTGCGAGTTATCGAGTTTTCAGCACCTCATTTGGTGGAGAATGAGGAGCGATATGGCGGGATGTTTCTTAGAGGTTTGAAACGTACGTCGATATCTCATTTCTCATAAATTTTCTCTTTATTCGAGATGTTGTAAGCGGGCTCAATTATTAGAAGCGAGATAACGAAATGCAGTCGATTGAGGGACCACACCGAGGATCGTACGAGAGATAGCAATCAGCGAATAATGATAACCAAATGGAGAAAGAAACAGACGGACAAAATGGTTACCACTCTGGTGGTAATCATAGCCGTGAAAATAGAAGAAGCGAGTCGGGAGGAGATTTTAAAAGAGGAGATTTAACAACGACCATGTAAAGATAGCGGTCTGCGTGAAGAATCTGGTTCTAAGGAGGAGAAACGACCACCCGATCGTATCTTACAAATCACGGAAAAGAGGGACATATCAGTCCAAGCGCCCACAACAAGTTCAAGGTATGCTATAATTGTGGAAAGGAAGGACATATCGCTCGAGATTATGCGATGGCGAAACCTAGTTCAATGAGGGACGGTGACTCAAAAGACATCCCGAGAAAAAGTCAAAGTCAACGATTAGGAAGAAGCGTTTGTTGTGGTGGTCATAGTGCGAGAACCCAAACGAGGTGATCACGGGTAAGCTATTTATAAATTCTTGCGAAGTTTATACCTTACTTGATCTGGGGTCTTTACCCATTCATGTGGCCGCCCCAAAATAGGTATACACAACACCCATTCTGAAGTGCCAAATACATGAGTGCGAAACAACTACAACTTTATTATTACAACGATGAAACTGCGTGAGTTTGAATACAAATATTATCTTACTGAGACAATATCTATACTCAAATAAATCCTCATCACATTATTGATTCATTATTTTACAAAATGGTGAGGACTACTAAACAACTCTCTAGAATCTTCATTCCATACCTGACTAGTACTCGCTACATTCTCGCCTCCCGAGAAGAAAAATGGAACAACAAGGAAAAGGGTGAGCTCACTAGCCCAAGTAAAGAATATTATGACTAAGATAATATACTGACAAATTATCGTTAGTCTTCAACAGGAAAAATCGATAGAATACAATAGACAACAAGTTTGAGATCAATATTCGCAATGGAAATAATAATTCATAGAAGAGTTACGTAGAGAATGAAATCTACTATAATCTATGAATTTAATATCCATCATCAATATTTTATCACAGTAACATCAATCGATATACATCCGAATCAAATATTCATCTTTGCACTACTGGGCCAAAAGATATTTATCGATTAGTCATATTCATTTAAACACTGTTCATCTTTTTGACTGAGCCAAAGATATTAATCAATCGATCGTGTTCATCTCAACACTGTTCATCTTTGCTTCTACGGGCCAAAGATATTCTTGAGAAATCATTCATCTTTGCACTACAGGCCAAAGATATTCAATAATATCATCATTTAAGGCCGAGGATGATGAAAAATATTTTTAAAAAACGAATCCATTGAAACAAAATGACAAGGATTAAGGATTAAGGATTAAGTACTTGGTTTTATCCACGCCAAAATACCTCAAAATAATCATAGTGGTGTAAAATTCAAGAATGATCAAAACATGGATACAATCGAGTTAGTATCCGAATAGATGTTTTGAATGAAAAGAAGAAATTTTATTTTTCATTGAAGAGTATTCGAGTATCGTGAATAGTGCCAAATACGTGAATAATCTCAAATATCGTGAATAGTAACTCAAGCACCAAAAGATAAAAATTCCACAAAAACATCTTCACGCTTCATTAATACTCGTGAATAAGAACTCGTGAATAAGAACTCATGAATAGTAACTCGTGAATAAGAACTCGTGAATAGTAACTCCCGACATGAAAAAGTTCTAAATTTGATAAAACTTCAGATCAACATTTGAAAGATAATGATATTGAAGAAATAATATCATTACAAAAAAAAATAATATCCTTACCTCGAAGATCAAGACTTACAGCTAGAATCTAGAGGGTATAGTCTTTGAAGGAACTTGCCGCTTAGTCTAGCAATACTCAAAGTATACTCAAAATACTCACAAGAATACGCTCAAAATATCGAGAGAAATAGAGAAAACTTGGGTTTACGGTGTGATTTTCAATTCTAACCTAAGCACCTATTTATAGAAAATGCTTAGAACACCAAAGCGAAAAAAATTTAATATAATATTAATATAATTATACAAATTTTCCTTAGCCCACCTTTTGGTCAAAACACCAGCCACACATGTTAATGATGTCCAAAAAATACAAAAACGTTTTTTCTTAACAAAAATAATTTAAACTCCCAAAATCAATTATTTGAACTTGAACTTCAATAATTCATAATAAATAGCCCTTTCATCAGAAAATTCGAATCTCATGAGTTTTTATAGGAAATTCAATTCTCTACAACTTTGCGAGAAGAAAGTTTTTCCAAATTCCAAACAAAAATCGGCCAAGAAATCCACAAAGCAGGAGATTTTACATTATAATCAAATTTAGGTCCGATAATTGTGTCCACCAACACACAAAACATGTGTTAAACATTTAATGCCACAAAAATACTCTTCCTCCTCATATACTCATATATCCCACATTCATTGTAAAAATATCACCGTTAATATATTATTAAAATAATATATTTAAATGAATTATTTTATCGAGAAAAAAGATAAAATATTAATTTTCAACAATTGTCATTTTAAAATTTTCTCCATCTATATCCACATAAAATCAATATTTTCCTCATCATATAAATCAATAATTAATTATTCACAAATAATATTACGAATCACAATATTGACAACCGTGCGGTTCCTGGAAAGAGGGGCTTTCGATAAGAATTTCTTCTTCTTGGTAGCAATGATTAGATGACCAAACCTCTCCTTAGAAAGAACTTTCTAGACATTGCCAATAATGTTATCTAATAATATTATTCGAGATAATATGAATTATTAGCCGATAATGAAAGATCTTTGTGTAATGACAATTATTGAAACAACAAAGAATATAAAATATCAACCCAAAGAATTATTAACTCGATAAAATCTTCGAAGCGATAATTACTGTAACCATTATTGAGTAGTGCCTTCTTTACGTAAGAATCGATAATTGGTGCAATACCATGTCTTCTTCTTATTCAACAACGCCGTATTAGTGTGTTTTAACCAAGGGGTATTCCAACGGATAATTGCAAATAACTACGCCGTTATTTAAAAACAACTTATATTTATGCGTTTCTTCATCCAATCGCTTTCCGTTATATGGGCCCACATTGGCATGGTTGTGGCCGTCATTACAAAATATTCCCAAGCGATCTGAATATTCCACGACCAAACGAATATTCCCCGACAACAATGAATATTTTATAACCACTTGCTTATTTTGAAATATTTGCGTATTTAACCCTTAACTATCCACATTAATCAAATCAACCCTTACTATTTCAAAATAATAAATAAAGGAAATTCCTTTTTATTTAAAAATTTTGGGGTCTTACAACCTCCCCTCCTTATGAAATTTCGTCCTCGAAATTGACGTACGTACCTGGTGTTTTGAAAAGGTGAGGATACCTCGCTTTCATTTTCGTTTCCAATTCCCAGGTCATTTCCTCTATAGCATGATTCCTCCACAAAACTTTAACTTGTGGTATAACCTTTCTTAGCGTAGGGCATGCTCCTTCCTATCCAAAATCTTGACAGTACCTCCTCATATACGTTAAGTCTTCGACTATCTCGTCCGGGATTCTAACTTCAATAACGTGGTTCGGTCTTTCACATATTTACTGAAATACGGATATGTGAAACACATTATGAACACGAGACATACTCGAGGAACGCAAGTCTCATAGGCTACATTTCCTACTCGGTCAAGAATTTGAAATGGACCGATAAATCGTGGATTGAGCTTTCCTCTCTTCCCAAATCTTGTAACTCCCTTCCATGGAGCAACTCGCAACAATACATGATCCCCTACACTAAATTCCACGTCCTTTCGATGAAGATTCGCATAACTCTTTTTATCGATCTTGTCTTGGTTTGTATCGTTATTCGAATCATTAGTCATAATACGTCTTAACTCGAGTCCCAACAATGTTGCTTCACCCACCTCATCCCAACATATTGGAGAACGACATTTTTGTCCATATAATGCTTGAATGGAACCATGCCTATATTTGTTTAATAACTATTGTTGTATGAGAATTCCACCAATGGCAAGTACTTATCCCAACTTCCTTTGAAATCTAGGACACGAGTTTTAATATATCTTGAGAGTTTGAGTAGTCCTTTCTCGATTGCCCATCCGCTTTGAGGATGGTATGCCAAACCAATCGTAAATTTCGTGCCCATAGCTTTCTACAAACTAACCCAAAATCATGAAGTGAATCTTGGGTCACGATCTAAAACTATGGATCTTGGCATGCCATGCAATCTCACAATCTCATTTACGTATCATACGAGAAAGGCGTTCGAGGAATAAGTCTCTCGTATCGGTAAAAATGAGTAGACTTGGTTAATCTATCAACAATAACCCAAATCGCATCTATGCCTTGAGAAACCACAGGAAGATTAGTAATGAAATTCGAGGTAATGTGTTCCCACTTCCATTTCAAAATCTCAGTGGTTGCAACGGACCCCTAGGTGCAAGATGCTCCGCCTTTTACACGTTAGCAAGTTAAACACATCGAGATAAACTACGCGATCTCTCTCCTCATATTGCTCCACCAAAATGTATGTTGAAGATCATAATACATTTTGGTACTCCCGAGATGGATTGCAAATGGTGTATTGTGTGCCTCCATCATAATCTTGTTCTTCAAATCGAGTCGTTAGGAACACAAAGTCTAGAGTGGACTCAAGTATTCCTTCTTCATCAATTCTCGCTTAGGAATAGCTCCTTCTTGTACTTTCTTCGCATGATCGGCTCCGCCTGGTGGCTTGAGCAACCTTAACTTTTTCTATTAAAGTTGGCTCTGTCGTATACTTGACATCATCGCACTTCGTTCCGCGTATGATCTCTTCTACTCAACGTCGGCTACCACGTTCGCTTTTTCAAGATGGTATGGTTAGAATATGTGTGCCGAAATGAGTCGCCTCTTGAGCTCTTGGAAAATCTTCTCGCATTCCTCGCTCCATACAATTTTGTATCTCTCTACGAGTCAATTTGCATTAATGGAATAGCGATTCGAGAATATCCTTCAACGAATCTCCGATAATAACCAACTAAGCCTGAAAAGCTACGTCTTTCGATAATCGACTTAGGTTGCTCTCAATCGCGACTCATATCCCAATCTTGGATAAAGACGTCACAATGACACCTATCGATTTACTATCGCATCGAATATGACGTCCCCTCTGAGAGAGTAAAGCTTAGGTGAATTCCACAAAGGAAGTCACAAGATAAAGGCTCAGTACCAAATTCTATAGTTGAATTTTTAACTCACGAAGTTCAATAGAGCCATTCGATATGAGATTTTAGAAATGAGTTTTGTCTGGGGTTCAAAGTCGATACAAAATTTAATATCGAGCTTTAGGGAGTAAGCCAAGAAATTCTTCGAGAAAATACGTCGGGAAAAATCAATAACAACAGAATATTATTCAAATCGGCGTGTCTTTATTCAAATCCATAACATGGACTAAGAAAATTTGACATCCGTAATAAACGAATGACTTCATGGCTTGATATGAAAATGTTTGACTACAATGGTTTGATTGCTTGAATTGAATAACGGGTTGCTTAGAATATGAAAACTAACAACCTTACGAAAATAATCAATTTCGGCGTGATGAGTAGTTAACCTTAAAATCACATCAAAAACAAATATCTCTATAGAAATAAGGTTAACAGGTAATGTGATAGTGCCAACCTGAATCAAGCAAGATTTATAAACAGTGGATGTGATGAAATTATGGAATATCTTTTGTAAGACCCCGAAATTTTTAAATAAAAAGGAATTTCCTTTATTTTGAAATAGTAAGGGTTGATTTAATTAATGTGGATAGTTAAGGGTTAAATACGCAAATATTTCAAAATAAGCAAGTGGTTATAAAATATTCATTGTTGTGGGGAATATTCGTTTGGTGCGTGGAATATTAAATCTTTTGGGAATATTAAATGCTGCCGTAGCGACCATGTGTGGGCCCCATAACTGAAAGCGATTGGATGAAGAAAACGACAAATATAAGTTGTTTTTAAATAACGGCGTAGTTGTTGCCCTTTGTTGGAATACCCGTGGTTAAAACACACTAATACGCTGTTGTTGAGCAATGATACACCAGTATTGCACCAATTATTGATTCTTACGTGAAGGCACTACTCGATAATGGTTACGATAATTCTTGTTTCGATATTTTATTGAGTTAATAATTCTTTGTGTTGATATTTTATATTCTTTGTTGTTTGATAATTGTCATTACACGGTATCTTTCATTATCGAAGCAATAATTCATATTATCTCGAATAATATTATTAAATAACATTATTGGCAATGTCTAGAAAGTTACGTCTAAGGAGAGGTTTGGTGCGTCTAATCAATTGCATGATGAAAGAAATACTTATTGGAAAGCCCCTCTTTCCTGAAGCTGCACAGTTGTCAATATTGTGATTACGTAATATTATTTGTGAATAATTAATTATTGATTTATATGATGAGGAAAATATTGATTTTATGTGGATATAGATGGAGAAAATTTTAAAATGACAATTGTTGAAAATTAATATTTTATCTTTTTCTCGATAAAATAATTCATTTAAATATATTATTTTAATAATATATTAATTGGTGATATTTTTACAATGAATGTGGGATATATGAGTATATGAGGAGGAAGAGTATTTTGTGGCATTAAATGTTTAACACATGTTTTGTGTGTTGGTGGACACAATTATTGAATCGAAATTTGATTATAGCACAAGAAAATCGCCTTGTTTGTGGATTTCTATTCGATTTTTGTTTGGAATTTGGAAAAACTTTCTTCTGCAAAGTTGTAGAGAATTGAATTTCCTATAAAAACTCATGAGCTTCTAATTTTCTGATGAAAGGGCTATTTATTATGAATTATTGAAGTTACAAGCTCAAAATAATTGATTTTTGGGAGTTTAAATTATTTTTGTTAAGAAAAACGTTTTTGTATTTTTTGGACATCATTAACATGTGTGGCTGGTGTTTTGACCAAAAAAGGGCTAAGGAAAATTTGTATAATTATATTAATATTATATTAAATTTTACGCTTTGGTGTTCTAAGCATTTTCCTATAAATAGGGTCTTGGGTTAGAATTGAAAATCACACCGAAAACCTGAAGTTTTCTCTCTATTTCTCTCTCGATATTTTGAGCGTATTCTTGTGAGTATTTTGAGTATACTTTGAGTATTGCTAGACGGTGCAAGTTCCTTCAAAGACTATACCCTTTATTTCTAGCTTTAAAGTCTTGATCTTTCGAGGTAAGGGATATTATTTTTTTTCAGTAATGATATTATTTCTTCAATATCATTATCTTTGAAATGTTGATCTGAAGTTTTATCAAATTTGGAACTTTTTTCATGCTCAGTTACTATTCATGGGTTTCTTATTCATGAGTTACTATTCACGAGTTACTATTCATGAAGTTACTTACTATTCACGAGTTACTATTCACGAGTACTATTCATGAAGCGTGAAGATGTTTTTGTGGAATTTCTATCTTTTGGTGTCGAGATTACTTATTCACGTGATCGGCCTTTATTCACGTATACTGACCTTATTCACGATATCTGGCCTTTATTCAATAGAAAAATAAAATTTCTTCTTTTTGTCCAAAATATCTATTCGGATACTAGCTTTGATTGTATCCATGTTTTGATCATTCTTGAATTTTACACCACTATGATTATTTTTGAGGTATTTTTGGGCGTGGATAAAACCAAGTACGAATCCTTAATCCTTAATCCTTGTCATTTTGTTTCAATTGGATTCGCTTTCTTTAAAAATATTTTTCATCATCCTCGGTCTTAAATGATGATATTATTGAATATCTTTGGCTGTAGTGCAAAGATGAGCAGTGTTGAGATGAACATGGCCAGATTGATTAATATCTTTGGCACAGTAGTGCAAAGATGAGCAGTGTTTAAATGAACATGACCAGTGATGAATATCTTTGGCTCAGAGTGCAAAGATGAATATTTGATTCGGATGTATATTGATTGATGTTACTGAGGATAAAATATTGATGATGGGCCGTTTAAATTCATAGATTATAGTAGATTTCATTCTCTACGTAACTCTTACTATGAATTATTATTTCATTGCGAATATTGATCCGAAACTTGTTGTCTATTGTATTCTATCGATTTTTCCTGTTGAAGACTAACGATAATTTGTTGTATATTATCTTAGTCATAATATTCTTTCTTGGGCTAGTTGAGCTCACCCTTTTCCTTGTTGTTCCATTTTTCTTCTCGGGAGGCGAGAATGTAAGCGAAGTACTAGTCGGGGTATGGAATGAAGATTCTAGAGAGAGTTGTTTAGTAGTCCTCACCATTTTGTAAAATAATGAATCAATAATGTGATGAGGATTTATTTGAGTATAGATATTGTCTAGAAGATAATATTTGTATTCAAACTCACAGATTTCTTGTTGTAATAATAAAGTTGTAGTTGTTTACGTACCATGTATTTGGCGACTCGAATGGGTGTTGTGTATACCTATTTTGAGGCGTCACATCTTTAACTTTAGTAGCAAAGATGAATGATTTCTTAAGAATATCTTTGGCTTTTATAGTGCAAAGATGAATGATTTCTGAAGAATATCTTTGGCCGTAGTCAAAGATGAACAGTGTTTAAATGAACATGACCCTTAATCGATGAATATCTTTGGCTCATGGTCAAAAGATGAATATTTGATTCCGGATGTATATTGATTGATGTTACGAGGGATAAAAGATGAGCGATGAACTTTTAAATTCATACATAGAAGATAGTAGTTTGCATTCTCTACTTAACTCTTCTAATGAATTATTATTTCATTGCGAATATTGATTTAAAATTTGTTGTCTATTGTATTCTATTATATTTTTCCTGTTGAAGACTAACGATAATTTGTTGTATATTATCTTAGTCATAATATTCTTCTTGAGCTAGTTGAGCTCACCCTTTTCCTTTTGTTCCATTTTTCTCGGGGAGGCGAGAATATAAGCGAAAGTACAGTGGGGTATGGAATGAAGGTTTTAGAAAGGATTGTTTAGTAGTCCTCACCATTTTGTGTAAAATAATGTATCAATAAATGTGATGAGGATTTATTTGAGTATAGATATTATCAGAAGATAATATTTGTATTCAAACTCACGCCATCTTGTTGTAATAATAAAGTTGTAGTTGTTTACATACCGTGTATTGACAACTCGAGAATAGTGATGTATACCTATTTTGGGGCGTCACACATTGTGCTCCATTCTATTCTCAACATTCTCGGATGCCATTTTCAAACACCGCCACAAAATAAGGGTTAATTGACATGCAACATATTATCACTATACTCGTGACCAGACCAATCAAATACCAAATAAACTTAGGTAGGTCATACTAGCGAAGGTATTCCCGTCTCTCCCTTCTAGTACTATTCTCACATCTTAGCCATGGATCATATCCCTAAGCTCGATACCAACCGTGGCGCCCCAAAATTAGGTATATATCGCCACCCATCTTGGGTCGCCACTTACATGGTACATAAATTCAAATACAACTTACTAATATAAGCGTAGTTATGTATACATACGGACATAAACCGTGAGTTTGAATACAAATATTGTCTACTAGATATTATACAAACTCAAAAGGAGTCCTCATTACTACTATTATCACACTATTTCACGAATAGTGAGGACTACTAATCTTATCCTCGGACCATTACTCGCTCCCAGGCTAAATCCCAACTATGTTATCATTTCTCAAGAGAAGCGATGTGAAAGAAAGGGTGAGCTCAACTAGCCCATGAAAATATTATGACTAAGATAATGCGAATAATTTATCATTGAAGCTTCAACAATGTTAAGCGATAAAATACAATGAAACAAACAAGTTTAATCTGCAATGAATATAAGCGATCCATTAAAAGAGTCAAGTAGAGAATAAAGTCTACTATCTTTTAGGTTTTAAAGGTTTTTCATCACTATTATAGCCGAGACTCGACTTTAATAAATAATTCACATCATCGAATCACCCCTCCTTTCACTGACCAAGGATATTCATCAAATTATCAATGGTCAAGCGACTATCTCGAATCACCCCATGCATAATCATACCAAAAACTATCCATCAACGCATTACAGACCCATTTGAGAACTTTTATCACATCATTTATAACAAGTCATGATTATAAGAATGATCCTCGTCATAATCATACTAAGTTCATCTATACACGTAAGTTCAAGATAACATAATATAACATGAGGATGATGATGATGACATAATAATTCAATAAAACAAGTTCAAGAATTATTTTATCCGAGAATTATTAACGTCCAAATTGTCAAAATGATCTTTGTTTTGTAGAGTAAAATTCAAGAATGATCGGAAGAATATTTCCATGAAAAGATCTTTGGATGAAGCCTTGAATATCGAGGATATTCCACTAATTTCATGGAGTATAGAAGTCAAAATTTAACCTAACCGGGTATAATAAAGAATGGAATAACAAAAGAAATCACCATGCATGCAGTGCTTAGGCATGAGCAGTTATTCAACGAGAATAATAAAAAAATCGGAACCGGTCGTATGAAATTCACACAAGCGGATGATCCAACAGAATAATAAATCTTTGAATAATAAACAATGGAACCCGGTCCCGTAAAACACATGACGAGCGAGGATATTCCAACTGGAATAATAAATGCGGAATAATAAACAATGGAACCGGTCCTGTAAAACACACGAGCGTGATATTCCAACGAATAATAAAGAATGGAATAACGAAGGAGATCACCAAGTATAGGGGGATTCAGCGTACAAAGTTATTCAGCAATGAATAAATAAGAATGGAATAATATAAGGATTTCACCAAGTATAGGGTATGCTGGTGTATCTGAGTTATGTATAGGGTATACCACTTTTACAAGTTATTCAACGAAATAATAAGCAATGGAATAACAACAGATTCTCTTCATGAATAAGAAAGAATAACACCCTTACGAATACAACAAATAATATTCTCTACCTTAGAAGAACCGAATATTGGCGAGGTGAAGTAGCAGAATACTTTTCTTCTTTCTCTCTATAGTTTCTCTCTCTAGAGTTTCGGTGAATTAATTGAAAATAATGAAGCACTAGGCCTCTATTTATAGAAGATTTCTAGCTTAGCACCTACCATGTGAAAAGGCAAGTGGCTTGACGACTGGTGATGTAAAAAGAAAAGTGGTTCGACGCTTGTAATGTGAAACGACAAGTGGTTCGACGTCTGTAATGTGAAACGACAAGTGGTTTTACGCCTGTAATGTGAAACGACAAGTGGTTTAACGCCTGTAATGTGAAACGACAAGTGGTTTGAAGTCTGGTAAAGGTAATTACTATTGACGAAGGTAATTTCTATTCACAAGGGTAATTACTATTGACGAAGGTAAATACTATTGACGAAGGTAATTACTATTCACAAAGGTAATTACTATTGACGAAGAGACTCTTAGATAATGACATATGGGCCCCCCCATAAAATAATCAAACTTACCACAAACGTCTCATAACAGACTCTTTATATACATTAAGGATTGAATAAATATTACCACAAATCATTTTATTTTTAGTCAACACATTTTTTAATCTTTCAACAATTATTAATCATTTATAACTTGTCGCCTCAATTAATAATATAACATATTATCTGAGATGATCTTTGTGACAATAATTGAATCGATAATATAAGAGATATGATCAAAGAATTCTTTCATAGTGATAATTGAAAGCGTAAATGAGTGACTTCTCACGTAAGCATCAATAATCAATCTGTGTCTTCTTTATGCGACCACGTATTCTTTATACTTTACCACCGGGTAGTTCAACAGTTTTTAACAAAGAACACCTCCGTAGTTATTTTTATAAAATATTTTTGTCGTTTTCTCGATCCGAAATGATAATTACATTATGGGGTCCACCAATGATTGAGTAGTTATGCGAATATTCCTAACAAAAGAATATTCCCAAATAAAACGAATATTTTATAACAACTTGCATACTTTTGCAAAATTTATAAATACTACCCACAACTATAATATTATCTCAAATTCACACCATAATATTAAAAATTATTTCGACAAAATTTAAATCTTTATTGATAAAATATGGGGTCTCACACTTTACCCAAGAGTATTAGAATAAATTCTTATATAAAATTAATTTAATAAAGAAAAGATATTATATTTATCGTAATATCTTAAGAAAGTAAATAAATTCTTAATTGAATTTATGTAAATGAGGTAAGGATATTATATTATAATATCTTGGGTATGTAAATGATTGTATTTGCATAAGAAACTATGTGTAGCATATTTATTTTTCAATTATAAAATAAATATTTAATTTAAGTATGATATGTTATGTTTTATATAATTTATATATCAATGATGGGTTATATAAATTATATGTTTCCATATGGATAAAACATTTTAAAGTGAATGAATTAGTAACTTAAGAATTAAAACTTAGTTACTAATTATTGGGTAATTTTAAATTATTCAATGCAAGTATTATGTGATTTAAGGAGTAAATAAAGTATTAAATAAGCAATAAAAGAAAAATTAAAAAAAAATTGGGCAAGAAGAGGGGGAGTGCACCCGACACATGGAGGAAATAAAAAAGGGTGGATAAATGGTGACTCATTTACTTAATTGTTAAGTCTCGAAGGCCATGTATGTGTCTTGCTAGCCTAATTTGTCATGTGGGTTAAATGAGAAGTTAAATAGGATGAAGGCAAGTGGAGGGGCATATATGTCACTTGTGAGTATTCTAACACGTGTGATTAAATGAGAAGCTAAGAAGCTAAAAGGGAGAAGGAAAGGGGGGATGAACGGTTAATGAAGAAAAAAAGAAGTCATCATCCCTTATTCATTTCATCTCCTTTGTTGCTAAGTAAAAGGAAGCTTAAGAGAGAGGGAAAGAAAATAGAAAGAAGAGAGAGAACCCAAGAGAGGGCCGTGGGTCTCCAAAGGGAAGGAAGAGGAGTTCTTCTTCATGTCATCTAGGTTCTTAAGTTATTTGGAAGAAGAAAGATAGCATCAAAGCAAGGTATAAAAATACTTAAACACAAAACTCTAATTAATTTATGTGTTTGATTTTTTTGTCAAAATATTGAGCAAGAGGGTTTTAAGTTAGCTTCGCATGGCCTCAAGAATCGCCTAAAAAAGTTTTAAAATGAAAAAGTTATGACTGTTTTAGTGCAAGAGGGTCAAGCTGGAAAATATTTGAAAACTGTTATGAGTTGACATTTTTGGAGCCTGTTTTAGGCTGCCTATGAGGTCCAAAATTAGTGGGTTATATTTTTAATAAAAACTTTGGTATGCCATGTATAACATATCCAAAAATCAAATCAATCGGAGTTATGAGCAACGCGTGAGAAAACCACAAAGAAGCCAAGTCGATAAGCGCCGCAGCATCACCAGCAGGCAGCTGGGCAGCAGCGCTCGGCGTTCGCCGACTCCTGCTGCTGCTGGCGCTGCCGTGCTGTTACGCGGCATGATTTATGAGGCCTGTTTTGAACAGTTTCCGTTATTCGTTTTCGCGGTTAGAATTTTTTCTAAAATAATATGACATGGTCTATAACATATAAAAATTTCGTTGTTATACGACTTATGATTTGAGAATTAAAAATGAGCAAATGAGCGTGTCAGAACTTAAAAATGAGCGAACGCCAAGCGTTGGAGCGTCGGGCAATTTTGACGCTCGACGTTCCGAGTCGCGTTCTGCCGAAATAATAAGTCATAATAAATCTAATAAAGTCCTACGAGGTGAGATTTGATTATAAATGATATTTTATGCCAACAAACTTTCTTTCGGGCATAAATAAAGCAATAAAAATATGTAATAAATATAAATTTACATATTTAAGCAAAATAAAAACTATAGTTGCCTATAAAATTATTTTACGGTGCAACGAAGGACGAGAAACCTTTAAAAATTTGTATTAATCATAAAAATGATATTTTGGGATTTTCGGAGTTAAAAATAAAGTTTTTCAACTGAGAATTATGTAACGGAGTTTATATATATATATATAATGGGGTTCCATCCACAAAGAATCCGGTTCTTGTGGAGCAACCCCTATAAGACCAAATTTTTTAAATAAAAATAGAATTTCCTTTATTTATTATTTTGAAATAGTAAGGGTTGATTTGATTAATATGGTTAGTTATGGGTAAAATCATAAATTTTACAAAATAAGCAAGTGGTTATAAAATATTCATTGTTGTTGAGGAATATTAGTTTGGTCGTAGAATATTTTTACTGTCGAGGAATATTCGTAAGACGACGCAGCCTTGTGTGGGCCCATAACGGAAAGCGATTGGATGAAAAAAACGACAAATATAAGTTGTTTATAAATGGCCAGGCGTAGTTGTTTCATTAATCTTTGTTGGAATACTCGGTGGTTAAAACACACGATGTCTGGCGTTGTTGCAGACAAGAAGATACGGTATTGCATCAATTATTGATTCTTACGTAAAAAGGCACTACTTTCGATAATTATTCACGATAATTCTTGCTTCAATATTTTATTTTATTGATTCAATAATTGTTGCATTGATATTTATTATTACTTTGTTGTTTCAATAATTGTCATTACACAGTATTTTCTATTATCGGAGCAATAATTCATATTATCTGAATAATAACATTGTTGGCAATGTCTAAAAAGTTCATCTCAAGGAGAGGTTAGGTCATCTAATTGCGCGCATGATGAGAGAAAATCCTTATTGAAAGCCCTCTATCTAAGAACTGCACGGTTGTCGATATTGTGATTACGTAATATTATTTGTGAATAATTAATTATTGATTTATATGATAAGGAAAATATTGATTTTATGTGGATATAGATGGAGAAAATTTTTAAATGTGATTATTGTTGAAAATTAATATTTTATCTCTTTACGATAAAATAATTCATTTGAATATATTATTTTAATAATATAATAATGGTGATATTTTTACAGTGAATGTGGGATATATGAGTATACGAGAAGGAAGAGTATTTTTGTTACAATAAATAATTAGAACATGTTTTTCATGTCGGTGGACCCCATTTCTTGACTGAAATTTGATTATAGCCTGTAAAATCGTCCATTTGTGGATTTCGGTCAATTTCTATTTGAAATTTGGAAATACTTCCTTCTGTAAAGTTGTAGATAATGGAATTTCCTATAAAAAGTCGCGAGATTCAAATTTTCCGATAAAAGGGCTATTTATTATGAATTATTGAAGTTTCGAAGTTCCGAAATAATTGATTTTTCGAAGTTTAAAATACTTTAAATAAGAAAAACGTTTTTTGTCATTAAAGTGGGTCTAGCATGTGATTTGAATGGGTTGAATTCAGATTTTCAGATTCAAGAAGTGTGCGTAGAGAATTTATAATATATATATATTATTATTATATTAAATTTTCTGCTTTGGTGTTCTAAGCATTTTTCTATAAATAGGGTGCTTAGGTTAGAATTAAAAATTACACCAGAAACTGAAGTTTTCTCCCTCTTTCTTTCTCTATAATATCGAGCGTATTTTGTGAGTATTTTAGTACTTTGAGTATTCTTTATCTGGTCTGAGTTCTTTCAAGACTATATCCAATATCTACAATCGGAAGTACTATTCTTTCTGAGGTAAGGGGTGTTATTTTTTTCGTAATGATGTTATTCTTTCAATATCATTATGCCAAAATATTGATATGGACTTTTTATCAAATTTGAAACTTTTAGTGTAATGAGTTCTTATTCACGTGTCGACCTTTTTATTCACGATATCTGATCTTATTCACGTATACGACACTATTCACGAATACGGTACTATCCACAGAAAAATTAAATTTTTTGTTTTTGTCCAAAATATCTATTATGGATACTAGCTTTGATTGCATCCATGTTTCGATCATTCTTGAATTTTACTCCACTATGATTATTATTGAGGTATTTTTGGACATGGATAAACCGAATTACGAATCCTTAATCCTTAATCTTTGTCTTTTGTTTCACTGGATTCGTTTCTTTAAAAATATTTTTCATCATCCTCAGTCCTAAATAATGATGTTACTGAATATCTTTGGCCTGTAGTGCAAAGATGGTTGATTTTCTTATGAATATCTTTGGCCCGTAGTGCAAAGATGAACAGGTGTTGAGGTGAACATGACCAACTGATGAATATCTTTGGCCTGTAGTGCAAAGATAAAAATTTGATTCAAAGATGTATATTAATTGATGTTACAGGGATAAAATATTGATGATGAACTTTTAAATTCATAGATAATAGTAGATTTCATTCTCTACTTAACTCTTCTATGAATTATTATTTCCACTGCGAATATTGATCTGAAACTTGTTGTCTATTATATTCTATCAGATTATTCCCTGTTGAGGACTAATGATAATTTGTTCTATATTATCTTAGTCATAATATTTTTTTACTAGGCTAGTTGAGCTCACCCTTTTTCTTGTTGTTCCATTTTTCTTCTCAGGAGGCGAGAATGTAGCGAGTACGAGTCGGGATATGGAGTGATGGTTCTAGAAGTTGTTTTAGTAGTCCTCACCATTTTTATAAAATAATGTATCAATAATTGTGATGAGAATTTATTTGGTTGTGAATATTGTCTAGGAGACAATATTTATAATTTAAATTCACAGTTTAAGTGTTGTTGTATTTTGCATGACAAATGTATTAATAAAGTTGTAGTTGTTTCTGTACTATGTATTTGACAACTCAGAATGGGTTGGATGGAATGGACCTATTTTGGGGGCGTCACATTTGGCATGTAGAAATTTTTTTTTTTGTACCAGTCAAAATTTTAACAGGCCAAAAAAGGGGTTGCTCTACAACAACTGGTTGATGTGGATGGAACCCCATATTTAATTAATATATATATAGCAAAAATACGATTATTCGTAAAACAAAAAATAAAGCGAATGTGCTAGCAGGATAAAATATTTATATAGGAGGCAACGATCCGTGTTGACTTATGAACGAACAAAATGATAAAAAAAATTATTATTTAAATTAAAGAAATCATATAGTAAATTAAATTTTACTATAAAAGCTATGTATTAGCTTTTTAAACCCTAAATTTGCAAGAAAATGTAAAAGATATTTTTGAAATGGAATATAAATGGTTTAAGCTTTAAGATGTAAATTATTTACATCTTAAAATGTATGAGACCTTTATTATTTATATTAAGAAGTGATTTGAATATTGTTAATAATGATTAAAATATTATTAAATGATTAATTGAGATATTATTAAATGGATAATAATATTAGATAAGGATTAAAATATTATTAAATGATTAATAATGTAAGATCCCAAATTATTAATAAATGAAATTTAATTTCCTCTATTTATTATTTTGAAATAGTAAGGGTTGATGTGATTAATATGATTAGTTATGGGTAAAATACGCAAATATTTCAAATAAGCAAGTGGTTATAAAATATTCGTTTGGTCGTGGAATATTCTTCTTTGTCGGGAATATCCGCATGCGGCCAAGACGATTACCTTATGTGGGCCCCATAACGAAAACGATTGGATGAAGAAAACGACAAGTATAAGTTATTTTTAATGACGACGTAGCTATTACCGTTAATACTGTTGAAATACTCGGTGGTTAAAAATACAGTAGCACACGGTATTGCACCAATTATTGATTCTTACGTAAGAAGGCACTACTCAATAATTGTTACGATAATTCTTGCTTCGATATTTTATTTTATTGATTCATAATTCTTTGCGTTGATATTTTATATTCTTGTTGTTTGATAATTGTCACTACTGCAAGTATTTTCCATTATCGGAGCAATAATTCATATTATCTGAATAATATTATTAGATAACATTATTGACGATGTCTGAAAGTTACATCTAAGGAGAGGTTATTTAATTCTTGGCGCCAAGAAGGAGAAATCTTTACTGGGAAGGCCCTCTTTCACGGAGGCTGCTGCAGGTTGTCGATATTGTGATTACGTAAATATTATTTGTGAATAATTAAATATTAATTTATATGATGAGAAAATATTGATTTTATGTGGATATAGATAGAGAAAATTTTAATGTGATAATTGTTGAAAATTAATATTTTATCTTTTTCTGATAAAATAATTTATTTAAATATATTATTATATTTTAATAATATAATAATGGTGATATTTTTATAATGAATGTGGAATATGTGAGTATACGAGGAGGAAGAGTATTTTTGTTACAATAAATATTTAAAACATGTTAAACATGTCGGTGGACCCCATTTATTGACTGAAATTTGATTATAGCCTGTAAAATCACCCGTTTATGGATTTCGGTTAATTTTTGTTTGAAATTTGGAAAAACTTTCTTCTGCAAAGTTGTAGAGAATTGAATTTCCTATGGAGAGTCGCAAGTTTTGAATTTTTCTGAGCAAAGGGTTATTTATTATGAATTATTGAAGTTCCGAAGCTCTGAAATAATTAATTTTTGGAAGTTTAAAATATTTTTTTTACAAAAAACGTTTTTTTTTATTATGGTGTGTTACTCATGTGTGTTGAATGGGCTGAATTTAGTTCTTGGAAGGTTGGCGTAGGAAAATTTAATTTATATATTAATATTATATTAAATTTTCTGCTTTGGTGTTCTAAGCATTTTTCTATAAATAGGGTGCTTAGGTTAGAATTGAAAATTACATCGAATACTGAAGTTTTCTCTCTCTTTCTCTCTCGATAGATTGAGCGTATTCTTGTGAGTATTTTAATACTTTGAGTGTTGCTATACGGTACAAGTTCAAGTCGTAGCTTATATCCGGTGTTTCAACTAGAAGTACTGTCTTTGCAAGGTAAGGGATGTTATTATTTTTCGTAATGATGTTATTCTTCAATGTCATTATGCCAAAATATTGATATGAACTTTTTATCAAATTTGGAACTTTTGGTGTCGGGGTTACTATTCACGTATACGGCACTATTCACGTATACGACACTATTCACGAATACGACACTATTCACAGAAAATTTAAATTCTTGTTTTTGTCCAAAATATCTATTATGGATACAAGCTTTGATTGTATCCATATTTTGATCATTCTTGAATTTTACTCCACTATGATTATTATTGAGGTATTTTTGGACGTGAATAAACCGAATTACGAATCCTTAATCCTTGTCTTTTGTTTCATAAAATAATGTATCAATAATTATGATGAGGATTTATTTGGGTATTGATATTGTCTAGATGACAATATTTGTATTTTAAACTCACAATTTTTTATGTTGTAATAATAAAGTTGTAGTTATTTCTGTACCATGTATTTGACAACTCAGAATGGGTGATGTATACCTATTTTGGGGGCGTCACAATTGGTATCAAAGCTTAGGGATATGATCTCTGGCGGAGATCGGGGAATAGAACTAGGAGGGGAGAGACGAGTAAATCCTTTGCTAGTGTGTCGTACCTAAGCTTATTTGTTGGTTGGTCATAATATAGGGGTATTATGTGATTTATTAATCTGTTTAATTAACCCTGGTTTTATGGCAGTATTTAAGAATGGCAACGTAGAACGTTAACAGTGGAGTAAATGAGATCGTGGAGACGTCTGTACTCACCAACGAGAAAAACGTGCAACAGGCTGGCAATGTTCCTCCTGTAAATAACACCACCGAAAGCGACGATGGACGATGAGATGTTTAGAAGCTTTTTGCGGTTCATGCAAAAAAGCAGACGAAGAGATTCTGTTCAAATATGAGGAAGAAACAATAACAACGCTGACACCGTTGAATTCTGACCCAAGCGATTCAAAAGTTGGGACCACGAGTGCAGGAAAGCGGATCCGATTAAAGGCGGAGGCGTGGGTCAAACAAATCACCAAGATATTCGATGTCTTGGGATGCGGAGGAAGCGAAAGGTGCCATTCGCCACCTTTATGTTAAAGTAATGAGGCATATTCTTGGTGGGAGTCTGTGAGGCGTACCCATGTATGGCCATATTTCGGCATAACTTGTGAGACATTTGAAACTATTTAATGACAAATACTTTCACGAAAGTGTTAAATTATATATGAAGGAAGTGGAGTTCATTAGACTAGAACAAAACAACATGGCGGTGTGTCCCGATCTGAGGCAAGGTTTGCGAGTTATCGAGTTTGCACCTCATTTGGTGGAGAATGAGGAATGTATGACGCGGATGTTTCTTAGAGGTTTGAAACCCGACATACGTCAGTATCTCATTTCTCATAAATTTTCTCTCTATTCAGATGTTGTAAACAGGGCTCAATTATTAGGCGAGATAACGAGTACTGGTCAACCGAGGGGACCACAACTAGGATCATACCAAGATAGCGATCAACAAAACAACGATAACCAAATAGGAGAAAGAAAAAGAGCGGACAAAAATGGTAACCACTCTGGTGGTAATCATGACCGTGAAAATAGAAGAAGCGAGTCGGGAGAGATTTTAAAAAGGGAGATTCAACAACGACAATGTGAAACCGACAAGCGACCAAAGGCTGACAAGCGGTTCCAGGAGGGAACGACCACCGGTCGTATCTTATAAATCTTGAAAAAGGGACATATCATCCAAGCTGCCCTGCACAGTTCAAGGTATGCTATAATTGTGGAAAGGAAGGACATATCGCTTTCGAGATTATGCGGTAGTGAAACCTAGTTCAATTTGGAGCGGTGACTCAAAAGGTTGTCCCGAGAAAAGTCAAAGTCAACGGTTCCAGGAAGAGCATTTGTCGTTGCTGGTCAAAATGCGAGGAACCTAAACGAGGTGATCACGGGTAAGCTAATCATAAATTCTTGTGAAGTTTATACTTTACTAGATATCGGTGTTACCCATTCATTTATCTCTCCTACTTGTGCTCAACATTTAAAATTGACTTCGGAAAAATTAGACTTTGACCTATCTGTGGAAACTCCATTAGGAGAAACTTTCATCACATCTACTGTTTATAAATCTTGTTTGATCCAAGTTGGCACCATCACCTTTCCTGTTGACCTTATCTCTTTAAAGATACTTGTTTTTGATGTGATTTTAGGGATTGATTGGTTAATTACTCATCATGCCAAAATTGATTATTTTCGTAAGGTTGTTAGTTTTCATATTCCTAAACAACCTGTTATTCGAATTCAAGCAACTAAACCATTAAAATCAATCACTGTCATATCTAATCATAAAGCTATTCGTTTATTGAAAAAGCGGATGTCAAGCTTTCTTAGCTCGTGTTATGGATTTGAATAAAGACACGTCGATTTGAATAATATTCTGTTGTTATTGACTTTCTGACGTATTTCTGAAGAACTTTTGATTACCCCGAATGTGAAGTTGAATTCTTTATTGATCTTGAACTCAGTACAAAGCCCATTTCTAAAACCCCATATCGAATGGCTCTATTGAACTTCAGGAGTTAAAGGTCCAACTCTGAGAGTTGTTGGACATCGGTTTCATTAAATCTAGTACATCTCCTTGGGTTGCTCTGTTTTATTAAGTAAGAAGAAAAGAGCGGGGTATCACGACTTTGTATTGACTATCGGGGAATTGAACCATGTCACCATCGAGAATAGGTATCCTCACCTCGTATTGATGACTTGTTTGACCGATTCTGAAGAAGCACAATTCTTTTCAAAATTGATCTTAGTTTTGGATATCATCGATTGAAGATTAGGCCGAGGATATTCAAAGGCGCCTTTAGAACTTCGATGCGGGCATTATGAATTCCTAGTCATGTCTTTTGGATTGACTAATGCTCCTGCGATTTCATGGATATGATGAACCAGAGTATTCAAGGAATATTTGGATCGGTTTGTTGTTGTCTTTATTGATGACATCCTCATATATTCAAAAAGTCGTGAAGATCATGACCACCATTTGAAATTTGGTACTCGAAAGGCTTCGTGAAAACAAGTTATATGCGAGTTAAAGAAATGCGAGTTACGGCGAGGAATTAGCATTTCATGGGCACGTGGTGTCAAAACATGGAGTATCTGTTGACGTGAAGATTGAAGCAATCTGAAGTTAGAACAGCAGAGAGGCGGTGATGGCGAAATCGTAGCTTTTTGGGCTAATTGGTTATTATCGGAGATTAGTGGAAGGTTTTCTCGAATCGCTACTCTGTTAACCCAGTTGACTCGGAAGGATACAAAATTCATATGGAGCGAAGAATGCGAGAAGAGTTTCCAAGAGCTTAAGAGGAGACTCATTTAAGACTGTTTTGACAATACCATCTGGTTCAGATGGAATTGTTATTCTGTGATGCTTGAGGCAAAGGGTTAGGATGTGTTCTCATGCAACGTGGGAAAGTCATAGCCTATGCCTCGCGACAACTTAAAAAATATGAGAGGAATTATCCTACTCATGATGATCTAGAGTTAGCGTGCAATCGTTTTTCGCGCTAAAGATCTGGAGGCACTATCTATATGGGGAGAAAGTGGAGATATATTCGGACCATAAAAAGCCTTAAATATTTCTTCACTCAAAAAAAACTTCAACATCTGGCGCGGCGACGTTGGCTCGAGCTATTGAAGATTACGATCACACCATTCAATACCATCCCGGAAAAGCGAGCGTGGTAGGTGGCGCATTAGGTAGAAAGATCATACTGCGAGGAGCGAATGCGATCTTTGTTTACCTGAAGGGTCCATTTTGTGTGATTTACAAAAGATGAAGATGGAATTCAAGACTCAGGGGACCCGTGCAATGATGTCAAGATATCGTATAGAACCAACTTTAATCGAAAGGTTAAAGTTACTCAATCCACGACCCGGGAGTGATGCGGATGAAGAAGAAAGTGCTGAAGGTGCTTATTCCAAAGCGAAGAATCGATGAAGAAGGAATACTTGAGTCCATTCCGGACTTTGTGTTCTAACGATTACGATTTGAAGTCTGAAGATCATGATGGAGGCACACAATACACCATTTGCAATTCATCCGGAAGTACCAAAATGTATCGTGATCTTCGACATACATTTTGGTGGAATAATATGAAGAGAGAGATTGCAAAGTTTATCTCGATGTGTTTAACTTGTCAACGTGTAAAGGCGGAGCATCAAGTACCTAAGGGTCCATTGCAACCACTTGAGATTCCAAAATGGAAGTGGGAACACATTACCATGGATTTTGTTACGGGTCTTCCCATGGTTTCTCAAGGCATAAATGCTATTTGGGTTATTGTTGATAGATTAACCAAGTCTGCTCATTTCTTGTCGATACGGGAGACTTATTCCCTTGAACATCTTGCTAATATATACGTGAATGAGATTGTGAGGTTGCATGGCATGCCAATATCCATAGTTTCGGATCGTGACCCAAGATTCACTTCTAGATTTTGGGTTAGCTTGCAAAAAGCTATGGAGTGCGGATTCTGATTCGATTCGGCATACCATCCTCAAACGGACGGACAATTAGAGAGGACTATTCAAACTCTTGAAGATTTATTAAGACTATGTGTCCTAGACTTCAAGGGCAGTTGGGATAAGTATTTACCATTGGTGGAATTCTCCTACAACAACAGTTATCAGGCAAGCATTGGTGTGGTCCCATTCGAAGCATTATATGGACGAAAGTGTCGCTCTCCAATATGTTGGGATGAGGTGGGTGAAGCAACATTGTTGGGACCCGAGTTGGTATGTATGACTACGAAAAAGATCCAAATGATTCGACAACGTATACAAACGGCACAGGATCGACAAAAGAGTTATGCGGATCTTCATCGAAAGGACGTGGAATTTAGTATTGGGGATCACGTATTGTTGCGTGTAGCTCCATGGAAGGGAGTTACAAGATTCGGGAAGAGAGGAAAGCTCAATCCACGATTTATTGGTCCATTTCAGATTCTTGACCGAGTAGGAAATGTAGCCTTTAGAATCGCGTTACCTCCAAGTATGTCTCGTGTTCATAATGTTTTTCATATATCTGTGCTTCGTAAATATGTGAAAGACGCGAACCACGTCATTGAGTTAGAACCGAACGAGATAGCCGAAGACTTAACGTACGAGGAGGTACCTGTCAAGATCTTGGATAGAAAGGAGCATGTCCTACGCACGAAGGTCATACCACAAGTGAAAGTTTTGTGGAGAAACCATGCTATAGAAGAAATGACCTGGGAGTTGGAAACGGAAATGAAAGCGAGGTACCCTCATCTTTTCGAAACACCAGGTACGTACGTCAATTTCGAGGACGAAATTTCATAAGGAGGGGAGGTTGTAAGACCCCAAATTATTAATAAATAAAATTTAATTTCCTCTATTTATTATTTTGAAATAGTAAGGGTTGATGTGATTAATATGATTAGTTATGGGTAAAATACGCAAATATTTCAAATAAGCAGTGATTATAAAATATTAGTTTGGTGGTGGAATATTCTTCTTGTCGTCGGGAATATTAAATGCGACGGTAGCGATACCTGTGTGGGCCCCATAACGAAAAACGATTGGATGAAGAAAACGCAAAGTATAAGTTATTTTTAATGATGGCGTAGTTATTACAGATTATCTTTGTTTGAAATACTCGGTGGTTAAAAATACGGTAGCTTTGCGGTATTGCACGATTATTTATTCTTACGTAAGAAGACACTTTACTCGATAATTATTACGATGAATTCTTGTTCAATATTTTATTTTATTGATTCAATAATTCTTTGCGTTGATATTTTATATTATTGTTATTTCAATAATTGTCACTACAAGATATTTTCCATTATCGAGCAATAATTCATATTATCTGAATAATATTATTAGATAACATTATTGGCGATGTCTAGAAAGTTACATCTAAGGAGAGGTTATTTAATTGCGAGCCAGTAAGGAGAAATCTTTACTTAGGAAGGCTCCTCTTTCACAGGAACCGTCTGCAGTTTGTCAATATTGTGATTCTGTAAATATTATTTGTGAATAATTAATTATTGATTTATATGATGAGAAAAATATTGATTTTATGTGGATATAGATGGAGAAAAATTTTAATGTGATAATTGTTGAAAATTAATATTTTATCTTTTTCTGATAAAATAATTCATTTAAATATATTATTATATTTTAATAATATAATAATGGTGATATTTTTACAATGAATGTGGAATATGTGAGTATACGAGGAGGAATAGTATTTTTGTTACAATAAATGTTTAAAACATGTTAAACATGTCGGTGGACCCCATTTATTGACTGAAATTTGATTATAGCCTGTAAAATCGTCCGTTTGTGGATTTGGTCAATTTACATTTTGAATTTGGAAAAACTTTCTTCTGCAAAGTTGTAGAGAATTGAATTTCCTATGGAAATTCACAGGTTTCAAATTTTTCTGACAAAAGGGCTATTTATTATGAATTATTGAAGTTCCGAAGCTCCGAAATAATTAATTTTTGGAAGTTTAAAATATTTTTTTTATAAAAAATGTTTTTTTCATTATGGTGTGTTACATGTGTGTGTTGAATGAGCTGAATTCAGTTCTTGGAAGGTTAGGCGTGAGGAAAATTTAATTTATATATTAATATTATATTAAATTTTACGCTTTGAATCATTCTAAACATTTTTACATAAATAGGGTGCTTAGGTTAGAATTGAAAATTACACTTAGAATCTTTGAAGTTTTCTCTCTCTTTCTCTCTCGATATATTGAGCGTATTCTTGTGAGTATTTTAATACTTTGAGTGTTGCTTTATCTGGTCTGAAGTTCAAGTCGTAGCTTATATCCAAAATGTTTTAACTTAGAAATCTTGTCTTTGCAAGGTAAGGGATGTTATTATTTTTCGTAATGATGTTATTCTTCAATATCATTATGCCAAAATATTGATATGAACTATTTATCAAATTTGGAACTTTTGGTGTCGGGGTTACTATTCACGTATACGGCACTATTCACGAATACGACACTATTCACAGAAAATTTAAATTCTTATTCTTGTCCAAAATATCTATTATGGATACTAGCTTTGATTGTATCTATATTTTGATCATTCTTGAATTTTACTCCACTATGATTATTATTGAGGTATTTTTGGAAGTGAATAAACCGAATTACGAATCCTTAATCCTTAATCCTTGTCTTTTGTTTCACTGGATTCGTTTCTTTAAAAATATTTTTCATCATCCTCAGTCCTAAATGATGATGTCACTGAATATCTTTGGCCTATAGTGCAAAGATGGTTGATTTTCTTATGAATATCTTTGGCCCGTAGTGCAAAGATGAACAGGTGTTGAGGTGAACATGACCAACTGATGAATATCTTTGGCCTGTAGTGCAAAAATGAATATTTGATTCAAGATGTATATTGATTGATGTTACAGGGATAAAATATTGATGATGAACTTTTAAATTCATAGATACTAGTAGATTTCATTCTTTACGTAACTCCTCTATGAATTATTATTTTCCGCTACGAATATTGATCTGAAATTTGTTGTCTATTATATTCTATCAAATTTTTCCATGTTGAGGACTAACGATAATTTGTTCTATATTATCTTAGTCATAATATTCTTTACTGGGCTAGTTGAGCTCACCCTTTTCCTTGTTGTTCCATTTTTCTTCTCAGGAGGCGAGAATGTAGCGAGTACGAGTCGGAGTGTGGAATGATGGTTCTAGAGAGAGTTTTTTAGTAGTCCTCACCATTTTCATAAAATAATGTATCAATAATTGTGATGAGGATTTATTTGGGTATTGATATTGTCTAGATGACATTATTTGTATTTTAAACTCACAGTTTTTTATGTTGTAATAATAAAGTTGTAGTTATTTCTGTACCATGTATTTGACAACTCAGAATGGGTGATGTATACCTATTTTGGGGGCGTCACAAATAATATGAGTGATTAATTAAAATATTATTAAATATTTAATAATATTAGCGATTAATTAAAATATTATTAAATGATTAATAGTATTAGTTAATGATTAAAATATTATTAAAGGATTAATAATATTAGTGTTTGATTCGAATATTATTAAAGGGTTAATAATATTGGTAAATGATTAAAATATTATTAAATGATTAATAATATTTGTGAATGATTAATATTCTATTAAATGATTAATAATGTTAAGAAGTGATTAAATATTAGAAAGTGATTAAAATATTATTAAAGGATTAATAATCTTAGATAAGAGTTTAAGATAATGGTTTAAGTGATAATAATATTATTAAGGGATAATAATATTACTAATGAGTTAAAGAATTATTCAATGTCTGATTATGTGGCTAATTAAATATTAGCTAATTTATTATTCGAGTAATAGTATTTGTGATATAAAGTGTATTATGCTAATTGGAAGATCAATTTTATTAATGATAGGTCTTTTATAAGAGATTAAATTAGATTGTTTAGCGGTAATCAGCGGTACATGCAAGTTTCCTAACTCAAATTCGAGTTATTATTTTCAAGAATGCTAGTGGTTTAATTATTGATAATTATTCCACGTCTATGATTATGGTTATTTGCACTTAGTGCATGTTGCATATGTTTATCGGGTATGAAAGGCTGATCACCTTGATTACCATAAGATTCGGTTAAATTTGTTCATTGTTATTGTTGACCACTCAAACATTAATTATTTAGTTATTGAAGTTTTGATTCATGATCTTTCACAATTATATTACATTGTTGAAAACTTGAAAGCGTATTCCTTTTTAATCATGATATATCCTTCTTATATTTAAACTTGCTGGACAAAGTAGTTGCTCACTCTTGTTATATCATAATAACATTTTCAAATTAAGACGAAGGTTCGAAGGAAGACAGAGACAAGGATAAATTCCACGAGTAGATTGTTATGCCCATTTAACTATTACGTTATTTGAGGTGAATAAATTATGTAAACTTTTTAAGATTCCAAAGGTACGTATGTAAGTTAAGGTTGTTAGTCCTTGGGTTATGTTGTATAAATAATTTATGTTTATATATTTTACATTAGTTTAGAGAATATGTATGAAGATGATGTATCGTGACACATTAGGTCTGAGGTTTAAGGTACTTGGATTTGGGGCGCTACATTTAATGACTACCCAAATAAACCAAGGCACCTATTTAATTAACATTTTTGTAGAATTCAAGTTTTTTTTTTTCATTTATGATCACCACAGGTTCCTCCTGGAATAGGAGAGAAATCTGATCCAGCAACTTAAAAAACCCCGAGTTTGATTTGCGACCGATCCATCAAGTAGTTCCAGTGCTTCCAGGGACTGCATTGCCATCCCTTAATCCTTGACGGCACACATGTAGTGTCCTTTGTACACTATCTGCATTAATTATTCTTAACCTTCCCTGATTAAGATCCCACCCTCTCTTTACATTTCTCCCAGTCATCGAGTCGCAACCAGCAAAGTGAATGAAAAAAAGGTTTACATAATGATTCAATATGCAATGTATTATCTAGTTTCAGTATGTAAGAATAGTCTTTCTTTACTTATCTTTGTGGCTATATGCAGTGGCGAAGTTAGAAATTTTACTGAGTGGGGTCAAAATATTGCGATGCTATAAATAATTTGGCGGGGGTTCGAGGACAACGCCTCCGAGCCAATTTTTTTAAGATAATTTTGTGTTTTTTGGCCGGTTGCATATGTAAAACATGTATTTGGTTAAAATATTATACGTTAATATAACAAGTAATTAATAACATTATATATATATATATATACACACACCCTTTTTATTTACATTTCTCCCGGTAATCGAGTACATAATATGCAATGAAAAAAAAGGTTAAGAATAATTACGACTAGATTGCATATTTGATTAAAGTTATTGGGAGAGCATTGTAAAAATTACGACTTTAATCACATTTGGATATATTGCATCGGGTGAGCCACTACCTTTGTTATTTTTTGTTTACCTTAGTACCTGAATAACTCGTTATATTCTTCCGTTAAGTTTTAACTGATAACAACAATTTGGATTGGAAGGGTTAGTATCTTGAAAATGTGAAATTTATGAATAGTTATGGCTATTTACAATAATCTCAATCATCAACAATGTTCTTCTTAATCCTAAGTACGTGAAAGCCTAATGAAATTTAATCAAGGAGGTATATACAGTGAGTGCGAGTGATCAAATTTGCAATCAAAAAGAGTCGTTTATTGATGATAATACAAAATAATATAATATTCTCAGGCATAACAACATAATTTCATTACCGTGTTACAATTATATATTAAACTAAACATTCATTATATTTAGGGATTCGAAAATATATATATCTTTAAATTTTACAATTTATAATTGAGAGCCTTCCTCGGAACTAAGAGAATATTTGAAGGGAAAAATAAGACAACCAAAAAATTTTAGGGCTCACATTTATATATGGAGAAAGTATATCGGAAAAATCCGACTATCTACTAATTAAAATTCGATATTGTTGATTTTTGATCAAGTCAATTGTGTGCTTTATTTTTTTTTCTTAAATTTAAAATAGATTCAATTTTGGATCATGAGATAAATTTTCCAACTTCAATTTTCACTTGAGTTTAATGTTGTAATTCCGTGTTTTTTTTACGTGTAATCCGGGTATAGCATGAATATAATAAGTCAAGATCATTGGTCCAAATATTTAGGCTCAACCACATACAAAGAGTGGAAGACCCGGCAAAGCAAAGGCATTTAGATTGTAGTGGAATTTTTCGTAGACTATATATATATTTAAGTCAATGTTAAATCATTTATAATAACTAAGTCAAGATCATTGACCCACATATTTATTGTGAAATTGACCTTAAAAGGAGAGGCATTTTAGGCTTAACCACATACTAAGAGTTGAAGACCCGCTAAAGAAAAGGCATCTAGATTGGACGTAGTCAATGTTAAATCTTAAGTCAAATTTGATGTATATGAAATTTTAATAAATTTAAAAGAAATTTTTAGAGAAGTAATCTATACGGAACTTGCGATGCGTCATTTATATAATACTCTTCCAGTCTCACAAAAAATATTATTTAGTTTTTTTGAGTAATGTTATAGAACCAACATCAAATGGGACTTATTTACGGGAATGCTATCTAAAAATTTAGTTGTAGGGGTGATGCTATAAATTACAGTAAAAAAAATAATGACAAAATTAAAAATATCATATCATATCATATATACCATATATACTTAATACTTCCTTTTTGCAGCATGCCTTGTTTGCAATTTCATAGCGTTGAGCATAAAATTAAAAAGTCATGAGGACAATTATTTGCTTCAGCTTCTATGTGATCATAGTGTTGTTGTTGTTAGAATATCATCATACCACCATTTTTACAAGTTGCTCAGCTTCAAATACTCATCATCATCATCACCATCACCATCACCATCACCTATCCCTTAACATCACCACCGATCAATCCGCTCTTTTGACCTTCAAATCTCACATCATTTCCGACCCTAACCGCACCTTGACAACCAACTGGTCCATCACTACTCAAGCGTCTTGCTGCAGTTGGGTTGGAGTCACTTGTAGCACTCGCCATGGACGAGTCATGGCCTTGAATCTTTCTAACATGGGCCTAATTGGCACCATTCCTCCACAAATTGGGAACCTCTCGTTTCTTGTTTCGTTTGATCTCACCAACAACAGCTTCAATGGTAGTCTGCCCAAAGATTTGTCTAACTTGCGTCGATTAAAAGAAATCCGCTTTGGAAACAACAGCTTCGGAGGGGAGCTCCCCTCATGGTTGAGCAAATTATCAAATCTTAAAGACTTGTTTCTTTCGGTTAACAGTTTCACTGGCACCATTCCACCTTCTTTATCCAATTTATCAAAGCTTGAGACTTTGAGATTAGGAGATAATCCTCTACAAGGAAATATTCCAGGGGATTTTGGTAGTTTTAAAAACTTGCGAGTGTTGGACTTTCAGTCTAATCAGCTTTCAGGCTCTATTCCTCTCACTGTCTTCAACATTTCGACGCTGCGCATTCTCGCTCTTACAAATAATATCCTATCTGGTAATCTTCCGGGGGATATTTGCCACGGGATTCCGAAAATCCAAGGGCTTTATCTGTCTAGGAACCAACTCTCTGGTCCAATTCCAACAGGTCTACATGAATGCTCAGAGCTTCAACTTTTGTCATTATCTTTCAACAAATTCGATGGAATTATACCAAGAGAGATTGGAAACTTAACTCTGCTACAGCAGTTGTATCTTCGTGACAACCACTTGAAAGGTATTTGGACTATACTAAAAAAATATTTTTTAATCTTGGTTTGTTTTGGATTTTTTTTTAAAATTTAAAAATGTTGTTGTTTGTGTTTCATCATGGTTTATTGCAAATTCGCTTTGAATACAATTAATAAGTTAATAACAGAGTGTTTGTTGATCATTTCATTTTGTATGTTTTTTGACAGGTACTATACCACAAGAGATTGGTAGCCTTTGGAATCTAAAGATTTTAAACTTAAGTTTCCTAAACCTACATGGTACAGTTCCGGAATCAATCTTCAACATCTCAAGATTAGAACGCATTGCAATAGTTAGTAGTTCCGTTTCAGGTAAACTTCCAACCAATTTTGGCCACAAGCTACCCAATCTAAAAACAATTGCAATTGGAATTAATAACCTGACAGGGATTTTGCCGGAGTCTATCTCAAATGCTACTCAACTCCTGGGTTTAGACCTTGATAGAAACAAATTCACAGGTACAATTCCCAAGTCACTTGGAAATTTGAAACATCTTGAATTCCTAAACTTGGGTGAGAACAATTTCATAACGGAAAGTTCATCTTCAGAACTAAGCTTCCTCACTAGCTTGACCAATTGCAGAAACTTAAGAATGTTATCCATCAAGAGTAATTCTCTGCATGGATTCCTTCCGGCTTCAATTGGAAATTTCTCCACTTCTCTTCAACAATTTTATGCAAGTTATTGTGGAATCAAGGGAACCTTTCCTAATGAAATTGGCAATTTAAGCAGTCTTATATTATTAGATATGTCTAAGAATGAATTGACTGGAAAAAATCTTGTGGCAATAAAAGGGTTATCGAAGCTTCAAAAGTTAGACATTCAGGATAATAAAATAGGAGGATCCATGTCGGATTACTTTTGTCAACTACAAAACATGGGTTTCTTAAGCTTAGGAGCAAACCAGATTTTCGGTCCATTGCCAGCATGTTTAGGGAATATTGCGTCTCTAAGATATCTTTATCTTTATTCAAACAGATTGACCTCTAGCTTACCAAGAAACTTTGGGAACCTCAAGAATGTTTTGGAGGTCGATATATCCAGAAATTCTTTAAGCGGCCACATACCCCTTGAACTTGGAAATCTTAAGGCTGCTGTGCTAATTGATCTATCACATAATCGATTGTCGGGTGACATCCCTAGCACCCTTGGGGAGCTCCAAAACTTGGCGAATCTTTCTTTAGCAAACAATAGGCTACAAGGACCTATTCCCGATACATTCAAATCTTTAGTGAGCTTAGAGTACTTGGATTTGTCTCATAACAACCTCTCTGGTGTGATTCCCAAGTCCTTAAAGGCACTCTCATATCTTAGATATTTCAATGTATCTTCTAATAGTTTAAGAGGAGAAATTCCAAGTGAAGGTCCTTTCAAAAACTTCAACAGTCGATCTTTCTTATGGAATGAAGCGTTGTGTGGTGCTCCCCGGTTTCAAGTCCCAATATGCCATACTAGTTTTGTTCATGGATCATCAAAGAAAAAGAGAGTGCTTCTAGCTGTATGTATTTCACTGGTGATTGCATCTATAATTCTTACCTTGACCTTTGCATTTGTGTTGATAAGACGTGGACGCAGAATTAGACTCCCCACGCGAATTGAATTGTCAGAAATAATAGGCCCTATGAGAATTTCATACTATGAACTTCAACGAGCAACTGATGGCTTTAGTAAAAGCAATTTGGTTGGCATGGGTAGTTTTGGTTCAGTTTTCAAAGGGATACTTGCAAATGGGACATTAGTGGCCATAAAAGTATTCAATCTGCAACTAGAAGGAGGATTCAAGAGTTTCGATATAGAATGCGAAGTATTACGCAACCTTCGTCACCGAAATATCAACAAAGTCATCGGTAGCTGCTCTAACCTTGATTTCAAAGCATTGGTTCTTGAATACATGCCTAATGGGAGTCTTGAGAAGTGGTTGTACTCCCACAACCATTTCTTAGATATTTTGCAAAGAATAGACTTAGTGATAGATGTGGCATGTGCTTTGGACTATCTCCATCATGGTTATTCAACGCATGTGGTTCATTGTGATCTTAAGCCCAACAACGTCCTTCTAGATGAAGATATGGTTGCACGTGTGAGTGATTTTGGCATAGCAAAGTTATTCGGAGAGGGGGAGAGCATTGCACAAACCACAACTCTAGCCACAATTGGATATATTGCACCAGGTGACCCTCAACCTTTTCTGTTTTTTTTTTTCTTAATAGTAAAATTTTGCTCATTTGTATTCTCAAGCTATGTTTTTCCGTTGACCTTGTTGATTTGTGATGTTGCATTTAGAGTACGGATCGGAAGGATTAGTATCCACAAAATGCGATGTTTACAGTTATGGCATTATGTTGATGGAAGTATTTACAAGAACTAAGCCGAATGATGAGCAATTTCTTGGAGATATGAGTCTAAAGCGTTGGGTAAACGACTCACTTCCTAACTTAGTAATGCAAGTTATTGACACAAACTTGCTAAAACCAAAGGATGGACACATAACGGTGAAGCTACAATGTGTCTCATCGATTATGGAATTGGCTTTGAGTTGCGTTGCTGATTCACCTGAAGAGAGGTCCAACATGAAAGATGTTATGGTAACACTCAAGAAGATCAAACTTGACTTTCTTGCAAATCACGAAAGGAATTGAAACATCAAAGTACTCATTTTCTTAATATACAGTAGTGACTACTTGAAGCAACTACTACAAGGGCCTACTTGAAGCAACTAAAGAAGACAGTGGACGAGGGAGCAAATGTGATAGGACTCCTAAGATGTCAGCATATTGGTTCTAAAAATTACTCAGTCCAAAGAAGCATTAATCTGCAACAGCCCCTTTTGTAGTTAACAAGCCATGTACTTCGGAGGTTTACACTATGACTAAATATGCAAAGTATTGTGTAGTTTCAGTTAGTAATTGTCTTTTTGTCCTTGTTTTTGTGGATATATAATCAACGCATGCTCCCTATGCAACCGACTAATATTTTTTAGAGCAAATTGATATGCAACCGACTTATATTTTTTAGGGGAAATGATATATTTCCAACACAAATCTACAACTTAATATGCACAAAGTACATTTGTGTATTGCATAATTTGCACCGGATTAAGATATTTAGCACTAGAAATATCATTTTATGAACCGAAGGAAGTATATACAATGGCCAAGTTTTAGGTTGTTCAAGCTTGTTCAACTTGACTTGTTTATCATATGAGCCAACTCAAATAAACCTTAAAAGAATCGATCTCAAGCCAATCAAAAATCCTTTATATATTCTTCAAAATTTAATTTGTGGCCAGTGCATGAATAGATTAATTAACAATATATATTATGCATGTTTTAAAATTTACAATTATAATGTTTAGATAAATTTTTATAAATAAAGATAATCACATCTACATATTAAAGTAGGATCGAAACCGCCACCATAAATGGAGTTGTGCAGTTTTAACAAGTACATGACCATAAACTTGTATTGGAATTTGAAGGGGGGTGAATATGGGCTAACCGGTCCATTGATTCTATTTCCATTTAGGTGGTCACTGATTTACAGGAGCAACTAAAATGCCCATAACAACACAACTCAGTCATAATGAAGCCAAAGCACAAAAGACAGCACCACAGCTTGGAGCAAAGAAAGTAAATTATATGAATAAAGAGAGGGCATTTTTGTACAAATTTCGATGTTACTAACACTATAACACAGCAGAATTTTTTTCACCAAACAATGGAAACCTGTATCTGCACTTCCTTGGCATCTACAAGGCAAGGCATAGCATCTTTGAACCGAAAGAATCTGATAGCCACCATGTCGTCAAACTATCATCCATGTCAAGTGTCGGTAGCCAGCCCATTTAGCAGCAACATGGACACCAATAGCCAATGCTGCACATAGCAATGGGATAGGAACCCTCCTACCTGTTGCAGGTATTTCAGTCTCTTTTACTTCCAAAGGTTTGTTTGAATGATGAATAATAGCCAAAGCCAGATACGAGGCCATCACCACTACTCTAACCCATGGCTCTCCAACGGCTGCTAGAATAGCTGCAACAGGCAATGCCGATGAGACATAGTCTCTCTTCTTCACAAACCGAGCAAATCCAAACATACCCATCAAAAGTGTCCAGAAGAAAGGCTCAGAGATGAAGCCTCTGACAGCAGCAAAGCCAGTTAGACCTGCTATTGTAAGAAGATAAGGTTGGCTGCTTACTGAGTCTAGAACTGTGGCCTCGGCAATAGCAAGTACAACAGATGCCAGCATGATAATCAGCATAAGTTCTGGAACAGGGGCGTATGTCACTATCCCCGAGTAGAAAGCTCGAACAGTGTAAAGTGCAGTTTCAATACCTCTGATCATAGAAGTAATTGGATCACCTATAAAATGAAAAATTAGGGCCAATGCAAGTTTTGAGAGGTATCCTAAAAAATGAAATATCCCTGCCGCCGCCTTTTTCCAGTTATAAAGTTCCCACAAGACTGTTCTCCAAGCGTAGATAAGGAAAGCCAGTGCTGCAAATTATTGATTAATACAACAAATAAGTCAGTATCTGTTGCAGGCTTAATAAGTGTTATAAGACTATATTAATTCAGGCTTAATTGGGAATATTGAAAAAGTGAAGAATAATATTTGAATAAACCAATTAAGTAGTTCATCTCATTGTGGTTACCATCGCCAGATGGCCAGAAGCATATGGAATTTCTGGCACTATGGTAGCAGCAGACCAGACGACAATGAAGAATGATAAATTATTAGCATAATATACAGGCAGAATCTTTATAAAGGAGAGAAAGAAAAAAAAACCGAAGTACTAGTAAAATGGAGTTTATGGCATGATTGTACATTGATTAATTTACTTATATAAGGTGACATCCGCTACATTGTTGACTGAAAATGTGGACCAGTAATAGCTGTCCATGAACAGCCTATAATGAATGTCAAATACCATCTTTTCGGTGCAAAAAATGATATGGCACTGTCTTATTGACTGTGCATGATGAACAAAGATGAGGCTTCCATAAGAAGCTTTACTGGATGATGATTCCTGATAGCAAAGGAAAGTTAACTGTTTCATCACTAAGAGCAAACAGGGAAGCTACGAAGAATATGGGAAGAAGTAAAGTTTATCGTTGATTTTGAGATTATGTGATTGAATGAAGGAGATGCTCAGAACATCATGGAATTATGAGGAGGAAGAATAAGCTTGCTTTCATTAGATGTTGAGGTAGTATTAGCCTCCAGTATGCACATCGGAAGGTGTTTTAGAGTGTCCCCTAGTTAGATGATCATGAGATATATTGAGGCTGTAACATCCCCAAAATCGGGACTATTTCTCTCCCCGATTTTGTGCGTTAATATTAACCTGTTCTAGCTTTAAAACATTATTTAATGTTAAAATAGCTAAAAATGCGAAATAAATTTTTATTTTTTTTCTGTCATTCATCATTCCTTGAATCGCAACTTTTAACTTTTACGATTCTAATTTATACAAAAATCATATTTATTATATGATTTGTATAATCTGAGTAAACATATTAAAAACATAAGTCTCAATACTTAATATCTTTTCTATCAATGATTCACTTATTTCAGAATCATATTTATTCTCATTTCAGAATAAATATGTTTTATCCATTCAACATTTCAAACTATACATAACTGCCAATTGCATTTAACAAAACTATCAATAATAGATTTATACCATTTCTAATTCAAGGAAATGTATTCATTTTTCACATCGTTCAATCTTCATCATCCGTATAGTCAGTAATATTGCTTAACATCATTAACCTGCAAAAAGTTCGTGTTTGCAAGATTGAGCTCGACAGCCCAGCAAATTTAACAATCTATCATGTTTCACATAGCACACAATTCCATATGCATTATATTTCCTTTATATATTCTTTACTATGCATATTCTACATGCATCAATAATTCCTTACAAAGCATACATTCATGCATTATACATTTCTAATTTATCGACTTACATCATACAACATGTGCTATCACGTATCACATATAAATTGAGTTCCATAACCCAATTAACTTAGTCATATTTTGACTTTAACAATTCATAAAGCATGGTGTGTAACTCACCATATAATCACATTTAATCCACAAACATAATAGAACTGAAAAACTTGCCTTGATTGATGACTATTGAGATAAATCTTAGTTTAACTTCACCTCACTAATCCTACACAATTAAGTTCACCTGTATGTATACATTAGCCACATATTCACGTCACATAACTTGTACAGCTATAAACATTCATATAAGCCATAACTTCTCTTTATGTCTGTTTCTGAAAAACTTTCTTATTTCTTTAGAAATTTCAGAGTTTTGGCTTAATATAGCCATCAACTTGCAAAAAGTTTCAACATAACTTTTAAACATCATTACATTGCATTTATAGTTTATAAAACTTTTATAATGCATTTACGGACTTTACACGCATCTATATGTAGTCTTATAGTCTTATAATGCATTTGTGACATCCCTCGTGTATTTATAGCTTAACTCTACTTTCGTGAGCAACTTAAACTTCATTTTGCATGTATAATAGATTTCCACGCTTAACGTGTTTATATAACAGTAGTTTTCACTTTTAATGCATACTCGAAGTATATATATGCTTTTGCATATATACTTTAACCGTAATACAAATTCATGCCTCGCTCGCTTAGCCCATAGGTAAATATAAGCTATTTGTATATTTTATGTATATACATAACTTATATATGTCAACAATGAGTTTTCAACCCTGTTTACGTATATCTTGCTTTGTATTTCAAAAACCGTTCAGTTTCGAAGTATAATTTTGAAATAGCTTTTCACATTGTACATGTATTCTCAATATACGGATGTATTATCCATATATATGTAAACTTATGTTTACATATTGCTTTTATAGCTTCTAGTATACTCCGAATGGATATACGCGTCATATGGTTGCTAGACTGCGTTTTATATTTGTCTTGGTGCATCAAGATATGCTTAAATTTCTTTCACATCTCCTACACAATTATATTCACATATATAAACATATTAGTTACGTATTCATGTCATATAACATGTATAGTTATATACTACCTCCGTCCCATAATAAGTGATTTTTTAGCTTAAATCACGCATACCAATACACAAGCTAAAATGGCAAAAATACCCTTAATATACTTTCTTTGGAGTTGAAAAGTTAATGAGTGTCATTTAATTGTAGTGAGTAATGGAAGAAACGAATAGTCAAGAATAATGAAAGGCATTTATGAGAAAATATTGTAAAATTTGTATTGGAGTTCTAACACATCACTTATTTTGGGAAAAAATATTAAGCCTAAAAAATCACTTATTATGGGACAGAAGTAGTATTACATATCCATACTGGCCACATCAATAGCTTTCCCTCTTTGAGTTTTTTAAAAGAGTTTTTTAAAAACTCATCTTATTTTCAAAACTTTCATTCGTTTACTTAAAATAATCATTTATCGATTAATAGCCTTTGACATAGCTTTTAAACATGAATATTCTACACTTTCGATTTATAAACCATTTGTAATTTATACATGGTTATCTCATACCTTTATGCATATTCCAAGTATACAAGGTGCACTCGTAGTTCACTTTATACATTGAGCGTAGCTATGGTCTATATATGTAAGTTATAGCTTCCATACTATTTTATAGATTCATTACCGTAAGCTAACACATTAAAACCCATCACATTTCTTTAGAACACCAAACAGCCCCTAGGCCAAGCATTACTAGCAACCCCTAGGCCAAGCATTAACAGCCCCTTGGCATAGCCTTGCTTGGCTAAACAGCCCCAAGCTTGGACATCTATCAAATCCTTTGCATTGAATTTAAGGTAAATTATATCTCATATACATGTTTATTTTAAAAACATCAAAAGTAATCTTTTATGGGTAAACTAGCAAACTTAAGTACTTAGCCCAACTAGATTGCCCAAAGAGCCATCATGGCCATTTCTAGTTAACTGCTGCTGCCGTTAGGCAGCACCCCCTTTTTATCTTGACCCTTGTTTTGTCAATCTTTATTTCCCCACGACTTTGATCCATTTATGTTGGATTCTGAATACTATATAGTTGGTGTACCCACTCATTTAATAAAATATAGACTCAATTTAACAAGTAAATTAACAAATTACAACACGAATCCAAAAATAGCTTGCCAAATCTGCTCCTCGTTGCTACCCGTTAGGCAGCAGCTCCCTTTCCTTAACCTCCACTTTACTAAGTTATACCTTGCACTTTATTAGTTTGATTAGGCTGAATCTTGAATATTATATAGGTGGTGTACCCACCTATTTAAGAAAAATACTAGTTATATCACTGTGATAATCCATTACAGCCTGATTTAGCATCCGCTTAAATCTTGATGCACTTGTGCAACTATTTTTGGCAGCACTTCTGATCCAGTCTAAATTCTATACAGAAACTAAAGTAGCTTTAATGGTTGAGAAGTTGATTTTCCTATTCTTTAAAGAAAAATTTCCCCAATTGAACTAATGTTGGTGTAACTGTTCAACAAGGTTTCAAACCACCCACTTCCAGATCTCTATATGGAGAGTATAGCAAAATTTCTAGCTGGGTTCTAAACACATTCACAACCAATTTCAGTCACAATTTAACAATTAAAGTTCATAATTTCTTTGAAATTTAAGAGGGAGTATATTACCCTTTTTGGTTAGAGACTTGGTTGAATTCTTTGCTTCCATTCTTGATTTGAGATTGAATCAAACCTTCTTCTTGGTGAAATCTACTCACAATTTTTTTTCAAATCAAACTAGAATCCATAATTTCTACTATCATTTTTCGAATTTTGGAAAGATTTTGTGTGAAGCAATTATACATTCTTGAACTACTCTGTAGCCTAGACACTTGAAAAGAGACGAGTTAAGTTTTTCTAACTTAAAGAATGAAAATCTGCCCACCTCTCACAAATATATGGTCTTCCTCTAAATCAATGTTGCTGCCCATTATTTCCCTCATGCATGGTTGCACTAACCTGGGTAAAACGTCCCACTATTTGATATATTCCTTCCACTATCTTGGGCATCTCAATGTTAGTATATTACTAAGTAATCTCTCTGTGTTAACATTTTTCCGTTTGTACTAATACATAGCAGCTCGCCAACTTGCTGCTCAAATTTAGTGGAGTAAGATTAGCCAACAAAAATTTCCTTTATTATATATATATATATATATATATATATATATATAGCTAGTCAGGGACAATAGTTATGTTTTAAGAAATTAAATTCATTGAAGCATTTTATCAAACACTAGGTGTGCATTAGATTTATGGCAGATTACATAGGAGTTTATACTTATATTAAGCTCTGTTTCCCCCCTTATTACTATGCACAACTAGTCTCCTTCTACTCAATCATAGCTATCACAGTCCAATTACTAGTCTAATCACAGCAGCCCAATCAAACACACTCTAACACTCTATTGAGTTATAATATGTCCAATCAAACTGTTTTTTTCTAGACATATAAATTAGCATATTTTATCCAAATACAAATTAACACAGGTCTCCAAGTGAATAATAACCAAAAGCATCATTAAAGAGAGAACATAAACTAATTAATTTTGCATTTATGTATATAAAATATAAATCTAACTAAAATTGAAACTGCATATAAAACTCAGAATCAAACATGAAACAGCATTGATTCTTCCACTGGCATAACCTAATTAACAATTGACAGCTTTCGTTATTTAAGAAAAATCTAACCACTACAAAGAATTCATATTTAACTAAAATCAGTAAATACATATGTAGTGGAGATACCTATGAAATAAGGCCACCTGACAGGCGGCTCAGGAACTTCCTTGGTTAAGTACCTGAACCTCTCAGGCATAGTACTCTGCCCTCGAGCTTCCTGTTCAGCTTCATCACTAGCAACTATCTTTCTCTCTCCACCTTCCCCATTTCCCGCTTTTATGGAAAACCCAAAATTTCCCCCAAATGAAAATCCCAATTTCTTCCCTGAGTAACTATGGCTGCGCTCAAAATTGAACAATTGTATGTTGTTGGGGGAAGATCGAAAAGGAATGACTGGAGACCGAATCCTAGAAAAGAGGTGGGTATTTGAAGAAGAGGGTCTGAACGGAAGGTGAAGAGATGGGCTCGGAGAGGAGAGGGCTGAAAGATTAAGAGACATTATATTGATGATTATGATGGCTATTGAGTTTGGAGAGGTTTACCCCTTAGCCGAACTCAAGAGAGCTTTGGTAGCTTCTATGTAAAACAGTAAGAAAGAAGAAATTGAATGGAACGGAAAGAAGGGTCAGGGGAGTTTTTTTTTTTTTTTTCTTTCTATTTGGGTCTGATCAAAGACCGGAAATGGAGAAGGCGCATGTGAGTTCATACTTGTTTTTGGATGATATGTTTCTTGTTTTTGGATGATATGTTTCTTAGCCTATGTTAGGAGATGTTTGGTAAAAATTGAATGAATCTGAATCTGAATTTGAATTTGAATTTGAATTTGAATGAGTTGAATGAATGAAAAAAGTTGTTTGAGATTGTTTGATAATTGACATGTCTCAAACATGAGAATGACAAAACTTTATTATTTTACCCCTCTGAAAAAATTTAAAATTGTTGTAAATTTATTTAATATTACTTAATATAATAGTTAATGTTTTTTTTTAATTTTTAATTTTTTTTAAAAAAAATTTACTTCATTCAGTCATTCAACTAAAAAAATCTGACTTAGCCATTCAACTCGTCCATTTTACCGATTCAGCCATTCAAATCAAAACAAACTCACTGACCGATTCAATAATTCCGTCATTCAGCCATTCAGTTTCATTCAACTCTAAACAAACACCCCCTTAATGTGATAACATGACACCTCACTGATTCAACAACATGAATATTTTTTTTATTAATTGCCCACATACCAAGTCAACTTTTGAATTCTAATTAATTTTGAATTATTATTCTTCTGCATTCCCATTTAAACATATTATCATTATGAGTTTTAAAAACCGCAGAAAAATACACAAAAATGGAGAGACTAGATTAATTTTAAGTGAACTGTAAAATTAAAGAACCGACAAATTCAGGTAGAAATCACAGAGACTAGATTAATTTTAAAACATTCTTAATATTTATTTTAGGCAAATTATAAATAAATATGAAAAAATGATTTAACTACAATTATGAAAACTAATAATGAAAAAATAATTTAGAATCAATTCATTAAATAATAAATATAATAAGTAATTCAATTTCTTCTATTTTTTAACTTAACTATGGTTTTGATCTCCTTTTTAATTTAGTAATTTAACAATTAATGTGAACAAACATATACTATGAAAATTTAAAATATGACTAAAACTATTTAATTAGTCTTAGGATTATAATTTTGTGAATTATAATAATTTTCGCAAACAAACATCACCATACCATAAATCCATAATGTAATGATACTATTTTTAAATGGTTCTTCTTAGACCTGACAATATAGTTAGTTAACAGTTGGGTCAAATCATATTAACTGGAACCAAATGGTTGGTTAACCATTTTTATTTATTCAGGTCGGTTAAAGTTTGGACCCATATTTATTCGTGCTCTACATCTGATTCTCAACCTAGTTAACCATTTTTCAACCCATATTTATATAACACTTTAATTTAAACTGTGCACTTTATTTCCTAACTTATTTCTCCGTTGAGTGTTATACGATTATACAATGATACCCCACCCCACCTCACCCCACCCCACCCCACCCCACCCCACCCCACCCCTTCCACCCCCTTAGCCACCTACGCCTTACCCATACCCACTCCACCCCACCCACCCCCCACCCCCCACCCCCTTACCAACCTACCAGCCCCACTCATCCCACCCCCACCCCCATATCAACCTACGCCTTGCCCTTACTCACCCCACCCCTTACCTGTGACGCTCCCAAATCCGGGTCTCTTCCAACCCGATTGAGATGGTGCTTCTGGCAGACTACCATTCATTCATTCCATTGAACAGTCTCAAAAGGACTAATATAACTTATATATATTTGAAATAATATTGCATTCCCCAGGTTCTTTGTAACCCTTTTCACTTGTTCTTGTCATAATATCAATATATTACAAACAGTCTTCCTATACTATTACATAAGTATGCTACGGGTTCATCTTCGCTTTGCCTTTATCCTTGTCGGAGCCTTCGATCCGCTCGATCTTGGCTGTGTTCATATGGTTCAAGCAAGAGTGAGCATGGATAGCCCAGCAAGTACAACATTTCTAATAAACAACATGCTTGAAACATAGAACTTATATATCTTCAATAACTGAACAATAGTTACGAAGTACTATCGATAATTCAAAATAGCACTTCTTTTTCCTTCAAAACATTTTCCAACAACAATATTCAGTAGAATATCAACTAAGGCTCAAGGCTAAGAGCATTTCATAGTTTCTTTTGAAAAGGACAACCCGTCACTAAGTTCGTAAGTCCGGCATAACTTACGAGCACTTCTGGGTGATCAGCCTATAGTACTCTATGTTGATCAACACTACATTCATTAAACGTATGTACGTTTAAGTTGTGGTAACATCACGTGCCTATCGTTAAACGACAAAAATATTTTAGTATTCTTGGTCTTCGATTGAAAACCATACCAATATAACTCGGTAAACATTAATCATGCTTGGCAAAATCATAATATAAGTCTTGCCGAAAGAATTGGCTTGAGACTTCATCGTTGAAGACTTCATGCGAAAAGTTACATGAATTACAAAACTTGTCCAGACTGAACTGGAACAAGGGTTAGAATACTTGCCTTTGGCGTCTGATTACTGATTAATATCCGTACAGTAATTTAAGTCTCTATAATTCTACAATACATAATCATATAACATACCACATTAGGTCTTATACAATCAAGTATGTTTACTATTATATCTTACCCTTCATCTCAATGTAAATCCTGGCTTAGATTCATTATTATGGTTTCCGGCTTTCATTACGTCATTCACATTTCGTTCATATACGATTGATTATTAATTCTTAATCAACATGCATTAGTGTCTTACAAGTACTTTACAATGTCTTAACCATGTTATGATTACATCTTAATACAATACTACCAAGTTCCCTTTCCTTCTACACTTGTAAGCATTCTTCACCATCAACTTCTTGTAATTGGCCACGCATGGCTAACATTTATTTCTTCTCGCCATGTACATGCCGCAAGTTAGCGATATGATGAGGGTTCCGGCCTCATATTTATGGCCACGGGCTTTAGGTTTGAGTCGCACATGCCATGGCACGGACTCTGTCCTCTCGAACGGTGTGCGCTTTGAGATTTTAGCGAACTTTCCAGACACATAACTTCTTCGTTTTAAGTCCAAATTGGTCCGTTCAAGAGCCTACGGTTCACAAATTTCATAATCTACGCGTTCATGCAAGAATTTTATCCATTTGACTTCGTTTGCTAAAATTTCACCTATGAGTCCATTTTCAACGAAAACGATAAACGTTCGTGAACGTTCAACGCTCGTTTCTTCGTTCTAAGTCGGAATTCGGTCATTTTCGAGTCCGCAACTCTATAATTCCAAATATGACTTGTCTCCATCGAAAACCAACGTTTCCGACTTCAAACACAAAATACGACTTCCATTCCGAGAATTTCACGAATTCGACGATAATCGTCTAATCGTGTGAATTCCGGCAAAGCTTTATTCTTAATGATTCTAAATGGATTTTAACCAACATAAGATCATTACAAGTTACTTATTCAACTTATGGATTATAAATCTTCATGCTTATGCTATCATCAACATACTAATCATCATATGGCAACACATGATAAGTTCTTCATGGTTCTAGCAACTTAATAATGTTCAAGTTGCTTATTCAACTTATTCGGCTTAAATTCATTCCTTATTACATGCTATTATCAAACAATCCCCCTTCTCTATCAATCCTATCATAGAAGAGATGTAGATAAAAGAGATGAGTCTTACCCTTGAAGACTTTAATTCACTTTGGAAAATTAGCAAAGGTTGAAGTGGCTTATAAGTGCTGAAGTGGCTTATTCTCCCTAACCAATAAGTAGCTTTATATTGAGAGGAAAGTTGGATGAAATAACAACCAACAAAATTGAAATGAGCTTGGTATTTATAGGCTATCAAAAGCTAGGGTAGAAGGGTCATTAACACATCCCACCTCCTCATACTCCACCTCCTTACTATTCATTATCTAGCCACTAAGTAAACTTGCTAGCCACAACACTTGCTCATCACATCACTTGGTCACCACACATTAATTTTGCCCATCAAGTCTACCCACTTACACTTGGATCGCTCCATGGATCATGGCTAAATCATTGGGCTTGCTAGTTTAATCTAGCTAGTTTTCTTATTGGGCTTACACTACCATTGTTTGGACTTATGATTTGTCAAACACTTGGGCTTGATTGTCACATTCTATTGAACTTATACTATTAGGTTAATAATCCTACAAGTCCATTATCTTAGATTTAACAACTTAACAATTATACCCCATGTATAATCTTCGTATGCTAGCTCGTATATTAATTCTTAATATACGTTATCTTATTCTTCATACATAATAGTACAATATGTCGTATTATACTTGCATTCAATACTTCATACAATGTATACACCTTATACGATCACAACTTTCTTCTTTTAACGCTTAATAAACCTAACGTTCCCAAATTAGGTCCACATGTGAAATATTACATTTTTCATACTTAGATTATTATTACATAATCGATCTCACCTTGATATTATAACGTTACGTATTTCTCGGAAGTTCAAAAATAATTCCCGAGCAGAAATCGATGAATAGTGTTTTTCGCAAAATTTCTCGGAAAACTTTTATTTTCGTTTTAGAAATTCAAACACTTTAATTCTCCCACGTAGTTAAAATACTACGACGTTCCGACGTTTCTAGGTTATAGAACGACATTCATCTTCTCAACACGTAATAATAATAAATAATATTATTTTATTCATTATTAAAAGTAATTACAAAATGTTCGATTTTCTGGGGCGTTACATTACCAACCTACCTCACCCCCACCCACGCCACCCCCACCCCCACCCCACCCCACCCCACCCCACCCCCCCCTTACCCACTCACCCACGCACCCCCACCCACCTTATCCACCCACTCACCCCCACCCCCTTACCCTACCCACCCACCCCCCCCCTCCTTCACCCACCCACCCCACCTCCCCCACCCACCCTACCCCACCCCTTTATCCACCTACCCCTATCCACCCACCCACCTCGAGATTTACCCCACCCCTTACCCACCTACCCCCATCCCTACCCACCCACCCCATTCCACCCCCCACCCACCCACCCCATTCCACCCCCCACAACCCCACCAAAAAAATAATATTATGTGATTATGTATATATTTCTTATAGTCAAATTTTTTGGGAGGGATGGAGGAGGGGGGGTGCGGGGTGGGAGTGAGGGTGGGTGTAGGTGGGTGGGGTGGGTAGGGGTGCGTGGAGTGGGGGTGGTGGGGATAGGGGTGGGTGGGGGTAGAGGGTGGGTGGTGTATACATAATCGCTTAATATTAATTTTTTTTGGGAGAGAGTGGTGTGGTGTGGTGTGGTGTGGTGTGGTGTGGTGTGGTGGGGTGGGGGTGGGGGTGGGGGTGGAGGGTAAGGGTATACATTATCACATAATATTATAATGTATATCTACCAAATTAGTAATTGCTAGAAATCCAATCCTATGTCCCAACTGGTGTCTAATTTGCTATCCCACCCTATATATTCTTGTCAACTATTATTTATCATCTCACACTTAATGCACCCCACCATTTTTGGTGCATTGCGTTTAAGCTTCAAAAGCGACATTTTTGAGTTAAATAAACTGCGTTTAAATTAAGCTAACATTACTTATTTTTATTTTCAGCTGTTTAAAAGTTTAAAGTTCCAAGATTATACAACATGATGCAGGAAACAAGTGAAAGTATTAGGCAAGTTCTTTTCATTCAGCTTCTTATGGGGTTTTTTCCAATGGTTTTTCACTGCTGGTGATGATTGTGGATTCTCAAAGTTTCCTACATTCGGAATGAAAGCATATTACCACAAGTACGCATATAACACTTTCACTAATATAACATGCATATTTAGTCTCACATTTCTTTTATAATTGAATACTTAATAACGAAACTAAGTGCATTAATATACACAGGTATTCATCGCCATTGCAATGATCCTTGGCGATGACTTATACAACTTTGTCAAGGTTCTGAGCCGGACTATTGCTGGTTTGGTTTACATTCTCCGAAAGAGGAATGACTCAACTGATCTCCCAGTTGCTGATCATCCATCTCTTGTAAACCCTCCTCTATCCTATGATGATCAGCGCTGAATGCAACTTTTTCTCAAAGAACAAATCCCAACATGGTTTGCTATCGGAGGTTATATTACTATTGCACCAATCTCAACTGCAACGCTTCCTCATATCTTCCACCAGCTCAAGTGGTACTACATTATCTTAATCTACACTTTCGCTCCCACATTAGCCTTCTGTAATGCCTTTGGATGCGGCCTAACTGACTGGTCCCTTGCATCTACTTATGGAAAGCTTGCAATCTTTACAATAGGGGCATGGGCCGGATCCTCACATGGTGGTGTACTTGCAGGTTTAGCAGCTTGTGGGGTCATGATGAATATTGTCTCTACAGAATCTGATCTTATGCAGGACTTTAAGACTGGATACTTGACATTGGCTTCACCGCGGTCCATGTCTGTGAGCCAAGCGATAGGTACAGCAATGGGTTACGTAATTTCTCCTTGCGTGTTTTGGGTATTTTATAAAGCATTCCCTGATTTAGGACTAATTGGAAGTGAATACCCTGCACCATTTGCTCTTGTTTATCTTGTTTATCGGAACATGGCCAAGTTAGGGGTTGATGGATTCTCATCCTTACCAAAAAATTGCCTATTTCTGTGTTATGTGTTTTTTGGTTCCGCGATTCTTATAAACCTAGTAAGGGATGGTTTGGGGAATAAACGCGCGTGGTTTATTCCACTTCCAATGGCAATGGCAATGGCAATGGCAATACCTTTTTATTTGGGGTCTTATTTTGCCATTGATATGTGCCTTGGAAGTTTGATATTATTTGTTTGGGAGAAGATAAATAAGGCCAAGGCAGATGCTTTTGGACCTGCAGTGGCTTCAGGATTGATTTGTGGGGATGGTATATGGACTTTGCTTAGTTCAATACTGAGAACAAATAGTAAAGTTGACAAGTTTTTAAAACCCTTGTCCTAGGCCTTGTTCAGAAAGGTTGTCAAGTCCAAATAATTGTACTGTCAAGGTTACCTGTAATATAGCTTTGTACTCTCTTCCTAGAATTGAACTAGAAGGCATTATATACATGCATTTGTAAGATGTTACAAACATTAAATTGCATTATCTCCTTCATCATAGAGATTTGAAACCTACATGATGAACATAAATGACTTTCTACTATCTCAATGGAAACCTCAAGGGCGTTTGGTACGAATTATCTTAGGTGGTCATTTCAGATTTTCGGTAATACAGGTTTCTATCTTTTGTAAATCGTGTTTGGTACATTGATAATCTTACTTTCTCGGTAATCACACGTACCTGATCAAATGTCAAGATACAGATAAAGTGTCAAGATACTCGTGTGATCGTATTTGGTACACTGATAATATTACATTTTTGGTAATCACAATTCACACATACATGATAAAGTGTCAAGATAACTAGGGGTGAAAATGATCCTGAGTCGATCCGAACACCATAATGCTCAAGCTCGACTCGGATCAAAAAATTTGTGTTCAGATTCGACTCGAATTCGAACTGATAATTTTCAAGACTGCTCAAGTTCGACTTGATAAATTACTTGATACTACTCGGCTCGGAGTTACTCGACTCATTTTCACGAGTAATTCGCGAGCCTTTCTATTCGAGCTCGAGTCTCAGATGGATCACACCAAAATGAGACATAAAATAAAAACTTAAAAAAACTTCAACTTCGTTTATATATAAAAATACATGTGTTCAAACGATGGCAAAATCTACATTTGTTTCTAAACATAATTACAAACGTTCACAGAACAGGATATCACAACTCATCATTTAACTCTTTGCATCTTTCTTTAAAAACTTCTGTATATCTTTCTTTGAGTTTGATCTATACACCTCATAACGTGGGCAATCAGGCATGAAATGCATGTCCACATGCAAAGACATAGAAAGGGACCCTTTGCCCCACTGACACCCCTAACCATGTTATACTCTCCACCAACAGACAAAATCTTCCTTCTGCAAACCTGATGGATCCCAAGAGTAGCAAGTGAGAAACAGATTTCAGATATAGAGAAAAGTTGGTAAAAACTAAACACAATCATTAAGGCAGCCCAGGAGAAAGAGTGAGAACAAGAAGAAAATCTATAGAACGATCAAATGGGGAAAGGGTGAGAGTAAAAATTGAAAGAGTGAAGTAGAGGTCAATTCTATATTCCTCTGTATTAAACAAAAGCATACAAATTCTATTTGCCAGAATATAGTTTTACGTAAAATTGAATCCAAACACGTTGATGAACCAACTTGAAGGCTAAACTTATGAGTACAATGAACAGTATGAACTTAATGGCTTACACCAATGACTTCTTCTGCTTGTGGTCTCTGGTCCTTTGGGCGATCACATAAATTCTTGTACTCCTCCGCATCTCGAATGGCAAATGTACTTAGCTGAATGAGTCAGATATAGTTGGATATTACTTATACTAAAAATACAAGATATAAAATCAACTTACAAATAATTTAGAAAGAACAACAAATGAATGCTGAAAGGAGATTAACATATGTATGCATATAGAACAAAGAATTTCTAAATAACATAAAATGAATGGATCCCACCTCAACATCACATTTCATCTCCTTTGGACAAGGCTTCACATTCTCTAGCTGTAATAAATCTGTAAGGCTCATCTTTGTGTAGCCAGTACTGTTTCTGATCTTTCTTTGATGTTACCTGCACCAAATTTTTATTCCACCGGAATGGTACTTAGATTTGAACAAGACATAATTTTATTTACTCAGAAAATGAACATAGATCACTTACTTCTTGCAAGAAATCAGCAACACCTTTTCTCTCTGGACATTTGAAACCCATAGATTCGAAAAACTCAAGCACATGTTCACGGGGACCCTGATATACTATGTAATTAACCAAAGAATTAATTATTATCCTATATAAATTAGACAAACATGTACTTGCTTGATGGTAATAAATAGAGTTTCTTTAACCTGTTGTAACACGCTTTTTCTGTCCTCCAGATATACCCCTGATCATTTGATCACCTACCATTGTATCTGCACAGATATCAAGTCCCAAAATCTGCAACAAAGTGGGAAGGATTAATTTATACATAGTTACATTACCCTGTCAAAATGCGATCAAAAAGGCTATATGGTAAATTCTAATACCTTTAGAACATAATCTGTGACCACGCTAGCCTCTTGACCTGCTGTTGCGGCAGCCTGAATTATAGGAACAACATTGAAACTTATATAATGAAGAAATAGAGTTCCACCAGGTCATTCTTATACAAAAATTAATTCTAAATGACTTTATAAATGCACATAAAACAAATCGGTAAGAGGGAATCGTGTGCGCTATACGATGAAAAGAATTACAAGAAGACCTTTAGCTATCAATAAAATAACCAAAGATCTGTTTGCATCCCATTCAAAGTGTAGCTGGAGAATCATGCTTCAAAGAATCATGCACATCATGTTGGCTGATATAGGCAGCCGTTCTCTGGGGCGCTGGGGCACAAACTCTTGCATGCCATGGCCATTGTAAGTCACCCTTCCAGAAAACAAGTATAGCAAAATGAAATATTTTCACATTCAACAGTAATCCAAATAGAAGAAAAATCTTGAGTTAAAGCACCGAGAATCCATGAAAGAAATAAAAATTGCAAGACTTACCCCAAGGGTGGGATCAAGCTTTCCAGCCAAATCAAGCATCAGGGTGGTCTTCCCAGAACTTGGAGGACCTAAAAGCAATGTCATCCTGAAACATCACCAGAAAAATCAACAATAATCTACGCATGCACGCATAAGGAAAAACAACAATAATCTACATACATATCTATGACTATCTATATGTTGTGTTACCTCCACTATACTAATATTGAAGTTCAAGAAAGAAGGCAAAGCTCTGCAAATCAATTATCAATTATCCAAGGCCTAAAGTCCAAGCTTAAATCCTGCAAATATAGAATATGGTTAGAAACAAGTAAATAACTAACTCGTAAAAAATAAAAGAAAATGTCAAAATAAAAAAATAAGAAAACTTATCTTTTTTTCAGACTTTACACCAAACTTGTTTCTTTGTTGGTTGTGCGTTATCAACTCAAGGCTGCAAGCCAAATATTTAAACTCCAAATTCCTAACTCAAACACTAAAGCTAGTAGTTTGACACCATTTCATAAACCAAATTCCAAAGTGCTCAAAAGAAAATCCAGAGTTCCAAACAAAATAACCAAAGTCTAACAGTCCAAGTTCAACAGTTCAATAGTAAACAAAGTAAACAGTTCACAGTTCAATAGTAAACAAAGTAAGCAGTTCAACAGTTCAACAGTTCAATTTAAAAACTGAAATGTAAACAACAATGTATCACAATATCAACAATATATTATCAATTTCTTCACTGCATCAGCACTTCGGTCTCCAAATCTTCATCAGCCTACATTGTCAATCAACTAATATTAATCCATGATATTATTTGCTTGTGTTTATTTATGTAAAAAAAAATTAAACAAATTAATACTTACAATCATGCTTTTCTTAATCTTATACTCACCATGACCAATCACTGTGTAAAATCAAAGCTCGAACTGTGGTCGGCTTTCAAAGAGCTCCTGAACTGGTCAAGAATCCTTCCCCCAGCACTAAATGTTGATTCAGAGGCCACAGTAGTCACAGGTACGGACAATATATCTCTTGCCATTCTAGACAAAACCTTGAATTTTAAAGAGTTTGTCTTCCACCATTTTAAAGCATCAAAATTATCATCAGCATTACAAACCAATCTCCCTTCTTCCAAGTAAATTTCCAAATCAGACTTCAAACATGGGGATGCAATGTCCATGTTTTGAGCCCAACTGTCAAACTCTGCTCTACTCTTGGTCTTACTCTTAAGATCCACCAATAGAAACCATTGTTTTAGCAATTGAAGTTTCACATTGACTATTAACAACTTGTTATGCATTGTAAAGTGACACATATTCGTCAAATAGTTCTTGCAAAGCATTTGAACAAGTGTTAAGTTCCTCTTTGCTTCAAACTCACTGACATACATCTTTGGGAAACAAAATATAACTAATTGCATCTTATATCTTGGATCTAAGATAGATGCAATAGACATCAGTAAGTTGCATTGTCCCCAATATTTTTCAAACTTCTCTTTCATCTTGTAAGCCATTTCTTTCATATATTCACAATCATCAACAATAGTTTCATTCAACAGCTCCTTGATTTTCCAAATCTCAAGTAAAAACAAATTGGAAGTAGGATATTCACAGCCAGAAAACACATTTGTTGCTTCATTAAACACTTCTAAAAATTTAATAACCCTCTCAGCCCTGTCCCAATCTTTCTTACAAGGCAAAGAGTTATAATGAAGGTCTCTCTCTTTGTACAATGGGAACACATCCTTGAATTGCAAAGTAAACTCTAACATGGCATATGTGGAGTTCCACCTAGTGGGGACATCTAAGATCAATCTTTTTGAAGATGGTAATTACAAATTTTTCACAATCTCACCAAATTTATGAAGACGAGATGGAGACATTTTCAAGTACTTGACAGTCTCACGAACGTTTTGAATAACATTTTGGGTAATCCCCAAACCATCTTGAACCATCAAGTTAAGAATGTGGGCACAACATCTAACATGAAATATTTTACCACTAAAATAAAGGCCACCTTTCAATGTAAAATTATCCCTAAGATGCCTTACAATGCAAATCATTCTTGCGAGATGCATTATCAAGAGTCACGGTCGATATTTTATTTTCAATTCCCCACTCAGTTATACAATGCAAAATAGAATCAGAAATCATAAGACCAGTGTGTGGAGGTGCCATGGTACAAAAATTGATAACCCTTTTATGCAAGTTCCAATCCGAATCCAAAAAATGAGCAATGAGACACATATAACCAATAGTTTGATTAGAAGTCCATAAATCAGAAGTTAAACTTATCCTACTAATACCATCAAACAAAGCCTTAATTTTTTTCTTCTCTAAAGCATAAAGCTTCATGCAATCAGTCCTTACTGTCACCCTAGAAATGGGATCAAATCTTGGATTCAAAGTTTTCAAAAATAGTATGAAAAAATCATGCTCAATCATATGAAAAGGGTATTCATGCACACATATCATCTTAGCAAAAAGCTCCCTTACTTTTTCTTTATCATACTTGAAGAAATTCAAGTTACCAGTTTTACCTTCAACTTCTAAAGTAGGATAAGATAATACCTGCTGCTTGGGTTTTCCGGAGCCAGAAATTGAAGCCAGCCGAATAGAGCAAGAGTTCATGTGCCTATTCAAATGACTATTAGAACCCGTATTTTGAAGAGCAAGCCTTGAATGGCAATGCTTGCACTCAACCTTCTTAGTTCCATCTTTTAATGTCACAACAGTAAACTCGTCCCAGGCTTTTGAGGTCTTTTTTTTTAATTTTTTTCCCATGCTCAGCTTCAACTTCAACCTTAGTAGCATTTTCTGGCTGAGAATCACCAATAAGTTGAGGTTGATTTTCAGTTTGAGTATTCGGCACTTGAGATGGTCCAAATGAGTCTTCAATCAATCAAACTTATGATCTCATTGTTACCTCAAACAAATAAATAAAAAAATATCAGAATTAGATACAAAGGATATAATATATGCATGCACAATAAAATTGTGGCAATGAGTATTACATTCAACTAAATACATTCTGAAAGTATGAGCCAATGAATTGTTTATTTGACTTTAAAAAGTCAAAATTAAATATTTAATTTAAGACAAAAGAGCATAATTTATTCGAAATTAAAAATACCCATTAATAACAGCACACAGCAAATAGAATGAGAGGAAGAGAGATGTGAAAAAATGGAAGGAAAGGCTCAGATCTGTAATATATCAGGCAAGAGGGTGACACCGCCATGACTGCAACCACCAGTTGCATGAGAGAGGAATAATAACCCAATCAAATCTCTCACATACCCTCCGGGTCGCTCCGCCAAGATACGGGTCACATTCTCTCACTGCCCGATTTAACCCAGAAAATTTGATTCATCATCATCATAGCCTCTTCCATATTTGCCATCTCTAAGTCATTGTAAAATAAGTCATTGCCGAACAGACCCTAAGAATAAGCTGTTTTGAATAAGCTGAAACAAACAAACATGGCCTTAAACACAAACAAGGGCTGTTGAATTGTGTAGCTGGAAAATGAAATCATTGGCTCTTTTTAACAGAGAGGGGCAACCACCCTTTGAAACATCCCTTCCCTCTGGAGCCTCATTCTATTTTCTGAGTTTTCTAAGCCCTAATTTTAGGCTTAAACACTGCTTTTATAGTGCCTGAGTTTTGCTTTTCTTCCCTTTTTTGACCTCAATAAAGAGGTATGGGGAAAAGATGTCCTCTACAAAGGAAAAGCTTATTGCAGCCTCTTCCCTCCCAGGCCTCAAGATTCCAGAGCTTCCCTTCCCTTTCTAGAGATTCCAGAGATTCCACAGCCTCTTTCCTTTTTAGATTTTGTAAATGACTATTAATATGGTGAACCTGAAATTTACATAAATGTTTTGAATAGGAATGACAACTTGAGTATAATTGTAAGAACCGCAGAATACTTTTCCAATGGCTATTTGCACAACCGTAAGAAAATTGAATTTTTTTTTCTCTTAAAAATTACACCAAACACTAGGTGTGGAAGAAGAATAACAAATAAAGATGAGAATATATAACTCATTTTTAAATATTAACAGAAGAATCTAAGATTTACACTCTGTTTCTGAGTTTTAAATAGAAAAGAAAAGAATAGAAAACTTAAATTAGAAAATAAAATAAAAGAATAGAAAATTTGAAAATTTTTTTTGTGTTGTTTCTGAGTTTTTAATAGAAAATTTAAAATTTAGGACATGAGTTGTAATTTAAAATTTATTATATTAAAAGTTGAGGATAATATAGAATTATAAAAATATTACTTATTCTAATTTCTTTTCCATTCAAATCATACCAATTTTGACTTTAAAAACTTTAAGCGAAAAAAGTGGCCAAATTTTCTATCCATTTCTTTTCTTTTTTGTTTATTAAAAAACTCAGAAACATAAGAATTTGAAAGAAAACTTAATTTTTATGTCCATTTCTTTTCTTTTCTGTCCATTTTAAAACTCAGAAACATACCGTTAAAGCATAAGATAACACTCTCTCCATTAGCAGACAGATAACCACTAGCTTGAATTGAATATCCAAACAAAAACAAACAAGGAAAAAGTGACAACCTCATAAACTACTGGTATAAATGCCTTTAAAAAATAAAAAGAAAAGTAGATAGCTAAATTGATACAATGGGGGAGGTCAGGTTTATTAGACAACAATAAAAGGAGCCAACAGATAAATTGAAAACATTGAGGATGCAATTTTTTTGAAACAATAAAAATGAGTAGTTAAAGATTACCTAAAATTTACCACCTAAGATAAAAAACTAAAAAAAACAAAAAAGAAAAAATTAGTTTATCTTACCCTTTTACCCAAAAATGAAGGAGAGAAATAGAGTAAGTGAAAAGTTTTAATGTATAGAGTTTCAAAATTAAAGATATATTTATCATAATTTTGAAAAACTATTTTATCTTATCACACATATTCTAACCATTAGTTAAAAAAAATATAGTAGTAGTGGCGTGACAATTAATCAAAAATAAAAATTATGACATTTTAGGAACTTTATATGGTTTTATAGTTTAACAATAAAAATATATATCGAGAATTAAAGTTTCATACACTATATATCAATCACGACACGTCGTTAATAAAATTCTTATGTTAGACAAAATTATTTTTACTTTTTGTTTTAATGATATATCATGATTCTAAGACGGTTTATATATACACTATTTTAACTCAATTTTAAAACAAACAAAATGAATATGAATGTCTATTTTTGAAACAAATAAGGTGTGTAAAAAAAACAACAATAAGATATCCTATGCGTTTATAGTTTATATATATATATATATATATATATATATATATATATATATATATATCAAAAGTCCTACTTGGAGTTTACTTCGTAGCGATTGATAGTTCATATATATATTTACAACTTTTATATGTATATAACTCATTATTTAGCATGTGGGTTAGATTTGCCTAAATCTGACTATTTCTCGCTTTGACCGGTTCATGGTGACTAAACTTGAACCGTTGAAGCTGGAATGCTTAGATTTACTCAAATCTAATTCGTTTTCTAGCTTTTGCTACGGGCTAGATTTGTCTCAATCTGACTATTTCTCACTTTAACCGGTTCATGGTGAATAAACTGGAACCGATGAAGCTGAAATAATTTAGATTTATTCAAATCTAGTTCTTGTTTTAACTTTTGTACATATTGCTTTGTCATGTAAGCCTAGAAATCATATGATCACAGATTCAGCTCCTGAATCTAGATTCGCTTCTCGTGATGGATATTTTCAACTGCAACCAGCTTGTAAATTATTTATGGTGTTTGAATTTTCTTAGATGGCTCTCATGCCCATAAGGAGTTCGGCATTGCTATGTGTAATAAGAGAATTAAAGTTTCATTCATTGTCATTTGTCAATCATGACACATAGTTAATTAATAAAGTTCTTATATTAAACAAAATTATTTTTACCTTTTATTTTAATGATATGTCATGGTTCTAACACTGTTTATATACACACTATGTTAACTCAAATTTAAAACAAACAAATGGAATATGTATCCTTACTTTTGAAACAAATAAGATATGTAAAAAGAAGAAGAACAAGGGTAAAAACAAAAAAATTCAAAGTAAAGGGATGAAACTAAAACCATCAAACTAATTACTAAAGTAAAGTACTAAAGTGAGATTTCCTTTATTTTATTTCAGTACCGGAAGAAAAGGCAAAAAAAGCAAAGTTCCAAAATAAAGAGACAAAAAGAAAAACATCCGTAGCCTACGTTGTGCTTCTGAGTTTTAAAATAGACAGAAAAAAAAGAGATAGACGGAAAATTTAAGTTTTCTTTCCAATTTTTATATTTCTGAATTTTTTAATAAATGGAAAAAAAAGAAGAAATGAATAGAAAATTTGGCCACTTTTCCTGCTAAAGTTTTCCGTCCAAGTTTTTTAATAAACGGAAAAAAAAGAAATTGATAGAAAACTTGGTCACTTTTCCTGCTAAAACTTTTTGATTTGGACGAAAAAGAAATTGGAATAAGTAATATTTTTATAATTTCTATATTATCCTCAACTTTTAATATAATAAATTTTAAATTATAACTCATGTCTTCAATTTTAAATTTTTTATTTTTTTTCTATTAAAAACTCTAACACAAAAAAAAATAAATTAAAGTTTTGTATTCTATTACTCCTATTTTCTATTATAATTTAAGTTTTCAATTCTTTCAAAACTCAGAAATCCCTGATTTCTCATGCAAATGCTTAGAAATCCGTGATTTCTCTCTCATCTTCAACCAAATCCATCAAACAAATGTCGAAATTCTTTAGTAATAAGTAGATTTTGTAAATTCGTATATGGCAATTGTTCGATTAGTTCCCATTGTTCCTGGATATTGTTTTTGTAGAAACAATAATTTCTCCAGCAACAACAACAAAATTGAAAAGATTTGTAGTCGTAGTACTCTGGTTAGGAGCTGTAGGAACAATGGTTTTGTTAATGGCGCAAAGAAGTGCAGAAGAAGTGTTTGTTGTGCTAAGGTTTCACTTGGGTCGGGAAGATTGGGAAGTAAGTAGAAATAGCTCGAAATTGAATGCTGCTGATGCTCGTGTCATTGAGAAGAACAGCAACAACAATGCTCATACTCCGACCGGCCTTGTTGACATTCCTGTCTGTTGCTACCAGGTGATCTTATGGGTTTCAGATTTCACTTTAGAGAATTGATTAAACCTAAATTATTGTATACACTTGATTTTTGAAGGTACAAGATATTCTAGCTTTTTTTCTTTTGTTTTGAATGTAATTTTGGGGTAAAAGCCAAAATGATTTTACTCACTTGGCTTTGGTTTTGTAAGTTAAACTGTTTGTTGCTCCCCCATTCCAAAATTAATTTTGATACAATTTGATTTTGTGGTCAAAGGAGGCATATTTAACTTTAAAATTAATTTTAAAATAACTCATAAAAGTTTTGCCCCTTCTTTGCTTTTTATGTTATGAAATGTAGTTTCACCCCTATCTTGCTTCCTTGATGTAGGACAAGATGCGAAGAAGGAATAAGGGTACCTATCTTCGCACAAAATCTGTAAAGAAAACCCAATACATGGAGACCAAGTAAAAACCCTATTTTAAAAAGGAAACAATCTCCTAACTAAAATCTATTATTATAATAAAATTTCCTAATTGAAATCTACTACAATAATTAAAACTATCCTAATGACAAACTACTACTTTAATTAAAACTTCTAGGATATCCTACTATATAATTTCATTAATAACTCAATATTTATCTCTAAATAACAATACAAAATTAATAATAAACTTCTTGAATTTCTTCTTCCGTACTGCATCATTCTCCTCGCCTTTGAAAAAAACGCGTACTCGAGTTTTGAAATATCGTAGAATAATAAACCACGGTCTGAGAGATGACTTCCAACAAAACATTTGCATCCAATGTTTAAATTTCATGAACTCAATTTTCGGGAATAACAATGACGTAATATAGAAATTTGAAGTAGCTTGGGACTCAAATGCAATGTTCGAAAAAGCTAAAATTCCAGACGATGCAGGCGCTTTTTCTCTCGGGCTATGCGAGGCGTAAGCCTTGAGAAGCGAGCGAGGCTAAAGCCTTGATTTAAAGATATAAAAGTCCCCAAAAATTATGAAAAATACTAATAAAATCATAAAATAATTCATCATTACAATTAAGGTCATAGAAGACATAAATAACCAACGCCATAGTAATGTATCATTACAAAACATCAAAACGACATAATATCATCAAGTACTTATATAGTGATCATCCATCACTATGTAAGTAATGTATCATTTGTATCTAGCGGCTTGAATAATGGATCAAATTTTATAATGTATCATTTTTACCCATATAATGTATCATTTTTACCCATAATCTTAATTCACTGTAATAATAAAAGCAATTTTTATCGACACCTAAAAAATTCAACTCTAAACAATAACAATTAAACAGAAGCAATTGTTACGAATTGTTATTATAATTGTTATTATAAGATCATATTACGAATTTGTTAGTGGGATAAATTATAACTGTTAGGAATTACAATAACAATAAACACTAACAAAGTAACAATAACACTGTAAACAATAACAATTAAACAGAACAATTAAAACAATTAAAACAATAATGTAACTCCCGGACCCTCGATGTAACTCAAATAAGCCGCTACAAGAAACTGAGAAAGAAGGAGACGACCCAGACGAACTCGGACCCTCGATCGACGCAAGAAGGAGACGACCCAGAGGAAGAGAGGAAGAAACGAAAAAAAACAGAGACCAAATAGTCACAGTCGAGTCGCACGATGGTCGCGAAGAAGGAGAAGGAGAAGGAGAAGGAGTAGAAGAAGAAGCAGTAGAAGAAGAAGAAAGAGAAGGAAGATACCTGGGATTTCACGAAGCAGCGTCAAATGCACGATGGTCGCGAGAAGAAGAAGAAGCGATCGATGGTCGCGAGAATGGGCTTCGCCTCTTGATAATGGTAAGTCTGTTTTAACTCGATATTTAGGTCTTTTTAAAGCTGTCGAGTCGCACGCCTCGCACGACCTTGAGGCGCAATACCTTGAGGCGTAAGCCTCAAGCGGGAAAAAGCAAGGTTCTTCGATCCCAAACTAAGCGGCCGCCAAGAACATTTTCTCCCGCCACTATTGGCGCCTCCGAGGCGTAGGCCTCGAGCGCTATTTCGAACATTGCTCAAATGTATCAACAGAAAAAGAAAATCAACATGGTTGACCTCAACTTTATCTTCCTTGATGTTTTCACATTTAGGGTCAAACTTAACTTCAATTTTCCTAATACAAACCATCTCCGAAAGTTGTTCAATTTTCCTAATGCAAATCAATTTTCCTTGAATTTTTTTGAGCTCGATGGAGACGATTCCTGTTGCAGATTGTGCTTTCGTCTCGGAAAATTGTTGTCGATTCTCTAACGAACTTCGACAATTTGATGGAGGCCAAAAAATTTGGGTAGAAAGGAATTGGGTGAAATAAAAAAATATCATGAATTTTGGTTCTTGATACCATTATGATGTAGGACGAGGTGGGAAGAAGGAATAAGGGTACCTATCTCCGCAGTGAATCGGTAAAGAAACACGCACAAAAGCACACAACTTTAATCTCAAATCAATTCATTCAATAATTTAAAAATATTGAAGTATTACAATGCTTAAATAGAAAACCCAATATTTGGGAACTAAGTAAAAATCCAATATTTAGAAATGAAACAATCTTCTAATTAAAATCTACTACTATTATAAATTATCCTAATTGAAATTTACTACTACAATTAAAACTCTCCTAATGAAAAACTACTACTATAATTAAAACTTCTAGGATATCCTACTAAATAATTTCATTAATAACTCAACATTTATCTCTAAATAACAACACAAAATTAATAATAAACATCTTAAATTTCTTCACCCGTACCGCATCATTCCTCCTACAAAATAACAACAAAACACATCAAAAGTAACACAAAACACTCAAGGATGCACAAATTCTCAAGACTAAAAGCATGGAGAAAGAAAAAAGTTAATAGTTAATCCTTTGGCTGTTTGATTTGTTTAGTTAGCGTATATAATGTGATACCATTTGCCTTTTACCTAACTTGGACTTTTCCAAATTAGTATAATATGGAACATTTTTACCTTTTCCCTGAGCTGCGCAGATTTTTCTAAGTGAATATGATAAAAATCTATTTCAGACATTATATGACATAGGTGTGGTATGGGATACACAATCATATGTGTAGATGTTTGTCAGAGCTTTGTTTGATAAACATGTCTACTTATATGAATTCACTATGATGCTCCTTTCATTACATGTTTACTTTTGAGAGGAGTGAACTTCCCAAATTGAGCGTCTACTATATAAGTAAACAAACTATTTAACACGGACATAGAAGAACTATAAACCTAAAAAGTAAGGATTCGAGTCTGCCATAAGGGGATTCGGTAGTTCAACCAATTTTAGAAAATGGGGATTTAGTTATTCGGCACATATTTAAGTTTGAAATAATTTTTGTATATGCATATGCATATAAATCTATATAAATATGTGCATACATTAAGTTTTTAATACCAATAAATAATAATTCATGAAAAAATGTAAAAACATTGAAGAATAACAAATTTTTATATACTAATAAGATTTAGGAGTTCTAGGAAATATATAGTTGTAGTGTATAAAACATTATACAAGTTAGTATAGTATAAAATATTAGTAATATATTCAATTTTTAGTATTTAGAGAGAAAAAACTATCGAGGAATCCCTCAAAATACTCTTATCGAAACTTGAAGTATTCCGGGATTCGCCAACATATTGAAGAATCCTTGTTTCTTAGATAGGGTTAAATCTATTTTTTCCTACTTTACTCGACCTCGGTTTACAAATGCATCACTAGACTGAAATTTTTTACAATCGACTCACTGAACTGATTTTTTTTTTCAAAACGTTTCAAATTCTGTTAAGTTAAGTTGACTTTAAACAGACTTTCCACATAAGATTCCACAAAAGAGAGAAGTATGACGTGGCAAATCAGTGCACATATGTAACAAAAAACGAATTTTTAAATCAAACTTGCACCATTTAATTAAATATAAAGGACAAAAATAAAAAATAGCAAACACAATTAATTAAAAGAAAATTAAAACATTTGAAACCATCTTCAACCACAGATCGAACCGAACAAAGATTTGCAACCATCTTCAACCCCATATTTGCAACACCAAAATTAAAAAGATCTGACCGTTCACAACCGTCTGCCACCATTATCATCTACATTGACCAACATAGATCTGTCACACACGCACAATTGGTACCATATTTTCCGATTTACATCTACGCCATTTAGTTGATTCGGATGTTCAAAAAATTAGAAAGTAGAAATCATTGAAATGATTAAGATGTTCAGCTTGATGCTTTCAAAGCCTTTGATTAAAATGTTCACTGTATCTCTATGATAATCACTGGAGGAGTTTCAATTTTGAAATTCACTGCTATCTCAATTCCACTGCACTTGTTTGATTTCATTTGTTTGTCATTTTCTTCACTGGGACACTCTTTTCATATGTCCTCATTGCAGTTCAACCCATTTCATATTCCAGACCTTTCAATTCCTTCGAAAGTCCATTGATCGTATCAGGCAAATATCATGGGAATTTTCCTTTCTGTTAAAGTTAATCAAAATTTTCTCCCCATTTGAGTAGTTTATGGTAGATGAAAGTGTAGAAAGCAAAGACTTTCCTCTAGACAGGGTAATACAGTCAATAATAGATTTAATATTTTATAGTGTTCCAGAATCCAGATTATATATTTGATTTTAGTTTTTTTTTTTTTATTTGATATAAATTATATTTACAATAAAATATTATTTAATTGTTACAAAGTAAGGGTAAGAGATAGGGGTGACAATGTTTATTATTATTTCATGTTATGTAAAACTCTTGTATATATTTTATACCACGCACTGAATGTTAATCGTGTTTTAATTGATGTTTTAAAATGTATTATTATGACATGAACCCGTTTATGACACCTACCCATTTATAAATCGTGTTCATATCGTGCAAAATTGCCGAAACTAGGAGTAGGAGAGTTGATAATATTTAAGAATTAGTATACGTGTCAAAAGCTGCATGCATGTTATGTACATAACCAAATAAATTCAAAGAGAGAGAGAGAGAGAGAGAGCAGAGTAGTAGTTGGAGATAGTTTTAAGATTGAGTAATTTTAATCCATTTGTAAATTAATGAGGATTATTTCCAAATATTAAAGGAAAAGAATTTTGGACATTAATTTTATAAAGTTTAAAGATTTTAAATATTTAACTATACAGCTTGAACAAAACATTATACAATTTTATAGTAAAAAATTAGTTATATTCAAATGAGTATTTAGAGAAAAAAAATTTTGAGAATCCCCAAAAGAATCTTATCGAAAAAGTATTCATGATTTAACATATTGAAGAATCCTTCTTCTTAAATATGAACAATTGAAATATTAATTCATATTTTTTAGTCCTTAGATTTTGTTGATCGGAAAATTGATATAAACACAAAAACATAGGTAAATATATATCAAAATTAACTAGACAATTTGTAATGTTTTACTATTCTGCTTTTTCTTGTTTAATGTCCATTATCCTCCTCCTCTTTGTTAACTTTGACAAGTTGCCTCTCATAGCCCTAAAACTAATCCGTATTTCCTTTTTGAATATCATTTCTTACTTAACTTGGTCAAAACAGGATCTTTGTCCCTACCATAAAGCCTATAGACTTGTTGATTGCGGTCAACTTTCAGTATTTATTGTTAGATTTAAATTGTTAGATTTATAAATGGGCCCAAAGACATAAACTTTCTAGCTCAAAACTAATTGGCAATAAGAAGAGTTAGCCTTAGTTATTATATACTAGACGTATTTTCTCAAGGTATTCGATGTGGGACAGCATATATACTCGAACATGAGTGAAGCCAATTCTGAATTATTTCTATATTTCCTTAACTACCATAAGGTTGATAAAGATCAGCATACTATAAGTTTTGTAAGGGTATCCTAAGTCGCATCTTGTTTAGTTGTTATCCTTAAGCAGATTTCTTTTCATGCCTTAAAGCAGTACTTTGAAACTGAAGTGTTCACTTAAAACAAATAAAAAGGGGAACCTGGTCAATTGAACTTCCTTTTCTATTTCAGGCTTAATACATCAGTATATATCTCTATAAGTCTCTACATTTCGAGCCTGTAGCCATCATCCTACCCGCTTCATATCGTGCATTTATTGTTGATACTTGCAGTACTTCTATCTCCTTTGTTTTTCGAAACCCTTTAAAATGGATGTCTGTGATGCCCATTGTATGAGAGTTAAAATTGGTGTTACCAACTTCCTATTATCATTTAAAAGATGATCAGTAAAGAGGTGGCTATTCAATGACACTAAAGAAATAGGAGGATGAGATAGATTGCAGTAAATGTGTTCAATTTATTTTAAATATTGTTTTCCATCTTTCTACCGCTCCTATGAAACTATGTGTATTTCAATGAGTTTGCTATTTTTTGATGCAAGACTCAACTTGTAGACCTTGTGGCCATTTGATGTAATTTTTTTAATACATGTTGTATATGTTTTTTCATGCGTGTTATTTCCATTTCTTCTGGGTTTGCAGTCTACATAACATGTCCCTTGAACACTATTCTTTATTTGAGAAATTCTCCCCCTTAACAAATTGAGTTACTCAAATTTTCGAAACATATCTTTAGCAATACATGTTTATCCATACAAGTTGACATAAATAGGCTATTTCTTTTGTATGTTCCTTACTTATATGAAGATTTCGTCATGTTTATTCATTACGGTGAACTTCATTGCCCCTGTGGCATTAGCTACTTCCTGAGCAAAATGATCTGTCGATTCCTTAATGGTCTATCTTGATTAAGAATCTTAATATACTCACCCCCCAAAAAAAAAAAAAAAAGAAAAGAAAAGAAAAGAAAATTTCTTACTTTCTTAACACATGACATCTCCTTCATATGTGCAGTCAAATCTTATATTTGTTTCTTTTTTACCCCGTCATCCCCGGAATTGAAAGGCTTTAAAACTATTACTATATGTTCTGCTTCCATAGATGCTCGTTTGCCTGATATTCTTATTACAAATGTTGTTTGATTAATAATTTAGCTACATAGAAAAAGAAATTTGTTATTTCTTAAAAGCTTGAAAATTTGAATGCTATCTCTAGGATATTTGATTAACGAATTCCAGTATCAAATGATAATCCTGTTCTTATATATGTTCTGCTAAAATGAACAGGCACGACAGAATATCCACTGTGCTCTCCCTAGAACCAATATACCTATTCAGGAAGAGGCAGATAAAGAAAGCAGCTTTTTGTTCGGGGACTCCTTAGAGAAGGATAACATCAATTCATCTTCAAAGGTCTATATATGTTGCATTAACTGATTTGGCTTTTCCTGTTTTCTTCCATTTGGATTTGGAAATCTTTCCTAACTTGCTATACTGAATATTCCAGGATACCGAAGTATCTTGCTTTGGTTGGAAGGACCCCGATCACAGGTAAATCTGTTGTAGATATTTTTTGTGTGTTTGAGATTTTTATTTTATTTTTAACTTCTGGAGAACCTGTATTACAATAACTTATATCTTACCGTGTACTGTCATTGTAGAAACTTGTGACTCGTAACATACCAATAAAAGGCTAGTATGCTCTATACTATAAATATATTTATTGTAAAGCCCTGGGCCAAAATCATCAATAAACAACAAGCCGCCTTGGACTCTTCGATAAACCTATCGTTTGTGTGCGTGTTCTTATATTCTAACACATTGAAATGGGCCAAATGGTTCTAATATTTCAGATAAATATAATTAGTTCTGGCTTTCTAAATCTAAGATTTCAGATAGGAATACTTCTAGAATCAGCTCGTCTCCGAATTGGGAATTCAAGTCTTGCTAACATATTTGAATTTGATGATATGGGAACAAGAAGCTAGTTTCCATGTAATTTTTGGGAAGAATACTAGAAACACCCCTGGGCTTCTCCTCAGTTCCACATGACACCACTATCTTTTTCCGAAACAGTTTGACACGACTTCCTTGACACGACTCCCTTTCTTCCTACCTTCAGTTTCCTTCCTACTTCTCAGTACTATCACAGTCAGCACCAACATAAATCCGCTATCCCCTCGTGCAGATTTCGTGGAAACAGCACCAGCAGGCATCAACTCTCACACCTCGACCTGTCTATATGTATACACCATTAAACTTTATCAAAATTATGAGGAGAATGACAAGAGAAATGAGTGTTTTTATGTAATATTTATGTGTGTTTCAGATTCAAAAGAAAATGCAAAAACTAGTTCATTTGCGCCAAAATTTAGCAAATTTTGGTGGCCAGTTGTGGAAATAAACAAAGTACCCCTTTTATCACAATTGCTTTGAAATCAGATCAGAAACCTCATCGAAAGTTATTTTAAATTTGAAATGCCTGTATTGATCTCATAGTGCATACATGTCAAAATTTAATCCAAATTTTGGAAGTATCTAACTCATGCTTTAAATTCAAGTTTGATTTACGGCCTTTATAAGAGATAGATGATATTATTCAAGGTAGAGCTTCTTCAGGTCTGAAAATAATAAAGCCCTTTCTCGTTTCTTGAAGTTCACCAAGTATTCATTATTGTAATTCTGTCTTTGACATTTCTAACTTTTAATAGTATCCATGTATTGTGGAGAATTTGTGTTGTATACTTATATCTCCATTAATTTATCAGGTGTACGATACTTACTTTTTTTGCCGTGGGACCCAATGGGCAGTGGATGATTGTTGCATTACCCGTGGAACATGGACCTCATGTTAATCATCTGGGTTCTGCAAGTCCGGGAATTTCAGTTGATGCTAATCTATCTCGAAACAAAGGCATTGGAAATAAAGTGAGTCAATACTACTAAATTAATATCGTCAGATGTCGTCTTGTACCAGCAACAGTTCTGGTTCTTACATTCTTGAACACTACTAATTCATCTGATGTGTTGTTTTTGTTTCCCAGGAAAAGAAACCTAGAAAAAGAAGTACAAGTAAAAAAATGAGAAAGAAGGCAAAGCGGAACAAATAGTTTTCAAGAGAAACTGGCTTAACTGAATTAGAATGTCGCCCTGGAGAGGGAACATCTCAAACTGGTGCCAATAATGGCATCCGTAATAGGATTGCACCACTTCCTTATGCAACCAAATCTGTAGATACATCATCTGAATCTGAGGACATGCAATGGTAATAATTCTGAAGGAAGGTTATGCATGCACGTCTTGCATTGAGAAGGTGGATGTCTCGGAAAGTTTGACACCCTCTGTGCTTTCAAGTAGTGAACATCATGTATCTGATTTTGAAGATGGATTTCAAACCAAATACCCAGGGTATGCTAGCTTAAGTGGAGAAGTACAGGATACAAGATGTGAACTGAGCAATTATTCCGATGTTTATTCTGAGACAAATGACTGTCCTGTATTGGACTCACTCTCACTTTGTCCAAATGGTGGTAAATGTTTGGATTCTGATAATGAAATTACGCTGTCTAATGAAGAGAATGCTGGGAATAATATTCCAAAATCACCTGACTGTGCTGCAGGAGAGGGATGTTACTCTCCCAGCAACCGGTTAAAGGGTATTGCAGCCATTGATAGTCATGGAGAGCAGACAAACTGCAGTACGCAGGGGTTTTACCCTGGTGTTAGTTACTTGGAGGTGCTTGTGAAAACAACGACAAGTAAAAGAGTGCCCAAGAATTCAAGTCGGTGCAGTGTTAGCAATGCTGGAAATTTGAATGGCCTTTTTGGGAGGGAAAATAATTCTGCATGGCAGAAGTTTCCGACAAATGATGTCCAAGATTGCATTTGTGCTTCTGAAAATGTGAATCCAGTTTTCTCACAATTTGGTGTGGAGTTGAAAGAGGCTCCTTTGCTTAAAAACCACAGCAGTGTTGTTCGTTCTATTCTGGATTCAGATGCTGAAGTAAAAAAGCAGACAATCAAAAAGGTTTATGGAAAGGTGGAGAGGAAAAGTAATCGAGGATCAAAGCAAGAGTGCAACTACTATTACAAGAAGAGTCCTAGGGCTGTTAGGGCTAGTTCAAATATGTGTGCAAGAGTTGATGTGCAACAGAATGAACTATGTGCATTTCCTGTGCAAGTGAATGGAGAGAACGGACTAGACACAGTGTCTAGATCTTATTGTTCCAAGACTAGTTCTGGAGAGAGCATGCTTCATACAACTAGAGTTGAATCCATAACCTTGAAACCACTTCAAAGTTCACAAGCTTGTCTCAAAGAAGTAGAGCCCCTTGCTGCTTCTAGTTTGAATCAAAATTTTAATCAAACTAGCTTGCCATCAATATCATACACCTGTCTGGACACATCAGAACTGCCCGAGAAGCTCTCTGCAGTACACCTTCATAAACCTATAGATTATGAAGGAGTTTCTTCCGAAGATCTGAAGCAAGATGCTAGATCTGGATCCATTGAGGTAAAAGGTTCTGGTTCATTTGAATCAAGTCTACGTAGTGGTTTGTCAATTGTGAAGCTTGATGAACCAGCTGGTCAAAACAGGTCTCCGGAAAACAGTGAAGTGGAGGAATCGGCTTCTGAGTCACAGTGCGTTGTTCGTGCACCAGAATCTTGTTTAATGTGCATGGGGTTGAGTTTGAACGATGTCAGTGGTTCACCTTCCAAAAATGTGGTTCAGCATAAGAATTTGAGGAATGAGATGACATCCAATGTTAAAGAACTGGATTCTGTTATTGATTCAACAAAGATATTATCTAGAGTGAGTGATGCTCACATGGCACAAGTGACTTCTGAAGCCATTCAATTGGCAACAGGTTGTCCAATTGGTGAGTTTGAGAAACTTCTTCATTCTGCTTCTCCGGTTATCTGTTCGTCACACAGTATTGGGAATTTTCTGACTTGCTCTTGTAGGTCGGTTGTTCATGAGTCTCTGTGCAGACGTCAGATGCCCAATATCTCTTTAGGCAGATTGTGGCAATGGTATGAAAAACACGGGAGTTATGGTTTAGAAGTAATGGCAGAGGATTATGAAAATTCAACACGAATGGGTATTTACGGTGTTGTTTTCCGTGCATTTTTCGTGCCATACTTGTCTGCAATTCAGCTGTTCAGAAATTGCAAGGACCGTCAAACAGATTATTACAATGTGCTCCCTGCTTCCCCGGTTGTGAAGGCAAGTGAGATGTTTAAAGCATCTGAAAGCTCCAACAGAACAAATTTTTCTATACTTATTCCACATCCGCGGGCAGAAAACTCAGGCTTGTTGGCACCAGGAATTTCTGATCAGTCTGCAGTATCGTTAGTGAGAAGGTATCCACTTCATCAGTTCATTGTGGATGGTCTGAAGATAAGGATCTTCTTTTTGAATATTTTGAATCAGAACAACCCCAAAGAAGAAGGCCGTTATTTGAAAAAGTAAGTTTTCTTTCTGCATCTTTTGTTTGATTATTCCTTCCAAATTTTTTTGATACTTGATGAGTTTAATGTTCCTTGTCATTTCACCCTGTGAATCAGGTAGCATCATTGAAATTTATCTCTTTGGTTTCTTATTTATTCACTAGTGATAATAAATTACACTTCCATTACTTTCTCTTGTGCTATACTTTCGTGTCTATTAAGCGCATTATTTTTATAATAATCCCAATTCCACAAAAAGAGATGGCTTTTTGATCCTAGTTAGATCTCGTGTAACACAGTAAGGTGGTAGTAGTGTGGTGGTTGCAGTAAAAATGAATGTTGTACACGATAATAGCACGATAATGGCACTGAGTCATTGACAAGTTAATGTAATCTTTATAATATTTTATTATTTTATTTATAAGATTAAATTACTCTTCTTCCTACGCGTTGTCCTATTTTTTGTTGTATATAACATTTGTTTCTTTCTTGTAACAAATTCTTTAGTATTGCATATTAAAACAAAGTCCTACATCATGTTTCCTTTAAATTATATTAAAATGTATGCGTGTAAATTTATTCTTTTGATGATCTGGATGAACTGCTGATTGTAACTATATTTTGACCAACGTTGGTGAACCTATCTTATGTCTGACTCCTTTCTTTTAGGATTAAGGAGCTGGTTCAGGGTGATGTACCATCACAATGTAGAGCATATGGAGATGCGACTATTCTCAATTCAGTGGGTCTATGTGATCTTCACCCTACGTCATGGTAAGTAGAAAGATGATCTGTATAATTTGCATAAAATACTGTACATAGTGAAGCAGGTCAGATCTTTGTCCAAAATCTGTTTTTATCAATCACAGAAATTCAAGCATAGCATGCTTTTATCTTAAAAAATCAAAATATGTCACTGCACGAGATAAAGCAGGAAGCGCTGAACTAATTAGTCCACGTAATTTTTAGGTACTCAGTGGCATGGTACCCAATTTACAGAATACCAGGAGGCAACTTCCGTGCGGCTTTCTTGACTTACCATTCACTTGGCCACTTGGTTCGTGAGATCGGCGGTGTTTGATTCCACTTGCATGAATGCTTCTATAGTTTCTCCAGTAGTGGGCCTACAGAGCTACAATGCTCAGGTAGACATAATTACTTTTAATTACATTGTTTTTACTTATGATAATGTTTTTCTTTTTTTGCTAAATTACTTATGACTATGGTTGGATAGAACTTATTCAGCTAACAGTTTCTAGAATAGTAGAGTGTCCTTCAACCAACTAATTTTTAAAATTCGTATAGTTTCTTTACTAGTGGGCCTTCAGAGCTAATATCTTTTGAAATGTTCTTAACTTGAGACAGTGGTTCCTAAGGATTCTGGTAACGGTTTTTAGTATATTTCTATCACCTCTTAAGTTGTTAAAATGATACACCAAAGCTAATTTAACAACCCACTACGTCCTTCAACAAACTAATATAAAATTCCAAAAGTTTGTAGTAATCTGGAATGTTTTGGTATTTTATATCTTCTGTTGGGATATCCTCTAAAGAAAAATGCAGATAATGTAATCTTGAAGTGTAAAAAATACATAAATATGCTCACATGGCTTATAATACAGATAGTGTTGAGAGTGAAAGCGCGTGCACTTGCATCAATTGTGCCTGCCCTTGAAAAGTTTCCTTTATTACTATTACTACTACTACTACTACTAATATTAATAATAACATTTATTTATTCTAGTTTCATTGTTGGGAAAAGATTATTGAAAATTATTAGTAGTTTCCGTTGATTAGTGGCAGTCCATATAACTTTCTCACTTGTTTTTGGTTATATTAGTTGTTGTTGTTGTTGTTGTTATTATTATTTATTCTAATTTCATTGTTGAGAAAAGATTGTTGAAAATTATGAGTAGTTTCTGTTGGTTGGTGGCATTCAAATATTCTCTGATTATAAAGATCTGTTGAATACTTTGGCTTTCCATCTAACTTTATCACTTGGTTTCTGTAAACATCTTATTGATATCATAACGGGTACTAATACTTTTTACTTTTCCAGTAGGATTCAATCAGTTTGTTTCTCCCCTAGTTAATGCCTGTGATGATTCTTCTGTTATTAGAGTAACCTTGTAACGATTGAGGGCAAGTAATGTCTTGTGCCTACACGTTGTATGCAATAATATAGTGTAATAACCAGAAATTATAGTTACGAACCAGTTACCTCTTTCTGAAACTCTTATCATATACACGTAGATAATCATAATATATATATGACCTTGGGTAACAACATACTTGCTAATAAATAAGTACCCTCCGAACCATATTTTGCTTGGTTCAATATAATTCGTATTCACTATTTTCTCACGTCTTTAGCTCTAAATTTGGATATTATATATAACATCATAAGCTGATTATATACAGGATGAATGCTGGTTCCAGCCAAGGCACTCTGCAGATATTCTGAACTCGAACCCTGCTGGAATTTTGAAAGAACAGTTGAGGACTCTAGAGCAGGTGGCATCTGTAATGGCAATAGCTATCGTAACCAAAGGAAATGATAGGTCTGTGAATAGGCAACCTGATTACGAGTTCTTTCTCTCTAGACGAAGATACTAACAAAACAAAGAGTTTTAGAAACTAAAAAGCAGCTGTATTTTTTGTTTTTCTGATCTCTTTCCATAGTTCTGGTGGAATGTACCTTTCCATCCTTGTAAAATTTTATTAGATTTTTTAATTTTATTTTCTTTCTAATAATTGTAGATTGGAAAGAATTACTGCTGATCAAGTTTTGGCAGCAATTAGATGTTGTAAATGCATGTATTCTGTGCTTCTTAATAATACATGTATATTAGTGACTTGGTCAGTTTCTATAGTCAATTATTGGGAGGGGTTATTGTTTAGTCATTTGTTTTTCCTACTTAATTTTTGTTAACAATAACTATAGGATAAAAAGTAGTAGCAATAAGCAGTTCTATGTGCACAAATTTTGCACAAAAAATAGTATATGTAGGTCCTACTATTTAAAAAAATATTAAAAAGTTTATTGATTTTTTTTTCCTTTTCTTTTTGCTATTCAATACATGGAGTAATAAAGGTTGTGCACAATATTTGCACATAGACTTGCTTGGGAGAAAATTAGTAAATTCAAAAATCTAAATTTCACTTTGTCTTATAAAAACAAGGGTAATTTTATATACACGAACACTTACTCCAAAAATCACATTCTTCCTTTTACCTCAATTTATAAGCACAATAACTGTAAGAAGTCCATTTATTACTTTTTTCTGTTTGTTCGCTTTGATAATTATTTACAGCGTTAGACAGATGAGCCTTGCTCCAGCATTTCAAAACAGGATTAGAGATTTTCAACCTACAAACCATGAACTTTCTACTGTCTTAATGGAAAAATCTCTTATTTGGTGGTTTGGTATTTATAGTGGCTTTCTCTGAATTATTTCACTCTTGTAGGTGATCATTTCATATATTTTTTTATTATATGAGTTTTTCATCTTTTTGTAAATCGTGTTTGGCAAATTGATAATCTTACTTTCTCAATGTTCATTTTAGTACCATGATAAAATGCCAAAATACTGATAAAGTGATAAAATACCGACGTGATCGTATTTGATACACTGAATAATATTATATTTTTAGTAATTGCAATTCACGCATATCTAATAAAGTGTCAAACTACCCACTAATAAAAGGAGCCAACAACAGATAAATTGAAAATGCAATTTTTTGAAACCATAAAAATGAGTAATTAAAAGATTATCTAAAATTTACCACCTAAGATAAAAAAAACTAAGAAAAGAAAAGAAAAAAAAAAAATAGTTTATCTTACCTTTTTACCCGATAATGAAGGAGAGAAATAGAGTAAGTGAAAAATTTTAATGTTTGTTTGCAAATATTATACTTGAGATATGACTATTACTCTCAAGTGACTTGTTTGTTTTCAAATATTTAGACTTGGGACTATTAGTGATGGGATTATAAAATAACTTAATATAAAGAATTATTTAATATCATGTTATAATCCCGAGATTATAATTCTTTCAAACAAACATGACTATATGGTTCCAAAAGTAAAGATATATTTATCATAATTTTAAAAATATATTTTATCTTATCACACATATTCTAACCATCACTTAAAAATATAGTACTAGTGGCATGATATCACTCAATTAATCAAAAGTAAAAATCATGACATTTTAGGAACTTTATGTGGTTTTATAGTTTAACAATAAAAATAAATCGAGTTCTTATATTGTCATTTGTCAATCAAACAAAAGTTAATTAATAAAGTTCTTATATTAAACAAAATTATTTTTACCTTTTATTTTAATGATATGTCATGGTCTAACATTGTTTATATATCACTATTTTAACTCAATTTTAAAACAAACATAAGGAATATGTATCTCTAAATAAGATATGTAAAAAGAAGAAGAACAAGGGTAATAAACAAACAAATACAAAGTAAAGGGATGAAACTAAAACCATCAAACTAATTACTAAAGTAAAGTACTAAAGTGAGATTTCCATCATTTCTTATTCTCTTATTGAAGTTCCGGAAGAAAAGGCAAAAAACAAAGTTCCAAAATAAAGAGAGAGAAAGAAAAAACATCTGAAGCCTAAGAGATGATCAAAGTTAATCTCCCAATGGCCATTTCAAATCGAACGCAAATGCTTCGAAATCCGTGATTTGTCTCTCATCTTCAACCAAATCTATCAAACAAATGTCGAAATTCTTTAGTAATAAGTAGATTTTGTAAATTCGTATATGGCAATTGTTCGATTAGTCCCCATTGTGCCTGGATATTGTTTTTGTAGAAACAATAATTTCTCCCGCAACAACAAAAAAATTGAAAAGATTTGTAGTTGTAGTACTCTGGTTAGGAGCTGTAGGAACAATGGTTTTGTTAGTGGCGCAAAGAAGTGCAGAAGAAGTGTTTGTTGTGCTAGGGTTTCAATTGGGTCGGGAAGATTGGGAAGTAGAAGTAGCTGGAAATTGAATGCTGCTGATGCCCGTGTGATTGAGAAGAACAGCAACAACAATGCTCATAATCCGACCGGCCTTGTTGACATTCCGGTCTGTTGCTACCAGGTGATCTTATGGGTTTCAGATTTCACTTTAGAGAATTTATTAAGTCTAAATTATTGTATACACTTGATTTTTGTAGGTACAAGATATTCTAGACTTTTTTGTTTTGTTTTGAATGTAATTTTGGGGTAAAAACCAAAATGATTTTGCTCACTTGGCTTTGGTTTTGTAAGTTAAACTGTTTGTTACTCACTCGGTTCCAAAATTAGAGATACAATTTGACTTTTGAGGCATATTAAACATTAAAATTGATATAACTTATAAAAGTTTAGAATGAAATAAATTTTGTGATTAATAGTTTTTGTTATATATATACAACTATAATAATTGTACCTAAAATTAAATACATTCATATCAATTTGAAGTGTTTGAAAGAATTATAATATCGGGATTATAATACCTGGTTAATCATGATATTAAATAGTCTTCCATATTAAGTCATTTTATAATCCTTCCACTAATAGTCTCAAATCTAAATATTTGAAAACAAACAAGACACTTGGAAGTAATAGTCATATTCAAGTATAATCTTTACAAACAAACATTGTTATATTAAAATTTGTCACTTACTCTATTTCTCTCCTTCATTATCGGGTAAAAGGGTAAGATAAACTAATTTTTGACCTTAAAAGTAAAATTATATCTCTACTTTTGGAACGGAGGGAGTATTATGTGACTTTCTGCAATCTGGGTGAAACCATCTTCATTTAGGCTAAGCTAGCAAGCTTAAAAATAGCCAAAACAAACCGTGTCATTTACAAATTATGACCCTTGAATGTTATGCTGTATATTAGAACGATGTTAAATGAGAGTGGCCCAAGGTAACCCAAATCAATGTGGTGGTTTGGACTTTGGTGATGTCGATTGACAGCGACAAGAAATATTCATGAGCTTTTCCATTGTAAAACGTCAAAACACCATAAATGCCTCCTACTAGTTGTACAAGCTACTACCTTGAATATCATCTCTATCCTGGAGGACCCGGATTTCATCTGCTAATATTGCTGCCTCAGAGGGACCCTTGCAAGACTGACACTGCATGTGAAAAAACTCTAAGAAACCTGGCACGTTATAAGGAAATAAATTGAGTGTCTCATCAGATCCCTCTGTAGGTAAAAAAAAAAGAAGGATGACATTGCTGAGATCCTCTTAAAGAAGGATGTGCTGCAGCGACATTAGTTACTTGTTTTGCTGACCAACTATTAGAACTTGGAAAGTGGATCCAAGCGGAAGAATGCCACTTTACAAATGTCTCGTTGGGAGATTAAGCTATCTATTAGTTGCTGCCATTATGTACCCGAAAACCCTATTACAAAAATCATGTGGAACCCTTTGCCAAATTCAGTATGGAGCAGAGAAAGGAATTTAAAGACGTTGGCAAGTCATGGCGGAACATGGCATATGGTACAATTTCACTTTCAGCTCAAGCTGTGTGCAGAGAGTAAAAAGGATTGACTTGCTTCAGTGACATTTGTTCAAATTACGTGGTTGGACTCATTGGTATGGTTCAGCGAAAGGAATTTAAAGAGATTGGCAAGTCATGGGTGAGCATGGCAAATGTTACAACCCCACTTTCAGCTCAAGCTATGTGCATGAAGTAAAAAGGACTGAATCGTTTCAATGAAATTCTCAAATCGCGCTCTTGAAATTCCAATTTATCTGGTAAAACCCATAAAAATTGACTTAGTGTTCAAAGGGAAAAATAGGTTGTGCATATTAGGTAGAGGACATTAGAGAAAAGATTTATATTATCGGAACTGTTCAATCTATTGAAGTGTCTTAATCTTAGTTTCACATTGTTGTTCCAACATCTTAGTAGGGCAACTTTATCTGCCATTAGATGTAGTTATAAATTGTCACATTGGGCAAACCTTTACTATTATTTCATTTATTACCCCAACTCCAAGCCAGTTTTAGGCAACTCTTTTTTGACCATTTTTACTAATTTATTAACAATGTTGAATAATTATTCTACCATGACCTTAACAGCCTATATATGTACTTAACCTTTAACTTATTTTCCTGAAGTTCTATTTTGGTACAATCAGGTTGGAAAACTCTTCTGGTTTAGTGGAACATAAGTTTATTGTTTAAAGGATAGTAAAAACTTAGAATCTATTATCTCTCGTCAGTTCTTATTCCATTTTATCTTTTATTTATCTCAATTCACACTGAAAAGTTGGTCCTAAATGGAGCTTTGTGCTGGAGAGGCCAAGTCTTTTCGTGAAGTTATACTTTCTTTTCCCTCCTCATATTATGATACAAATTTGTAGCTTCTTGGTGTTCCCGACCAAGCGGAGAAAGATGAGATTGTCAAGTCAGTCATGCATTTGAAAAATTCTGAGATTGAGGAAGGGTACACCATGGATGCTGTTGTATCTCGCCAGGTTGGGAATCTTCTGTAGTTTAAATTGAAGATGTTTTTTTTAGGACTCCTAGTTGATAGAGTTTTATTCTTTTCTTTATTTTTGTCATGATTCTGTTATTTGTTAAGCTCAGTCACTTCTGTATTTTTCCTTCAGAATCTTTTGATGGATGTGAGAGACAAGCTACTTTTTGAACCAGAATATGCTGGCAATACAAGGGAAAAAGTTCCGCCAAAATCTTCTCTTCGAATTCCATGGGCTTGGTTGCCTGGTACTCTTTGTCTTCTTCAAGAGGTACTAATTATTAAACACTTGTAGTATTTTTGGAAATTTTCACATGCCAAAAGACTGATATCCTGGAAGAAACTGTGTTAGCTAAGTTTATAGCCTCTAGCCAGGCTCAGTTCTTACCTATGCCAAGTGTTAAATTAGTCTCCCTTTGTTATTCAATATTTCAATATGGATCAATGTATTATATGATTCTTAGTCCAATTTTTTTTCCCGCTTCTCTTATAATTTAAGTACGAAGATATATTTTATCTATTTACAAATCTACTTATGATTTATGGGTACTAGGATATTCATATTTCTTTGAACCAGGTTGGAGAAGACAAGCTTGTGCTAGATATTGGCCGAACTGCCCTAAATCATGCAGATGCCAAGCTTTATATTCATGATTTGCTTCTGTCCATGGCCCTAGCAGAGGTAAGGCAAAGCGGACGAGGTCAGAAAATTGCACCCATTTACTCTTGGATGTTCTGTTATGCTTCCATTTCTTATTATAGGTGCTTTCTTGAAGTGTGCAATTGCAAAAATATGTTTTGAGAAGAACAACATTTCTCAAGGATTTGAAGCTCTTGCTCGTGCTCAGTGTCTTCTTAGGAGCAAAGTATCACTTGAAAAGATGCCGTTGTTATCTCAGGTAAAATTCATTGTCTGTTGTTTGTTCTACCCCCAAATCCAATACATTAATGCAAGCTTCTTGAGGTTTAATAATCTATTCAATATATCTATCCTGTACCTAACCAATGATCACAGGTCTAAATGTAGCTAGTGGCGGACTAGAGAAAGTTTATCAAGGGTGGGCATGCTACAACTAAATAATATTCCCTCCGTCCCACAATTATTGAGACACTTTTTTTAAATATACCCCTAGCATTTGCTAGAAATGTAGTAGTGGTGGCATGATAATACTCAATCCACCTAAAATGTAAGTAATACATATTAGGAACTTCATGTCATTTTATAGTCTAAAAATATAAATGTATCTCTAATTTTGAAACAGACAATAAAAAAAAATTTGGAAAGGGGGAGTAGTGTGCAGTATTTTTTAATGGAAGGAGAGGAGTTCCATTATTCCATTAGTATTTTTTTTAACTATTTTTAGATTGTGCGCATGTGTATATATATGGTTGGATGCATATAACCTTTTTTTTGTGTGGAAGGGTGGTCACAATTTCCAATTACTTTTTACATATATTACTATGTTAACTAGAGTTTTCCAAAATTAAGGGTTGGCACTTTCCAACCCTTCCACTATCCTCCATCCGCCCATGCATGTAGCCATCTGATATTTACCAGTGTTCTAGTTGCATGATACCGTAAAAATTTTAAAATAAAAAAGAATCCATGAACAATGTTCAAATAGACTCATCAAATAAAATGGTAATAAAAGCATTGGTATATATAATTACATGTGTTGACTAAGATATTGTTGCGTATAGTTACTATGCATTTACATTGATATCAGATAGAAGAATCTTTGGAAGAGCTGGCACCTGCATGCACTTTGGAGATATTAGGAATTCCTCACACGCCTGAAAATGCTGAAAGGAGACTAGGTGCCATTGCAGCCTTGCGTGAACTACTCAGACAGGGCCTTGATGTAGAAACTTTGTGCCAAGTTCAAGATTGGCCATGTTTCTTGTATCAAGCACTTAGTAAGCTCATGGCTACAGAAATAGTTGAACTACTTCCTTGGGATAATTTAGCTTCTACAAGGAAAAATAAAAAGTCCATTGAGTCGCAAAATCAGAGAGTTATTATTGATTGTAATTGTTTGTACTTGGTGTTGATAGCTCATATCGCCCTTGGATTTTCAAGCAAGCAAAAAGATTTGGTAATTTCCTTTTGACACCTTGGTTTAACTCGCCGGGTTCAATTTTCTTTTAACGACTCAAAAGAAAAAACTCATTCTACTGCAATATGGGGCTGTGCTAACCTAATATAGCTTATACTAATTCTGTCAATTTTAGTACAAGAAACTATACAAACATATGAGAAATATAGGGACAGTGAGTATGTCATTGTGGCTAATATGGTGAGAAATATTAACTTTTATATCTTGTTTTATATTTTATCATCTCATGCAGATTACCAAAGCAAAAACAATTTGTGAGAGTTTAATAGCTTCGGAGGGTATTGACCTAAAATTTGAGGAATCCTTTTGCTTGCTCCTTCTTGGACAGGTATATCTTCATTTATTTAAATATAACATTTATTTATCCATCTGCAAACTGATGATCTACTTTTGTCGTTATCCAGGGTGATGAGTCCATGGCTGCTGAAAAGCTTCGGCAGCTTAATTTAATTTCAAATAATACTTCAAGAAATTTAATATCTGGAAAAGAAATCAGGGATGTGCCAAGTGCAAACCAATCGCTAGTATGTCTTTGTTCATGCATGCACGAAGTCACATATTTGCAACTGATATTCGATCATATGTTCTGGTTGTCCGTGGTTTGTATTAGAGCTTATACTGTTAAGGAGTGCTAGATATTCAGAATAGTGAACTTCTTACCCTTTGTGACAGGTTCTGTAATTTGTCCTTAGCACCACATAATGCTTAGTTGATAGGTCTATGAGATTGTTCTCCATTCAGTGTCACATAACTGAATGATTAGTAAATAAATGTAAATCCTAGGCCATGGCCCAAAGTAAACGTGCATTTATTTATTTATTTTTCCTTTTGGTTTCAACAAAGCGAAATACTGGGTTGTGTTATGCACTGATGATAGTTGTGAACTTATGATTTACTAGTCAAAGCAAAGAAGGAAATAAAAGGGAATGGGTGATAGATAAGTTCACGCTTCTCATGGACTGTTTCCTTCCGATACCATCTCATGTTATTATTGTAAAGTCAGTTTCCATAATTATACTTTTTCTTTGAGGTTTAGACCTTATCTCACCTGAATGCATGCTTGATTGACCAGGAATCATGGATAAAAGATACTTTGCTCGTCTTATTTCCAGACACGAGGGATAGTTCTCCATCTTTGGTAAAAGTTAGCAATATAGTAGGGTAACTGATAGTTCTTATTTCACTTATTAAAAGAAGAAAAAAAATTGATAATTCTTATTTGAAATTAAGAGAAGCCATATCTGAATGTCTTTGTAGGAAAACTTTTTTGTTGGTGAAAAGAAAGCTGGAAACTGGCAAAGTAAAAGAGCTCCACAAACCCCATCTAGTATAGGCCTCAGACCACTTTCCCCTTCTCCATCTGATCGAAGAGCTTATGAGGAACCTAACTCTTGTACAAACACTTCTCGAAATCTTGGGACTGCTGTAAAGCAGTTAGCTGCATCAATTTACAAGGCCCTTCTGTTGCAGTCAAGGCTAACAGTGGAAGCAATGGTAGCTCACCATCTGTTCAATTCAATTGAAAGAAATTTGGGTGCACATCGTTATAAAGTCTGGGACATTTGGTTTGAACGAATGGATGTTGGTGGAAATATAATAGTTCTTACAGCACTAGGATGCATATTGTTTTAACATTTAAACTAATGGGCATGCAATTAAGGAGGATGAAAATTACATCTGGATGGGCCTCGAAGAAACCAAAGATGGACACAAGTTCTCTTGCCTGGACTACAGATTCTTCTCTAGATCAGAGCTGGGGGCATGCTTGCTTCAAGGGAAACAGTATTGCCAGCAGGCTTAAGCAGCTGTTATCAACTCAAAAGATGCAGCTCAGGAGCTGGTCAGAAGCTGATGCTTCGCAAAACTCTTCCCTCAATGGTAGTCAGTTATCCTCGAAGACAGCAGTATACAAGAGGCCAATGCATGTGGAAGAAGCTGAAACTCTTGTTAAGCAATGGCAAACTATCAAGGCTGAAGCTCTCGGGCCTAATCATCAAGTCCATAGCCTCTTTGAAGTCCTTGATGAGCCAATGCTTGTTCAGGTGAACTGTATGGACCTTATTGGAATAACAAGTAACTTTATATTTATATAATCTGTAGCATAAGTATAAATGATTGAAGGATGGTTAATTTACACATATCTGCGCAAATGAACATCCATCCTATGCATTTTGCTTTGGAAATAGTATTCCATGTATATCTCATTCAGTTACTGGGCTATTTTCTTATACAAGTCACCATTAACTTGAATATGAATGAAGAATCCTTCCCTTGCTCTATCAAATGTTCTTGATTTGGTGTTTATTAATTGCTTGCTGCTTACTACCTATAGACTGAAATTGTTCATCCTCTCTACTGAAGTACCATCTATTTGCTCTAGCATTTTGAGCAAGGAAAATAGTAAACATTTTATTTGTTTGGTTATAAATCAATGAAATTCTATGCAGTCATAGTTGGGGTGGCTCCAATTGACAGACTATCTATATTTGGTGTTTAAGAATCGCTTGCTGCGTACTACCTATAGACTGGAATTGTTCATCCTCTCTTCTGAAGTACCATCTATTTGCTCCAGCATTTTGAGCAGGGAAAGCAGTAAACATTTTGTTTGTTTGGTTATAAATCAATGAAATTCTATGCAGTCATAGGTGGGGTGGCTCCGATTGACAGACTATCTATATTTGCCTAGTCATGGGTTATCTAAGCTTTAATTTTGACCTGTTACATGAAATATTGTTTGTTTTGTTTTTGTATTTATCTTGCACTAAAGGAACACATAATCTTCAGAAAGTTGCAATGTTGAAGTTCCTATTGAGAGGAGAATTATTTAGGGATAAAGTCAAACTTTTGAGTTATTTGAAAATGTATACAAATGCTTTATAAGACCCTGAATTTTCTCCAACTGTGTTGAGGTGATTAGTTACCCTCGAATCTTTTCTACCCACGAGACTGAACAATTGCTCACTTTTAACATTCTATTGTCTACATATGTGATTGTTTACAGTGGCAAGCTTTGGCTGATGCAGCACAAACCAAGTCTTGTTTTTGGAGATTTGTTTTGCTGCAATTATCTATACTCAGAGCTGACATTTTATCAGATGAGATTGGCAATGAGATGGCAGAGATAGAAGCTCTCCTGGAGGAAGCAGCTGAACTTGTGGACGCATCACAGCCAAAGAACCCAAACTATTACAGGTAAAGGTAGTTAAAACAGTGAACATATGATTTTACCAATTCTATGTTTGTTGTTGGGCGAGGGGGAGGTCAACCTATGTACAACCAGAGTAGTGAGAAGGCTGCACAAACCTTAAAAAAAAGTCTTGCCTATTGTTATTATGTATAGGTTACTCATGTTACTGATCATGATTATATGTTCTGTTAGCATGATTAAATTTGCAATACTGCTATGGGAGGGGGATGAAATCTCGAATGAATTTGGATATAAAGATATATAAGTGAAATGAAATTAAAAAAAAATTAACAAAGGAAGTTAGTGGTAAACTTTTTGTAATATTTCATTAGTAACCTGTGGATATAATGAAGTAAATGTCTGTCTCAAATCTCTCTTGAATCATTGTCTTCAATTGTATGAATGCTAGGGCTATTTATTTCTGGTTAAAGCTTGGTTGAGTACTGCCCTTGACATATGAATATGTACATAACAATGCTAAGCACCATCCTAAATGAATTTGGTTATGGGAGGTGCTGAATCTAAGTGTTAGTTTAGCCAATTCCCAATCTCGCACGGAGATTGGTACAATCAAAATACTCCTTACCTTCTAATATAATTTTTTCATTTACTGGCTTAGATGGAGTTCTTATGTAATATAGGGTGTGGAGAACCGCGTAATAGAAGAAACGTAGTAGATGATTTATTTGACATGGTTGCTGGCTAACATATTCAATCAGTCTTTTTAAACACGGTCCTTATACTTGCCCATGTGGCCTGTTTATGTATATATATAGAGAGAGAGATCGATGGCTCCTTGTTAATGCCAACTCCTTAATGCCAAAAGCAGAGCAGACAACCCCCACCGTGCTAAACATAGATGCAAAGTGAAAAAACTGTGTAGTATACGAATGTTCTCGGGTTAGGTCAGGTTGTCTGAGGTTATACCTCAGTCCAAAGGCAACCTTAGATAAGGCCTGGGTCTCAAGCAGCATAATTTTAAGTGAAAAACCTTGGCTCAGTATTGTAGTTGGGCATGTTCAACAGTTAGAGCTGCATATTATGCGGCCGTTGTGTTTGATAGTTCTGTTGTTTGGTTAAATCACGCTTCAGTAATCAATGATTTTACGCTACATTCGATCTCTTCAATCCAAATTAGAGAATTATTGAGAAGACTCCTGGATTCCAGTTTCATGAGCATTTGTTTCTAAATATTTGTCTTTCTGCTTAACGTGCCTTTACTTTTCTGGGGTGGATATATTTCTTAAGAATTTGTGCTTTACTGATTGCAGCACTTACACAATTCGGTACCTTCTTAAAAGGCAAGAAGATGGTTCATGGAGATTTTGTGAAGGCGATATTCAAACTCCATTGTGATATTTGATGCCAGAAGGATGATTATTTTTTTTTTTTTCAAGTACAGACCAGACCAGGCAGGATTCCACTACTACAGTTTCTAACATCCCCCTCGTGTAAGTGGGTACAACTAACTTAAAACTAGTGCTTGCAAAGTTATTGAAATTGATATTCGTTCAACCAATTCTTTTAGCAAAGATAAATGTACAAACTATTGGTATCCTTTACATGAAAGATGCTGTGTTCTTCTGTTCATATGCTGTTTGCTTCTTGCATAATTTTAGGCTGTGAAACTGTATCTCAGTAAATCCGAGTACGAGCAACTTGACTCGTTAGTTAACCAGTTACTCGTGAACTCAAGCGAGTCAAGATTTGAGTCAAGGTACCGGTTGCATGTGAACTCAAGTTAGTCAAGCTCGAGTCGAAACTCAAGTGAGTAGTCGAGATTTGAGTTGAGGTACCCGAGTCGGTACAAGCATGAATTTGTTTCAAAAGTTGGCTGGGCTCAAGTGTTTCGTCGAGTTTTTACTTATAAATTAGAAATACAAATTTTCAAGTCATTTTGTGAATTTATTTTATTTAAATACAAATAAATATAACTGTTGCACATTAGTTAAAAATACTGCTAAATGTCATATTCGTTGCATTTAAGGTTTAAATGATTTCATTTTAATTTTGAAATTTAGAATTTAACAAATTAATTTAAAAATTAAAATATATTTCTAATTTTAAAATTGAGGGAGAATAATTTGCATGTTATAAGATACGTGTGTTATTATTAGAATAATTTTGACGCCTTATTTTTTCTCCTCACTCATCCAATATTTTATATATAAAGCCAGAGGACTCCGACTATAAACAAAAAAAAGTGAATTTTTTTTTTTTTTTGCAATTTTGAAAATACCTTTCGACTTGAAAAAATCATTTTATTCCTTTTTAATTATTTTTGGTTTATTTTTTTTATTTACTCATTTAAATTTTATAAAAATTTATTTTAGTTCTACATAATTTACATAAACCGGAACTAGTAACTAAATAAACCCTCAACTTTCACATTCAGTACTATCAATGAATAATTAATTAATGCTATTGGGTTTTTTGATAAGGATGAGACATTTATGAGGCTTATGTAGTTATAACTATATATATATTTCTTTCCTCCTATCTTTAATCAATGATCTTTTTGTTTGGAATTTTTTGAGCAAGTAATCTCGAAAGCGTCGCAGTTTTTAGTTGATAATAAACACATGTGACCATCTTGTAGATTTATTAAAATCAAAAATATCTAAATAGTCCACTTGATGATAGTTGGCCTTCAAAATAGATACATCCAAGGAGTGTTATAAAATTATAACATATATATGGATGTCTAGATTTTAATACATTCCTCTATCTTTAATTGTAATGATCAAAATTGTGCTCATAATCTAATAATTTGAACAAGTAATCTCTCATTTCTCAAAAACAAAGTGAAAGCCAAGTTTTGAGTTGATAATAAAGATAATGCACATTATCATTACCATTTAAAAGCGATAAAATACAATAGATGCATCTATTAAAAGTCATAAAAATATCAATTCTATGAGACCATACCAAGGATATTTATGTATTCATCTGTTCAGGATATTTATGTATTCATGCCATAGTGGCATGTCGCCACAAAGATGTCCATCAATCACTACTACAGACCAATGAGGACTTTTACCACATCATTTGTAATATTACGGTCGTGATGACATAATAATAATCCACCCCACATCATAATCATACCAAGTCCATCCATGCTCTACGGGCACATCAGATGACTTTCAAAATATAAACATGAGGATGATGACAATGATATAAGAATTCAATAAAACAAGTTCAAGAATTAAGTTATTCAGAACTAATAACGTCCCAAATTATCAACAAGATATTGTTTTGTGGTGTAAAATTCAAGAATGCTCGTAAGAATATTTCCATAAAAGCGATCATCGGGTTGAAGCGCAAATATCAAGGATATTCCACTAATTTCATGGAGTATAAAGTCAAAACTTTAACCATCCGAGTATAATAAAGAATGGAATAACAAAAGAAATCACCGTGCGCATGCGGTACTTGGATGTATGCGAGGTTATTCCAATGTAATAATAAATTACGAACTAGGTCGGTGAAATTCACATTCGCAAGCGGGATTTTCCAATGTAATAATAAATAATTAAAATCTAACCAGTCCCACAGATAGCACGTATGAGATATTCCAATGAATGAATGAATAATTAAAAGCGGAACCAGTCCCAGCAGTATAAGACAAGTGAGATATTCCAACGGAATGAATGAATAATTAAAATTTAACCGTGTCCTAAGATATAGCATGTATGCAGATGTTCCAACGGAATAGAAAAGATGTAATAATAGAAGAATGTCACCAAGTATAGGGTTGTTCACAGATACAAGTTATTCCAATGAGAATAATAAAGAAATGGAATAACATAACTTCTCTTCTTGAATACAAAAGAATAATATTCCTTCTAGTAAAAGAACCGAATATAAGAGTAGTTAAGTAGCAAATCTTTTCTTCTTTCTCTATAATTTTTCTCTATAGAGTTTCAAAATTAAGTAAAAAATAATGAAAGGAATGAGCTTCTATTTATAGAAGAATGGATTGCATAAGTAACTAAATCATGAAACGGTCCATATTGATTTACTTTTAATCTGACCAATCGATATTTAAAGCAAAATCTTTTAAATAAAATATAATATATATTATATATATATATATTATATTTATATAACATAATTCAATTAATTCAAACCACTAACAATATAATATATATATATATATATATATATATATATACATGCTAAATCAATATATATATATATATATATATATATATCCACCACTATTTTTTTCTCCCCATAACCAACATCAAACCCCACACACACCCAATAATCAAATTCACTACACTCTTACACATCACTATCAACTATCACTTTCACTCTCTTTTTTCCCCCACTATTTTCCACTCACACATATAATATATATATATATACACATTATATACATATACAATAAATCCCTCCCTATACGTAAATTGATTTCAAAAATCAATTCTTCAACACATGTGGCCCCCACATGTGGGCCCCAACTTTAAATAATTTTCTACCGATTATTTTAAAAAATGGGTAAATAGGGGTCCACAAAATAAGCAAAACTTCATAAAAATCACCTTAATAATTTTAACAACATTTATCATCTTTATTATAATTCACAATATTAATCGACCAGATCGTTCCCAGGAAAGAGGGGGCTTTCCAATAAGGATTTCTCCTATCAGCGCTGCAATTAGGTGACCAAACCTCTCCTTGGCGTAACTTCTAGACATCGTTAATATTGCAAATTATAATATTAATAACTCGTCATTTCAATTATTGATTTAATAATATATAAAATATCGACAATAATTGAATCAAATAACGTGAGATACTATGCAACAATTACTATAGCAATAATTAAACAAAACTAAAGTGACTTCTCACGTAAGCATCAATAATCAATACCATGTATTTCTTATGCAACCACGCGTATTACTGTACTTTTACTACCTAGTAGTTCAACAGTATTAACGGTAAAACTTCCGCCGTTATTTTTAATAAAATATTTTTTGTCGTTTTCTCAATTCGACAATAATTACATTAGGGGTCCACTAATGATTCTTGTGGTTGTCCCGAATATTCCTGTTAAAACGAATATTCCCCAGCAATCGAATATAATATAAAAACTTGCATACTTTGCGAATTTATAAATACTACCCACAACTATAACATTATATCAAATTATTCCATAATATTCAAAAATGATATTTATAGAAAATTTATTTTTATTCATAAAAGTTGGGGTCTTACATCAATAATTGAGATGAAAAAGTTATTCATATTATTAAATTGTAATATTTACAATGTACAAGTTTTGTCGAGGAGAGGTTTGGTCACCTAATTGCGGCTACTGATAGGGAGAAATCCTTATTGGAAATCCCCTCTTCACGGAAACAACACAGTTTGCTAAATATTGTGAGTTATAATATTAATGATGAATAAGTTCGTGTTGATTAAAGATGAGTTACTATTCACGAGTTACTATTCATAAGTTACTATTTACGAGTTCTTATTCACGAGTTACTATTCACCCGATTACTATTCACTCTAGTATTGTGCATTCGGTATTTGGGTACAATATTATTCCATGAGGAGATGTGCTAATTTTTAGAATAGTTGGTTGAAGTTATATTAGTGAATCATTATGGACCATTTGGTGGAAAGTTATAATAGTGAATCAATATGGATCGCTAGTTTAAAGTTTTAATAGTAAATCAAGTATGGACCAGTTGCTATAAGTTTTAATAGTAAATCGATCCTGGATTTATTCGCTTAAAAATAAATCGATCTCGACCGTTCATGAATTAGTTACTATTCAATCCATTCTTCTATAAATAAAAGCTCATTCCTTCATTATTTCTTACGAATTCAATTTGAAACTCTAGAGAGAAATTATAGAGAGAGAGAAAAGAGTATTCTGCTACTTCACTACTTCTATATCCGGTTTCTTTTTACGGTAGGGGTGTTATTCTTTCTTATTCATGAAGAGAACTTCTATTATTCCATTCTTTATTATTCTGCTTGGAATAACTTTGTGTATGTGCCGACATACCCTATACTTGGTGAAATCATTCATTATTCCATTCTTTATTATTTTGTTGGAATAACTCAGATACGGTTCTTACCTATATACATAACTTTGTATCTGCTGGCATACCCTATACTTGGTGAAATCCTCCGTTATTCCATTCTATATTATTATGTTGAAATAACTTTGTTTATGCAATCTGCATACGTGGTGAAATTCTTCTATTATTCCGTCTTTATTATTACGTCGGAATATCACAATGGTCTTAATTTACCGACACAGGTTTCATTATTTATTATTTCAGATTTATTATTCGCGGAATATCACATGCAATGCGCTTTTACGCGGACCGGTTCCATTATTTATTATTCCGCATTTATTATTCTCGCCGAAATATCATATGCAAGCGTTTACGGGATCGGGTTCCATATTTATTATTCTTGTTGGAATAACTCGCATATCTTATCTATCACGTATACGGTGATTTCTTTTGTTATTCCATTATTTATTATACTCGGTTGGTTAAAGTTTTAACTTTTATACTCCATGAAATTAGTGG